>PKMM01011739.1:171072-296860 GCA_002933915.1 Eutrema heterophyllum | reverse complement strand
TATATATATTTTTAAAGTTTTTTATTGAAAACCGGATTGGCGACCCAACCCGCCTAACTCCCCGGTTCGCAGTCGAACCCGGTCGGACCGCCAGTCCGGTCCGGTTTTTAAAAAACTGGCCTAAACAGAGTCTAGGTTGGCCGAAATTTTTATGAGGCATCCATGGTGTGTTTGTGAGAAGTTTGTCGTTCCGAGCCCACAAAAAAAATCTAAGTCTGGGGGAACGACAGAAAACTTCTGTTTTCAGAGAAAGGAGGAAGTGCAACAATTTTACGCAAGAAGAAGTGACTGGAAGCCGTGGTTCTCAATGATTCCATCCTCTCTTGCTGTTTTGCATAATATCTCGCACCCTCCGATGAAATTACGGTAACCCGAAACACCTTTAACCTCACCTTTAAAAGCCTTTAATACCTAGCCTCGATTGTCTTGGTTTGATCTTTTTAATGAGAATTCACCCATATACTTAATGAATATAGAGAGCTAGTTGACCGGAATTTTGGATTTTGAAAGTTTAGATTTAGCATGACAGACACCGTGGACTAGTGTTACGGGAATTTCTGGTGAGAATTTTCTAGGCTAGGTTGCATTTGAAGTATTTCGATTGTTATGGTTTAGAAGGACGGTCTCCGAGATTTCGAGTTCCTTATGATTTTTGTTTGATCTTTCCGAGCTTTGGTTTTGTTTTGTTTGAGGACAAACAAAGTCTAAGTCTGGGGGACTTGATAACACCGTATTTTTACCCGTTTTACTATATATTTTAGAACACTTTAATAAGTGTTTCATATGCTTTTATATGTTTTTATTATGATTTTCGCATATTTGTAGTTTCAAGACTCTTTTCAGGTTACTTAGGAAAAAATCGACGCAAATTGGAGAAAAATTAAACCAGATTTTGGACAATTTTGGACCGTCAGAAGTTTGACATATGATGGAGACCTTCTAACCGTCTGCTCACGCCCAAATTTGGACATAAGATAGAAGGGAGAACCACCTTTCATACCCACTTGGTTTCAAGACAATCCAACGGTTAGATCTCAAGATATATCCAATTGACTGAAGACGTGTTCTGTAGTCTCGCGAAAGAAGCAAGAGAAGAAATGAAGATTGAACCCCATAAGCTATCCACCGCGGGTCCAGGGCTCATGACTGCGGTGAATAAACTCCTGTTCGCGGGCAGAGGCTCTCCGCCTGCGGCGAACACACCTTTGGCCACGGGTCGAGCTCACGCACCTGCGGCCAGCCAAGACCGGCCCAAAACCATCCCGTTTGAAGCCCGTTTCAAGCCCACTTTGTTTTCTCTTCAAGGAAGCCCTAAGGATGACTAAAACAAGAGATGAAGACCTATAAATATGCAGTTTATAAACCCTATTTCGTGTGCCCACTTTGTGCCACCTTTAGATTAGTTTTTGCACCAAACTTTTGTTCTTTGTTCTTTTTTTAGAGAGATAGAGTTTTCTCTTGAACCTTTTTTGTTTAATTTATTATATATTGATTATGCAATTCAGAAACTTGATTTTGTCTTGCATGGTTATCACTGAGTAGTTTTCTCGTTGGGTATAGGGTTCTCATGGATCGATTTATCATTAGGTTTATAGATTAGGATATCGATTAGGGTTCTTCGTTCTATATCCTTATTTTTAATGCTTGTTTGCTTGATTGGCCACCTTGCAACTGAACCTAGGTATCTTTTGAACCACGACAGTGCTGAATCAATATGCTTGACCTAGGGTAGATGAGCAAAACCGTCACAAGATACGAAAGTATACTTGTGCAGGGGTTGTGGGCGGTAACGAACTTGTTTGTGTCATCAGAATTTTCTGCGCG
The DNA here is from genome assembly GCA_002933915.1 of Eutrema heterophyllum. Taxonomy (NCBI): domain Eukaryota; kingdom Viridiplantae; phylum Streptophyta; class Magnoliopsida; order Brassicales; family Brassicaceae; genus Eutrema; species Eutrema heterophyllum. The sequence continues at coordinate 295,036 of PKMM01011739.1, read as the reverse complement.
GCCAGAGTCGAAAGCTACTGGTCGAGTATCTAAATTCTAAGTGTATTGAGGTACGAAAGTATTCCTTGCATATTTTAGTGTTCCAAGTTTAAGAACTCATAGACGACAAAAAGTCGCTTTCAAATCCTAACTGATTTCTTGTGATAATCGGCCATTATCCCTAGAGAGTTCCCGATTGCCCAACATTTCGTTTAATAGCTTACAGCCTTGCTTTTCTCACTAGTTTATTTACTTGCTTTCTTTTTTAGTTTATTTAATTTCTAGCTACAAAATCGTGACACACCAAAAACCCCTTTTCGTTTTAGACTTCCTTTCTAATTCTCTATCTAAGGTCTTACAAAACAGCGTGCCCTCCCTGTGGATCGACACCCTAAGTACTACATCGCACTACTGTGCACTTGCAGATGCCTAGGGTTTATAAATTTCATTACCTGAAGCTGAGCGACAATCCCGCGTGCATCATGGCCCCTTGTGAGTATTTTCTTCTTCGTTCCTTTGGTGTTTCGCGATCCGTTTCGGGTGACTACTTCATTTTTTTGGGTTTTTGGATTTTTATATAAAGCCTGAAATACTGGAAAAAAAAACGTTAATAGAAAAAGTACGATAAAATAAAAGAAAGAAAAACGTACCAAATGGGTTGCCTTCCATCAAGCGCTTTTGGTTAAATTCAGTAGCTCGACTTTTTGGTGAGACTAGGCCTGAGCAGAAGATGTCCCGGGAACGAACGTTCTTTGGGTGTCATCGAGTTTGGGGTACCACCTTCTAATTTCCGCGTTTTCTAGGAATCTTCACGTTTTGGAGAGCTTGTTTTGTCTTCTCGATCATTTCTTCCACTCGTACTTCTTTGGTATCACTTAAGTCGGGTGGAATGGTGATCCTAATTCTTGCAAATGGCTTTGAAACAAATGGTTGCATCACCTTTGGGGGCCTTGTCTTAGTCGACTCATATTTCTCTTTTAAAATCGAATTTTTATTGTTGTGCTTATCTCTTGGATTTGGAATTCCTTCCGGGACAAAACGGTTGGATAGAACTTCCTTCGATCCCCATTCAAGAAAACAACAAAACGGTTGGCATGATCGATGATGGCGCCAACGGTAGCTAAGAACGGTCGACCAAAAATCAATGGTCTATCTTTGAAAATCAGCGGGAACAATCTTGTTTCCAATGAGTAGTTGAAGATCGTGGATCACTCCCCCGGGCTTCTTTTGGGATGAATCTCCAAATTTTACGCTCACGGTAGATGGTGTGAGAGTTTTTATACCAAGTTTCTTGGCAAATGTCTTTGACATGATGTTGACGTTGGCTCCGGAATCACATAAACAATATGCAAAATTTATTCCCGAAATCAAACAAGAGAAAGAAAAACACCCCGGATCATCGGCTTTTCTTAGCCTTTGGAATGGGATTTGTTTTGGTACCTTAAATGGTGATTTTCGGGCCGTCTTGGATTCGGTTTCGGCTCGTCCATAGAGTGGGACGAATTTCGAAGCTTCTTTAGGCTCCATCTTAATATCGAATTCTTTTTCGGTCGTGGTGGAAATTGCGTTGCAAAATCTCTTCAGTTTGTCTTCCAATCTTCCGGGTAAAACTTAATTCGGTCTTTTCATAGAGTCCGCGGTTTGGAAGACTTGCATATCCAATTTCTTGACATGGGTCAAAATAGATTCGAACTTCCCATTCAAGTCATTGTACATACAATTGACTTTGACGTTAAAATGCTTTTACTACCGCAATTTTGGCCATATGGACATGTTTGTATGGACACATTATTATGGACAAGGTGTGGATAAACAGTCTTAGGTGGATAATGGATTGTTTCCCTTCTTTTCCATAGTGTTATAAACAGTCTTGGGAGGACAAATATTTTGTGGATAGTTTTCGGTGTGTCACCATATCGTGGACATGTTTTGGTGTTGATAAATAGAAAGAAAATTTCAATAATCTTAAAACACAACGATCATATGCATCTTGATTCATGAAAATACATGGAGTCCGTTTTTATACATTGTCCATAATAATGTGGCCATACAAACATGTCCATATGACCAAAATTGCGGTAATAAAAGCATTTTATCCTGCATAACCGTTCATAACATCTTATTTTGTTTAAATCAACAAATTCATCCATCTTATATTAAACATTTGTTTGATGCTAATGTTCAATACTAAATGGACACACATGTCTTGTCCACACCCATATATCCATCTCTGAACATCCACTATCTATTTGTCCATCTCTGAACATCCACCTCGAAGGAAGCTCATCGGAAACCTAGTCACGTTTAAGCTTGCCGCTTTCGGAGAGTGGAACATGTGTTCCTTGCGTTTGTCTGGACACATTATTATGGACAAGATGCATATGATCGTTGTGTTTTAAGATTATTGAAATTTTTGTTCTATTTATCAACAACATCTCCACGATATGGTGACACACCAAAAACTATCCGCAAAATATGTGTCCACCTAAGAATGTTTATAACACTATGGAAAAGAAGGGAAACAATCCATTATCCACAAAAAAATGTCCACACCCATTTATCCATTTGTCCATCTCTGAATATCCACCTCGAAGAAGGCTCATCGAAAACCCAGTTACGTTTAAGCTAACCGCTTTCGAAAAGTGGAACATGTGTTCCTTGCTAAATGGACACACAAATCCCTTTCACGCATTTCGTCGATCACTTTGAAGGCGTCTTTTGTCTACCATTACCTTGATCAGATCTGCGCGAATCCAACATGAAGCTTGTACCAATACTCATTTCGAATCTTTTCAAAAACATAAAATCGATTCAAAATTAAAGAACACATTAGAAACTTGATGAAGAGAGTGATAGAAAAAAAAAGAGAAAGAGAGAGAGTGAGAGAGACGAACCTTAATCAGAGCTTGCGAAAAGTGGGTTTTTGCAATGATTCAGTGAAGAGATGGAATAAAAAGACTTAATTGCACCAGATAACACTTCTGTGAAATCTCTTAGTTTTTTAACACTTTCCAAGTTTGCTCTAAAAAATTAGCACTTATCTACGTAGAATGACCATCTTACCCCTCCTGCATAAATCGATTGCGTCTTGTACACAACTGACAAATCTACAAACATGTCACCTCACCCTATTACTTTTCACATCAAGATTTGACCAGTTTTATTTTTCGTTTTTCATTAGAATTTTTTTTAGGCGGGATTTTATTAAATTACTTTACTTACTTTTACCATCTTCCTTTTTCTCATCATTATTTTTCTCCTTTAATTTATCTCTTCCATTTTTTTTCACCAGCAAAAATAAACCTCCTCTTCCTCCCTCGCTTTACATTTTCGCCGTCCACGAAGTTCCGATAGCCCCCCTCCTCTGTTGCTTTTGTTGTGATTCTCTTTTACTACTACATCCGTCGGAAAAAAAGTATCCGTCAGTAATCCGTCAGACAGTTTCGACGGCGTTCCGGCGACATTTGTCCATCGGTATATTTCTGACGGATTTCCGACGGAAATTAGACGGATCTTGTAGCCTAATTTAGAAGCTCGGAGATTATTTGATATGTTAGACGTTGCTAAAAATCTATTATATGATGGGTGTAAAGGTGAACATTCCTCTTTATCAGCTGCAACTAGGATGATGGGTATAAAGACATATTTCAATTTCAGTGAGGAGTGTGTGGATGCAATCGCTGATTTTGTGAAAGACATTTTTCCATAAGATAATCTTGCACCGGCATCATACTATGAGATACAAAGACTTGTTGTTGGGCTAGGATTGTCGTATCAGATGATAAATGTATGCATCGACAACTGTATGATCTATTGGAGAGACGACGCAGACCGTTCGACATGCCATTTTTATCGCAAACCTCTGTATAAGAAACGAGGTGGAAGAGTGTCAGTCCCATATAAACGGATGTGGTATTTGCCGTTAAAAGAGAGATTGAAGAGGTTATATCAATCAGAGCGCACATCGGGAGCAATGATATGGCATGCAGAGCATACAACGGATGGAGAAATCGCTCATCCATCAGATGCAGGAGCATGGAAACATTTTCAATCAATGTATACCAGTTTTTCGTATGAGGCGAGGAACATATACCTTGGATTACGTACCGATGGTTTCAACCCTTTCGGAAAGCATGGCAGACAATATTCTTTGTGGCCAGTAATGGTAACACCTTCAATTTGCCGCCATCTTTGTGCATGAGATGAGAGTTCTTGTTCCTTAGCATTCTTGTTTCTGGACCAGAGCATCCGAAGAGATCACTTGATGTGTTTCTGCAGCCATTGATTTATGAGCTGCAAATGTTATGGGAGCAAGGTGTTGAGGAGTTTGATTGTCAGCTGAATTTCGTCATGCGATTGGTACTTATGTGGACCATTAGCGATATTCCAGCATATGGCATGTTATCAGGATGGACAACGCACGGAAGGTTATCGTGCCCGTACTGTCAAGATAACACAGATGCGTTCCAATTGAAGCATGAACAAAAAAAGTCTTGGTTTGATTGTCATAGGCGATTTCTACCAAGCGATCATCCTTATCGTCGGAGCACCACATTATTTAGGAAGAACCATCGAATATTTGATGGTCCACCTCCTGAGTTAGATGGATAGTATTTGTTGACTCAGTTCAGAGATTGGTGCAAAGAGCACCATTGATTGTGGTGGTAATGGGCATCATCATGTTGATGGTTGTGGCAACGTACATAATTGACACAAGAAGAGTATTTTATGGGATTTGCCTTATTGGAAAGACCGTCTTTTGAGGCATAATCTAGATGTCATGCATATTGAGAAAAATTTTTTTGACAACATTATGAACACCGTTCTCAATGTCCAAGGGAAGACGAAGGACAATATAAAGTCTAGATTGGACTTGCCAGACATTTGTTATCGTAAAGCACTACATGTGACAGCGAACAGGAAGCCTCTGGTCCCGACTTTTCGGTTGGATGAACCTGCAAAGGCCGAATTTTTTAACTGGATTTCCGATAGTGTTAGATTCTGATATGCTCAAATTAATACCCTAAAAGTACTAAAGCAGTTGTCGTAGTATAGTTAGGGGTCGAACACAAGAACTCCAGAATTCACACAATAGATTATGTAGATTAGAATCAAGCTAAACCAGAAAGATGTAAATTAAAGCAGTGCGTAAAGTAAATAAGTTGTGAATCAATGGGAAAGAAGATAGGCTCAGGGTATTTCTCAGGAATTCAATGAATGTAGATAAACTAACTAACAGGATTCAGATTTAGCGCGGTTCTTGAACTCAAATCACTAAAGTATAGCTAACCAACTCTCGTTGCGAAAACTATCTAAGTCTAAATCCTAGAATTCCAAATCTCTTTGCGAATCCTAAAGTCTAAACCAGCTTTTATTTCAGGTTTGATTTGTTCACAAAACAACTAAACCAAATCTCTTTGCGAATAGTTATTTTGCTCACCTAGGTTCTGTCAGGTAATTAATCGCACTCTCGTGCCTAACCAATTATCCTAAGATCTAAGTTCTAGATTCGTCAACCTAGAATTAGCTATGGGAACAACCTAAGGCGAAGAACTTAATTCAGATGGTGAATCCTAATCAATCAATTCAACCTAACATTCAGAGAAAACCCTTATGAGAACCCTGAACCTAACAAGGAATCTACTCAGACATGGTGATTGAAAACAACAACATGATTGAATAGATCATCAAATAAAATAAGATAGAAGAGTAAAACAAGAGGTTCAGATTTGTCTCTCTCAGAAATCTCTCCAAAACCAAAGTAAAATCAAGCTTAGCCAACAAAAGTGGCTGAAAAACCTAATTATAATGCTAAAACACGTTTTGGGGCTTCTTGTAATTATTAAAGACTTCTGGACCAAGGTGCAAACTCTCAAGACTTGTAAAAAGTCGAGTTTCCTGTTTTCATGTAGTTAGTATCGACCGACACTAAGGTAGTATCGACCGACACTAGTCACTGCTCGCCAGACTGGACTGTCTTCACGAAAACTGGCATAACTTTTGATCGCACCGTTGGAATGACCTCAAACCACTTCCATATGAAAGCTAATCCAAAGATCTGTCTTGTGTCCAAATTTGAGCTCAATCCATCGGTGGGAAGTTCTTCAAATCTTCATTTAAAGTCGCGACTCGTGCTTCAGTGAGTATCGACCGACACTAGTTAGTGTCGATCGATACTGAGGCCTCAAATCCGGTACTCAGCTACACGAACTTCTGTTTTGCTCCAAAATGCTCCAAAATGCTCCAGAAAGCTCCAATATCTCCAATTATGCTCCAAACGTGCTAAAACCTGTAAAAGACTCTAAAACACTACAAAATAGTAGAAAGACTCTATAAAACGGACCTATATCATGGCCTAAAAGGGGTAAAAACCATGATATATCACGCCCCCAGACTTAGCCTTTGCTTGCCCTCAAGCAAATAGAAGACTAAACCAGAGAGAGAGGTTTGAAAACACGGAGACTCACCTGTTCATGAAGCATTGCAATGACCCTTTTCCCAAGCACCCAAATGTCACCTAACCAGATCCAAATCTAACCACCATGTACTTCTCCGTAGACATTCGCAGCTTCCCCAGACTACACACATTATCTCACAACATCGTTCAATTAAACCCTTCATCGCCAGTTTCATCGCTGTGATTAATACCAAGAACCTTCTAGATTCTTTCCCATACAATATCATGACAAGGAACCACCCAAATTTCACACTTTTTGTCTCATTTTCTCTCCCCAGACTTTTTTCTTGTTTTGTTTTCTTTTTTTTTTTTTTTTTTTTTTTTTCGTTCGCATATACATATCAAGGTATGAGACGCGAGTATTGATGGTGTTTGCCACCGAATCCCCGGTTCTTCCCTCTCTATGTATCAAAGGGTGTAGGCGAATAATGGCATCATAGGAAAATCCTAGCCTCGCTTCCAACCTTTGTGTGATCATTCCTCACTAAGTAGAATAATGGGATCGTTGGAAATTTTCCTAGCCCTCTACTTAGAAGAAAATCATTTCATCTTTTATGCTCTTTTTATTAACTTGTAACAGGGGAGAGAGATACTATCACTTTCAAACACATGGGTTCCTTTGTCAGATATGAATGAGGAATCAAGCTCTATGAATACTAACCACATCGATGAAGTGAAAAAATTTGGCTCAGGCTTTAAGAGAACTCTGCTGGAAACATGTGTGTCTTCTAGTTAACTGGTCAGCCTTTGGATTTTTCATTAGTCGATCTGTAGCTGATTCTGTAACAGTGGACACTCAGAAGCAAAGTAAGAACAAAAGATTCAAGAACACGATCATAATCTCCAACAAATTTTGACTCAATAAAACAAATTTGACACAAAAACGACTGACTCTAAGAAAAACAAACACAATGTCAGCGACTACCTCCCCCAGACTTAAACAACACTGTCCCCAGTGTTATCTAGCCTAGAGTTGGTAAAAGAAATCAAAAGAGTTGAGTGGATGGATGAAAATCGAAGGAGGCTTACCTGGGTGGCGGGTATCGACCGACACCTTAGTGGTATCGATCGATACAAGGGAAAATTGGTCGATGCTAAGTTGACATCGACCGATATGTTGCTCACGGTCCCTTGAGAAATACCCAGCTCCTTTTGCGTGTGGATGGTGTCGATCGATACCGTGTGGGTGTCGATCGATACTCCTCTTCTGAATCTGCTGCATGTGAAACACAAGACACAAAACCAAAAATAAAACCCAAAAATAAAATAAAATCAGACTCACCAGTGGGTTGCCTCCCACCAAGCGCTTGTTTAACGTCAGTAGCTTGACTTTGCTTAGGTGATTAGTTGAAGCGAGGTTGAGAACTCACTCCCATGTAAGCTCCACAGGTAGACACCTCCAGATTCAGAGTTCTGCTCAGCATGCTCTCTATAACCTCCTTTCCTTTCTCTTTCAGCTCTGGAGTAAGAATAACTCTAGCCTTGGCGAATGGTCTCGAGGTTCCTTTGTGCTTCACCTTGTACTCGATCGAGTCTCCATCACACTTCTGAGGGATCAAAGTGACTTGGGCAGCACTTTCGACTTTCTTGCTCTTCGCTTTCCTCTTTGTTGCTTTAGCCTTCTTAGCAACCTTCTTGGTGATGCTGGGAGGTTCATCCAAAACAGTCGCGGCTTTCGGCTCATAGTAAGGCTCATCCAGCAAATCGATCATCAGTGTCTCGCCGGCAGCAGTGGTGATGCATGAGACTTGTCTGGGTGCTCTTCTAGCAGGGATGGCGTCATAGTAGACCTCGTCGTCAATGTAAGAGAAGGAGATTCTCTTGTTCGGTGTGTCCATGATCGCGCCAGCAGTGGCCATAAACGGTCTTCCCAAAATCAAAGGAACCTTAGATCCTTCGCTCATCTCCACAACCTGAAAATCAGTAGGAACCAGACAGTCTCCTACTTCGACTGGCAAATCGAGGATCGTAGCATAGGGGAGTGAGCTGGTGGAGTTTGCGTATGTGAGAAGTGTCTTGGGAGATCCCATATCAGCTTTCAATTTCTCCGCATTCTCCCTTGACATGAGGTTGACACTAGACCCTGAGTCAACAAGGGATTCCTTGAACTCAACTCCAGAGATAGAGCATGGAACTGCAAATTTTCCTGGATCCTCCCTCTTAGTCAACTGCTTAGGTGGAGGTGGTGTACTTCTGGCCTTGATGAAGAGTGCCTTGATATCTTCCTTAGTTTCTCTGCAGTTGTGGAAGTAACACTCCAAAGGACGGTTTTCAAAAGCTTCTTCAAAAGATATAGCGCTAGGAATCCTCCTGACCATCTTCTCAAAAGCGAGCAACTTCTCCGCAGTTATTGGTTTCATGAGATGTCTAGGCGGTATGGGATATGGTACTTTCGGTTTGAAAACCCTTTCCTCGACAATCTTGGGTGTTTTCTCAATTTCTGGATCACTCTGCGAGGGGTGTCGATCGATACTGGTAGTGGTGTCGATCGATACTGGTGGGTTTGAAACAACTCGAGCAGGTGTCTGGGCGGGTATCGATCGACAATGTCTGGTGTCGGTCGATACAGAGAGGTATTCAGAATCCCATTCGTCATCTTCAGCGTGGTGTCGATCGACACAGGTAATGGTGTCGATCGACACTTGTTGCTTCAAAACGTCCTTGGCAGATCCTTGGACGGGTATCGACCGATGCTGAGTGGTATCGATCGATACGGGGGCAATTTCTGGGTCTTCAACGTCAAGATCGACGAGATTTCCTGAAGTTAGGCCAGACTTTACTCCTGTAGTGACTTCATCTGCACTGCTCGAGATGATTGCATTGATGTGTTCCCTCCTTGGGGTTTCTCCTCTAGCTGGAAGAAAACCCTCTTGCCTTTTCACAGCCTCTGAAGTTTGAGCGACCTGAATTTCCAACTTCCTATGGTTCATGCTGAGAGTTTCGATTTTTCCATTCAGATCAGTGTACAGAGCATCCAACTTCCCATTAAAGCTCACCGTCATCTTCTCTTGCCCTTGAACCAGCTGTTCAAGCATATCCTCGATCTTACTCTCAGGAGTCTTAGCAGGTATCTGCTGATAAGATGAACTCCCATAGTTCCTTGTGTAACCACTGCTCTGAAAAGGTTTCTGGCTGAAATTATTCGACCCATAACCACCTTGATAACCCTCAGATTTGAATCCTCCTTGCTGAAAGTTGTTGTTGTATTGATTCTTCTGACCTTGAAAACCAGAACCACCAACGTAGTTAACATCCTCTACATCATCCTCCTTGAAAACCTCGACATTATCAGCAAAGTGAACAGCCTTCTGCTGCTTGCCCATCAACAAATTTTGCACCGAATCCAGCTTCGCATGCACCTCAGCAATCTGTGAACCTTCCATACCACCAGCTAGCTTCCTACGCTCCATGTCAGCACTCTTTGTGCTATTGCTCGATGCAAAGTTCTCAATCAGTTGGTAGGCATCATCAGGAAATTTGGTAAAGAAATTACCATTACTTGCAGAGTCCAATGCCATCTGGTATCGCCAATCAATTCCTCTGAAAAAGAAACTCAGCAATTGTACCATAGTATACCCATGATGTGGACAATCCCTCTGATACGACCTGAATCTTCCCCAAGCAGCCTTGAAAGCCTCTGTCGTTCCCTGAGAAAACTGAGAAATCTTATTCCTAAACTCCTCTGATCTCGCATCGTCGTAGAAGTTATTCAGGAAGGCGGTCTTGGTCTCATCCCAGTTAGTCAATGACCCAGCTGGTAATTGCTTGAGCCAATAAGAAGCATCTCCACCTAGAGAGTATGGGAAGAGCTTACAGAACAAGTAGTCGTAGGACACTCCATTGCATTTGATGCTAGAGACCAAGTCCTCGAACTTCTCAATATGGTCCATGGGATGTTCATGAGGAAGACCATGGAAAGTGTGCTGACCCACAAGAGTGTAGTACGCAGGCTTTAGCTCGAAATCATTCCTCTGAAAGGTGGGAATACGAATCGCTGATCGATTTGCGTAGAACTGATCAGGTCTGTTGCATTCACCAATTGTTCTAGCACGATTTACCGCAGCGTTCCCATTATTCCCCTCGTTGTTGCGCGCAGCTCGCGCGGCAATCTCATCGACAGCTGGTGGAGGGATTATGATGTTTCCCTCTCCATCAAGTCGCTGTCCAGCCTCATTGCATAAATGACCCTCTCGGTCTCTGAGAGCACCAGCCTCATCCTGAACCAAAATCACCGGATTGTTGTTCATCTCTATTGGCTTCTTCGCTCTTCTTAGTGTACGTTCCAACCGTGCTAGCTGCTCGTTTGACAAATCAACTAGCTGAGTGTTCTTGTTTCTCCTGGTTTCTCGAGTAGGCATACACCTGAAACACAAAAGACAAGAACGTAAGTAACAACAAAAAAAACGTGTCGGGTGTCGACCGATACCAAGGAGTATCGATCGATACTCGACGATTTAGACGAAATTCTTAACTAAAATCTAATGGCGAAATTGAGTCCCCGGCAACGGCGCCAAATTTGATATGCTCAAATTAATACCCTAAAAGTACTAAAGCAGTTGTCGTAGTATAGTTAGGGGTCGAACACAAGAACTCCAGAATTCACACAATAGATTATGTAGATTAGAATCAAGCTAAACCAGAAAGATGTAAATTAAAGCAGTGCGTAAAGTAAATAAGTTGTGAATCAATGGGAAAGAAGATAGGCTCAGGGTATTTCTCAGGAATTCAATGAATGTAGATAAACTAACTAACAGGATTCAGATTTAGCGCGGTTCTTGAACTCAAATCACTAAAGTATAGCTAACCAACTCTCGTTGCGAAAACTATCTAAGTCTAAATCCTAGAATTCCAAATCTCTTTGCGAATCCTAAAGTCTAAACCAGCTTTTATTTCAGGTTTGATTTGTTCACAAAACAACTAAACCAAATCTCTTTGCGAATAGTTATTTTGCTCACCTAGGTTCTGTCAGGTAATTAATCGCACTCTCGTGCCTAACCAATTATCCTAAGATCTAAGTTCTAGATTCGTCAACCTAGAATTAGCTATGGGAACAACCTAAGGCGAAGAACTTAATTCAGATGGTGAATCCTAATCAATCAATTCAACATAACATTCAGAGAAAACCCTTATGAGAACCCTGAACCTAACAAGGAATCTACTCAGACATGGTGATTGAAAACAACAACATGATTGAATAGATCATCAAATAAAATAAGATAGAAGAGTAAAACAAGAGGTTCAGATTTGTCTCTCTCAGAAATCTCTCCAAAACCAAAGTAAAATCAAGCTTAGCCAACAAAAGTGGCTGAAAAACCTAATTATAATGCTAAAACACGTTTTGGGGCTTCTTGTAATTATTAAAGACTTCTGGACCAAGGTGCAAACTCTCAAGACTTGTAAAAAGTCGAGTTTCCTGTTTTCATGTAGTTAGTATCGACCGACACTAAGGTAGTATCGACCGACACTAGTCACTGCTCGCCAGATTGGACTGTCTTCACGAAAACTGGCATAACTTTTGATCGCACCGTTGGAATGACCTCAAACCACTTCCATATGAAAGCTAATCCAAAGATCTGTCTTGTGTCCAAATTTGAGCTCAATCCATCGGTGGGAAGTTCTTCAAATCTTCATTTAAAGTCGCGACTCGTGCTTCAGTGAGTATCGACCGACACTAGTTAGTGTCGATCGATACTGAGGCCTCAAATCCGGTACTCAGCTACACGAACTTCTGTTTTGCTCCAAAATGCTCCAAAATGCTCCAGAAAGTTCCAATATCTCCAATAATGCTCCACACGTGCTAAAACCTGTAAAAGACTCTAAAACACTACAAAATAGTAGAAATACTCTATAAAACGGACCTATATCATGGCTTAAAAGGGGTAAAAACCATGATATATCAGATTCTCGGACGGATACGCATATCATGACTCTTCATCCCATGAACCTATGTGAAGGATCTAACAAGGATCAACCTAATTCATCATCATCTAACCATCAAGACAATCAACAAATGATGCTAATACACACAATCTATGCTATTCCTTAGGTTAAGATCACTAATTATGACTAATCCTCTCTCAAGGCAATAATCACTTTGCTAATCACTAAATCAATATCAAATTCTCGTTTGTGATGAAATGATTAACAAGCATTAAGATCATCATTCAAATCAACCAATAAACACCTTAAGCAACTACTCTCATAAGTTAAGAATGTTTATCTCTTACTAAGCTTCTAGGGGAATTTCATCGAACACCTTGTGTGCATGAAATTCCTTTGGATCTAGATTGATTCCCTCAAGCCCAATCTAGCATTAGGATCACTTAGAAAGAAAGGAAAGCAAGGATTTAATACCTAAACATCACAAATCAATCATCAAACCATCAAAATCAAGGAAACCAAAATCTAACAAAAAGTCTAGAGTCTAAACATGAAGAACATAAAAGAAAAATAAATAAAGATAAAGAAGATGCATTAATATAACGATAAGAGTGAAGAAATCTTCTCTAGAGTGGCATTTGTATGAAGAACAATCAAAATCCCTCCAAAATCATAAGAAGAGTTTGGGATAAAACTCAACTCTAGAAAGAAAAGAAAGCTTAACATGAAAAATAGAGTTTTTTTTGTATTTATAAGTTCTTGGGCGGACCCGGTCAACCCGGAACAAACCGGGTATTGACCCGGAAAAATCTGGGTTTTTGCTGATTCCGGTGGTCTGTACCGACCGGTCCTGGGTCGGTACAAATGGTCGATACAAAAACTTTGAGCATGACTCCTTTGGGCGCCATACGGACACGTCCCCGCTAAATCTGATATATCTTTCGAACCACCACTTCGAATGACTTCAAACCACATCCAGTAGACAAATAACTCATCTGGCTACAACTCTCATGAAGTATATTGAGGCTGAATCTGACCGTAACCCCTTCGTTCTGCCGGTAGAAATGGGTTCGTCTGCACTGCCGTGTTTGCACCGAGCCGTAGTACCGATAGAGAACGGGTCGGTACTAATCTTCCTGAGCCTTCATGCCGAGCTGATCTGGGTCGGTGTTTCCTCATGTGCCGATACCGATCCAGCATACCGACCCATAACGGGTTGGTACAGTCTTCTGGAAACTCCATTCTTCTTTTCGGCGGCCAGACAGATATACTCTCAGTAAATCGGCCATATCTCACGAACCACATATTCGAATGATCTGAAACCACCTCATGTAGTTAGCTAACTCACTTTGCTACAACTTTCATGAATACTATTGAAGCTGAATCAGATCGGAGATCCTTCGTCCTGCCAGTTCTTGTAGACGCTTTGGAATGGTCCTTTTGTTCCATTACTCCAAACTTCTCCAAAATGACTCCAAGCACCTATAAAACACTCCAAATGATGCAAGACTCACTAGGACTTAATGCAACCTAGCTAGACTCTAATTTAGACCAAAACACTAAGGAAAACAATGATTATGCATGCATGTGACTCAAAACGCTAAGTATAATGCATGCTAAAACAAGTAAAATATGAGAATATCAACTCCCCCAAACTTACTCTTTTGCTTGCCCTCAAGCAAACAAATAAGAACAAGAAGAGAGAGGTTGAAGTGAGAGATCAAGTCCGAGAATATTAACAAAACAGTTCGAACCAATGCCCTTGAGAGTAGTTACATGATGCACAAACAATCTCTACTTTAAAAGATTTAGCCATACTCGTTGCTACACGGATTTGGTCTAAGCCTTAGCATTCACAAGCATTCTTAAACCCATAACTCTTTAACATTCATTAAGCTCGATGGTGGATCATGCTTATGCAAATCAAGTTAACTCATTTGGCTTAGGGAAAGGTCTTGAGATAAAAGTGATCTCAATCATGCGGGTATTTCGAAGCATAAGGATCTCTCACGAAAGAATGAACATTGGCAAAATGCTAAGAGTAAAGAACAACCGATGCGTACAAGGATGATTTTCATCTACCCAATGCCCCGATATGAACTCCACTCCTATCTCTAAACCCATCAAGATCCATTCCTAAGCTACCCTTATCACAAGGCGTTTTTGCCTTCTTAAACCCGCACTTCTCATCACTTTTCACTTAGGGGACTTCTTCTTCAAACTTGATTGGATTAGCTCCTCTTTTGCTTGCTCGACTTGTCTCCACTTCATCCTTTGGATGCCTTAGCCATTTTGGCTATTTTCTTTCTTTCACACTTAGAGATCCTTACAATTCAACACTTGGAGCTAAATCACTTTCTTGTTTCAAACCAATCCAACTTTTGTTTTTCCCCATTCCTTTCTCCATATCTTTTCCTTTCTCCACATTCTCTTTTTCTTTTCAACACCACCCAAAACTCCCCACCTATCTATCCTAGCCTATGTCTAGCTCATTGATGTGTGAGCTAGTTCTACATGAAAGCTTCTCCTTGTCGTCCCAAAATTGCATTAAACACTATCCTAGAACATGAGATTCATAAATATGACTAATCCATTCTCATGGCACTAATCACTTCACTAATCACCTAATTGACATAAACTCTCGTTTGCAATTAGATAATCAATGAGCATTAATAAACAATCCTAATTAGTTCACTAATCACCCTTGACATCAACTCTCATTGGCAAGGATGTGAAAAGCTCACAAAAGGCTTGGTTCAAGCATTTCATCGAACACCTCTCAGACGTGAAATGCCTTAGTTCAAGATTTGATCTCTCAATCTAAATCTAGCATTAAGAGCTAACCTATGTGAAGGATCTAACAAGGAATAACCTAATTCATCATCATCTAACCATCAAGACAATCAACAAATGATGCTAATACACACAATCTATGCTATTCCTTAGGTTAAGATCACTAATTATGACTAATCCTCTCTCAAGGCAATAATCACTTTGTTAATCACTAAATCAATATCAAATTCTCATTTGTGATGAAATGATTAACAAGCATTAAGATCAACATTCAAATCAACCAATAAACACCTTAAGCAACTACTCTCATAGGTTAAGAATGTTTATCTCTTACTAAGCTTCTAGGGGAATTTCATCGAACACCTTGTGTGCATGAAATTCCCTTGGATCTAGATTGATTCTCTCAAGCCCAATCTAGCATTAGGATCACTTAGAAAGAAAGGAAAGCAAGGATTTAATACCTAAGCATCACAAATCAATCATCAAACCATCAAAATCAAGGAAACCAAAATCTAACAAAAAGTCTAGAGTCTAAACATGAAGAACATAAAAGAAAAATAAATAAAGATAAAGAAGATGCATTAATATAACGATAAGAGTGAAGAAATCTTCTCTAGAGTGGCATTTGTATGAAGAACAATCAAAATCCCTCCAAAATCATAAGAAGAGTTTGGGATAAAACTCAACTCTAGAAAGAAAAGAAAGCTTAACATGAAAAATAGAGTTTTTTTTGTATTTATAAGTTCTTGGGCGGACCCGGTCAACCCGGAACAAACCGGGTATTGACCCGGAAAAATCTGGGTTTTTGCTGATTCCGGTGGTCTGTACCGACCGGTCCTGGGTCGGTACAAATGGTCGATACAAAAACTTTGAGCATGACTCCTTTGGGCGCCATACGGACACGTCCCCGCTAAATCTGATATATCTTTCGAACCACCACTTCGAATGACTTCAAACCACATCCAGTAGACAAATAACTCATCTGGCTACAACTCTCATGAAGTATATTGAGGCTGAATCTGACCGTAACCCCTTCGTTCTGCCGGTAGAAATGGGTTCGTCTGCACTGCCGTGTTTGTACCGAGCCGTAGTACCGATCGAGAACGGGTCGGTACTAATCTTCCTGAGACTTCATGCCGAGCTGAGCTGGGTCGGTGTTTCCTTTTGTGCCGATACCGATCCAGCATACCGACCCATAACGGGTTGGTACAGTCTTCTGTAAACTCCATTCTTCTTTTCGGCGGCCAGACGGACATACTCTCAGTAAATCGGTCATATCTCATGAACCACATATCCGAATGATCTGAAACCACCTCCTGTAGTTAGCTAACTCACATGGCTACAATTTTCATGCAGATCATTGAAGCTGAATCAGATCTAGGATCCTTCGTCCTGCTAGTTCTTTTAGACGCTTCGGAATGGTCCTTTTGCTCCATTACTCCAAACTTCTCCAAAATGACTCAAAGCACCTATAAAACACTCCAAATGATGCAAGACTCAATAGGACTTAATGCAACCTAGCTAGACTCTAATTTAGACCAAAACACTAAGGAAAACAATGATTATGCATGCATGTGACTCAAAACGCTAAGTAGAATGCATGCTAAAACAAGTAAAATATGAGAATATCAAGATGCGTTTGATTTGGCTTAAGCATAGCCAAATCTGACTCGACCAAACATTTTCTTTTGGTTTTTCCTTGTCAGAAGTGTCTTCCCTTAGACGTTTTGAAGAATTTGATTTTTCTTCACTTTTCCTTGGTCTTCTTGCCGAGCGGATCCCTTGATTGTGTAGTGATAACACCATAATTTTACCATTTTACTATAGATTTAAGAACGCTTTAATAAGTGTTTCATTTGTTTTTCTATGTTTTTATTACGGTTTTTGCATATTCGTAGTGTCAAGACTCTTTTCAGGTTACTTAGGCGAAAGCATTGCAAATTAGAGAAAAATCAGATTTTCGGCTCATAGTCAAACAGTCAGAAATTCAATTGCCAAAGAGGTTCTTCTCACCGTCTGATCCAGCCCAATTTTGGGGATATTCAAGAAGGACAATCTACCTTTCCATTCCAACAAATTTGAGGACGATCCAACTGTTCAATCAAAAGATACATCAAGATCAAGACGTCCCAGCCGGCCACTCCGGTAGCAGTCCCAGCAGCGGCCAAGAGGCAATTCACCGCGGCCAAGAAGCCTCCACCCGCGGCCAAGTGAAGGTTCGCCGTGGCCACACTCTATGGACCCGCGGCCAAGCCATTTTCGTCCCGTAAGCCCAATTTGCAAGGCCCGTTCAATTCTCGTCACTTAAAACCGTAAAGACCGACAAAAGCAGAAGAGAAGACCTATAAATATGTCTCTTAGAAGACCTAATTTCGTGTGCTTGCTTTTACACCATTTTTAGTTTAGTTTTGTTCTTGTTTTTACTCTTAAACTCTTGTTCTTTACTTTTCAAGATTGGTGAAGAGGTTCTCACCGGACTTAATTCTTAAAATCGTGAGGCTCCTTCATCAATCTCCAGCAATTTATTCAATCATGATTTTCATTTCATCTATGTTCGAGTAGTTTTATCGTTCGGTTTAAAGGATTTATCAACGGGAATTCTATGTTAGATAAGGATTTCATGAGATAAAACCCTAGCCGATTTCTAGAGCTCTTTCTTATAGATAGTTGTTAATGCTAAAGCTAGTGTCATGAACTAGAGGTGATTCATAGGTGTTAAGTACAACCAAAAGTGCAGGATCTAAAAACACCCGAATAGTTTATGTATAAGAGCGTGTGCGTCGTAAGATTTCGAAAGTATACTTACGGAGTGCCGTGAACTAAGAAGAACCAGCGCAAACAGCACAATTTTCCGCGCGGCCAGAGACGAAAGCTACTGGTCGAGTGTATAGATTGTTGGTGCGTAGGATGTACGAAAGTAGGCTACGCCGTTTATTTTGTTCAGTTCGTGGAGTTGAAATCTAGAAACAGTTACTAAGAGCTTAGGGACCATGATTGAATCGAGCATACCCGTAGATATTCATGTCGACCCAACACCGTTTTATCATAGTTTTGTTTTTACCGTCTTATTTTCAAGCCATCGATTTTCATCTCTTCTTTACAAGCAATTTTTTGTTTTTACGTTCTTTACATTTTCGTGACAAAAACCCTTATAGAAACTTATTCTCGTCTTAGACTTCCTTGCTATTCTATGTCTAAGGTCTCGCAGAACAGCTCTCTCTCCCTGTGGATCGATACCTAAAGTACTACAACGCACGTATGTGCACTTGCAGAACCTTTATGTTTATAAATTTAAAACCTAGAGTTTCGGAGACGAATCCGACGCTACCTATTTTTTGGCGCCGTTGCCGGGGATTTAATCGCTACCGTTTCTGCCACACCTTAGAGGTTAGTACATCGACTCTAAGACAAACCTTTTTCTTTTTAATTTTTGGTTTTTTTTTTCTTCGTTTCAGGCTTTGAAACATGGACTCGCCTCTGGTGCGAGATGACTACTACGAGCAGGGTTGCTACGACCCATCTTGTGCTCACTACTCTCACGATTCACACGTCAACTATGACTCGTTTTACATGGATCGGAAACTGGCACCGACTAGCTACTCTCAAGGATGCCACACGCCTCCTTACTACCGAGACGAGCCTTTTGCGTCTCAATTTGTCAACTCTCGACAACACTCTCACGATCAACCTCATCAATTCTCGGACCAGTACGTCTTCAACTTAAAGACTAGCCTGCGTTTGGAGCGACTCAACGTGATGCTAAATCTATACCTTGATTGCCAAGTGGTGACCGAAGCGGCCATGAACAATAAGCTAGACACAATCTATACCGAATTCAACAAGAAATTCGATGATCTTTCTGCCCACGTCATCACACTCGAAGAACAAACCCTTAAGGACGCTGCTGCTATCAAAGAAAACATGAAAACCATGGAGGAGGAGCAAACAAAGCAAAAGTACGACATCATTCAAAACTCCATGGAAATTTGCGATTCGAAGCAAAAAATCAAGGAGACTAGCGAGTTTGCCTCTTGGTATAGAGAGAAAACTGGTGATGAACTTCAAGGAATCGAATATCGCCTCGGCATACTCGAATACAAAGCTAGAGAAACCGATGCTACGGTTACTCACCTATCCGACGCTCAAAAGACGAGCGAGACTTGTTTGGAGAAACTTTCTAAAAATCATGAGGAGCATGATACAACACTTGATGCTCATGTCCCTGACCTAGAAGAGAAGAAAAATGACCTATTGTGACCAGAAAACACTGAAGAAGACGACGAACCGAACAAGTCCCCACGGACTCCCCTCACCGCGGTCGAAAGCCTTCCAGTCGCGGCCAGATGTCCTTTCGCCGTGGGTGCAACCATCCGACCCGCGGCCGAGCCACCATCCGTCGCGCCTGCACCTCCTCGACCCACGGCTATCTCCTACTCATCTCTCCTTGGACCCTTTGAGTCCCAACCATCCTCCTTCGAGCAAGCTGCCTTCTCTATAGATACTTAGGCTTCTACCGACCTCTCAAGCGACTTGGAACCAGGTTCATATGCACCTTGCAAGGTGATTCAAGCTCATGAAGAAGCCTCATCCTCTTCATCAACAACACTTCAAAGGAGCCCACCAAGGAAGATCCACATGCCTTATATCGACTCCTACCATTGGTTCGACACCACAGACTCTCACTGCAATTCCTACTCGGCTTTTGAACTGACACCTCCAGCAAGCCCAATACCCAAAGAGCCAAAGACACAAAGCATCACGCGAGAGAGATTGATCGATTTCAACTACTTCGTGAGGTCAATCATGAATGCACATTTCTTTTGAAGAAGTTTGGGAAGGAGGTCGTCTACAGGAATTTTTTCGCTACATCAAAGAGAGTAAGAAGGATATTCACACATACTTCAAAAGAGCAACGCATTTATCAACACCTTATGCCGCCTCTTACGCTATCCGACTCTTCCAATCCGAGAAGTACCGAGAGTACCCGAACAAGATAAATTGGGAGAAGTTAGAAGAGTTCAACAACGTGGTTCGTGATCTACCTCGAGGTACCACTTTTGCTAGAGCTTGTATGGACCACATGATTGGTCATTTCTTTTGTGAAAGTAAAGAGTCCATCACGGAGATAGAAGATCTTTTCGACAATGCCATGAAAGGACAACCGGTTTGAACTCTCCATAAGATTGAAGAACAAGGTCAGTTCCTTATCTCTTGCAGCATCCGTGGAGTTGAATTTAAAGACGTTCTTTGTGACTCCGAACTTGCCTAAGCATCATGTCAAAATCTACGGCCAAACGTCTGGGTATCAAGCACGTTCATCCAACTAAGACAAAAGTCAGCATGGCCGATGAGACTTGTACTACACCAAAAGGAATTGCCCGAGACATGCCTGTAAGGATTGGAAATTGCATAGCTCCCGTCGATTTCTACATTGTGCAAACAACAAAGGGCGATGCAACACCAATAATCTCAGGATGGTCTTTCTTGTCAACCGTTGGAGCCATCATGGATTGGCCCAATCGACGTGTTTCCTTCGCCAACGGCAACAATGATGTGTTCTACAATGCAGTCCTGCTCAACTTCAATAAGATCGGATATCCCAATTTGAGAGACCCCGATCCCGACTCACTATGCAGTGATGATTCACATGACGAAGAAACCCGAAGGAGATCAGAGAATACTTGTTGTAAGACACTGTCCTTCTACGATTAAGTTCACCTAGCTACCAACATCAAGCTAAACGACTTTAAACAAAAGCGCTCAATGGGAGGCAACCCATTTTTAGGTACGTTTTTCTTTTTCGTTTTCTTTTCTTTTTCTATTAATGTTTTCTTTTTCTTAGTTTCAGCTATCTAAAAAACCAAAAAACCATTAAAAAATCAAAAAACCGAAAAGACAAAAAGAAGGAATCACGGTTCGAAGTTGCTCGGTCCAGCACGAACCGTGAGGAAGGACTTGACCGTAAAAGAAGATCAACCGCGGGTGCAGCACCTCGACCCGTGGTGAACCAGCATTTGGCCGCGGTCGAGCACCACCGACCCGCGGCAAAGACCCATTCGGCCGCGTGTGCACGACTCCAACTCCGACCTGCGGCCAGCCCTCTGCCGATCCCGATCGACTCCGTTCGATCCCCGATCGATTCCCATCCATTTCCAACCATTATCTATTCCCATCACCATATCACCATCTACCATTCTCCAATCCCCACCATTCCATTCCCCAACCGCATCCAGGTAAGTTTTCTTTTTCCTTACACTTTTTCAATTATTACATAGATCCATTTATTCGTCCTTACTCGATCTATTTTACACTGGGGACAGTGTGATATAAGTCTGGGGGAGGATTTCATCCCTTACTAATCACATTTTCTTTCATGAGTCTTTGCATTTTGCATTTTTCGCGCTTTTCTTTAAATTTTTCAAGTTTTTCAATAAAAGTAGGAATACGTTTTGAGGGAATGATGAAAGAAATCCATGACGATAACCGACTAATGTGCTTCTACGCTATTCCCTAGTAACATGCTTTTTCGTAATTTAAAATTGAAAAAGTTGTTTTTGCTCAAAATCTTCAAGACTCTTGGAAGAGAAGAAGAAAGAGAGCTCAAATCTTGAAATACTCTTTTTGTCTTTGAAAAGTTGTTTTATGCAAAAAGAAGTTTTCTTTTTTTCAAAAACTTTTTGGAACTTACCTTAGCGGGACACGATAATTAAACCGAAATGGTTCAATTTCATGTATGGAACATGTTCGGGATTGCACGGTTTGGGTTTGGAATGGTTCGGGAAGCGTTGGGACATGTTTCGGTTCAAAACGGGTCTGGCCGCGGGTCGAGCACACGCGACCGCGGCCAAACACCTCTTCGCCGAGGGTCGGCTTCTTCCAGCCGCGGCCAAACGACATCTCACTGCGTGACCAGCCAACAAAGGCGTGGTCGATGCCCTTCTCGCCGCTGGTCGGGCTGCTCCAGCCTGGCCGAATGGCTTCGCCTCGGGAGTGTTTTCTCCCTCATTTCTTTGGCGTTCGCAATCCGTTTCGGTTGTCTTCTTCATTTTTTGTGTTTTCTGGTTTTTTGAATGTTTTTGGATTTTGGGGTTTTATATAAAGCCTGAAATACTAAAAAGAAAAACGTTAATAGAAAAAAAAAACAGTAAAATAAAACAAAGAAACGTACCAAATGGGTTGCCTCCCATCAAGCGTTTTTGGTTAAAGTCGTTAGCTCGAATTTTGGTGGGATCTAGGCGTGAGCAGAAGATGTCCCGGGAACAAACGTTCCTTGGGTTTCATTGAATTTGAAATGTGGTTCGCCTATGTTTTGTATCACCTTCTTCTTTTCGCGTTTTCTCGGAACCTTAGAGGTTTGGAGAGCTTGTTTTGTTTTCTCGATCATCCCTTCCACTCTCTCTTCCTTGGAGTCTCTTAAGTCAGGTGGAATGGTGATCCTGATTTTTGCAAACGGTTTAGAAACAAAAGGTTGACTTACCTTTGGAGTCATTGGCTTAGTCGACTCGTCTTTCTCTCTTTCTTTAGGGAGAATCGACTTTTTCTTCTTGTGCTTGTCCTTTGGGATTGAGATTCCGTCTGGGACAGTTGGATAGAACTTCCTTCGATCTACATTCAAGAAAACAACATGATGGTTGGCGTGATCAAGGATGGCGCCAACGGTAGCTAAGAATGGTCGACCAAAAATCAATGGTCTATCCTTGTCTCGATCCATCTCGAGAACTTGAAAATCGGCGGGAACAATCTTGTTTTCAATAAGTAGTTGAAGATCGTTGATCACTCCCTCGGGCTTCTTTTGTGATGAATCTCCAAAAATTATGCTCACGGTAGACGGTGTGAGAGTCTTTATACCAAGCTTCTCGGCAAACGTCTTTGACATAATGTTCACGTTGGCTCCAAATCGCATAAACAATCTACAAATTTTATTTCGGAAATCGAGCAAGTGAAAGAAAAACGTCTCGGATCATTGGCTTTTCTTAGACTTTGAAACGGTGTTTGTTTTGGTACCTCAAATGGTGGTTCTCGAACCATGTTGGATTCGGTATTGGCTCTTCCATAAAGTGGGACGAATTTTGAAGCTTCTCCATGCTTCATCTCATCGTTGACTTCCTTTTTGGGCACAGTAGAAATATCATGTTGCAAAATCTCTTCGGTTTATCTTCTACTCTTCCGGGCAAAGCTCTGTTCGGTCTCTTAGATGAGTCTGCGGGTTGAGAGACTTGCATATCCAACTTCTTGACATGGGTCGAAAGAGATTCGAATTTCCCATTCAAGTCATTGTACATACAATCTACTTTGACGTTAAAATCTTTCGCCGTCTTCTCGTTGCTATGAGCGAGTAGTTGAATCGATTGCTCAAGCTTCGCTATTTGAGCAGCAAGTTGAGTGTTAGACAAACCTTGTTGCTGCGTGTTTGAGTTGTTGTAAGGAACAGCTTGAGCGTTGAAAGGTGGTCGTGGTTGGAAGTTCTCATTTCCTCCATAGTTCCCATTTTGGAACCGGTTTTGAAAAGGCTTGGATTGTTGAGGATAGAGCTGGTCTTAGGAGTTCTCCACATTCGAGTTTCGATACGAGAGGTTCTTGAAGTTGGCGTTGCGGAAGTTGTTGTTGAATCCGTTGTTGAAGCGGCTTTGGTAAGAATTTTGTGCTCCCACATAGTTAACTTCTTCTTAAGCATACGAACCGTTGTTGTCGGGTTCGTAATAAACATCATCTTCGCCTCCAACAGTAGCTTCACAAGCATGCACTTGGCGATTTTGGTTCTTGAGAAGTTGATTCATCATGTTCTTTAGCTCGGCTATCTCCTTGGATTCCGATACATTCGATCTAGTCGATCTATCATAGTCGAGAGAATTGTTGCTATTAGCCATAGCAAGATTCTCGATGAGAGCTCTTCCATAGCCAAGTCTCCATTGCTAGCCGTGTCGAGAGAAAGTTGATATTTCGATAATAATCCTCGGTAGAAAGTGTTGAGAAAATTCGGACCGGAAAAACCATGGTGAGGGCAATCTCTCTCATACTCCTTGAAACGTTCCCACGCTTCATAGAAAGATTCCACCGATTGTTGATGAAAACTTTGGATTTTGTTTCTCAACGAGTTGGATCTCGACTTGGTGTAGAAATGGTTTAGGAAGGCGGCTTTGCACTCTTCCCAATTAGTGATAGATCCTGCGGGCAAAAAGATTTCAACCAACGGAGAGCTTTATCGGCTAAAGAAAAAGGAAAAAGCTTACACTTCACATAATCGACGGGAACTTTGTTTGTTCTCGTCGTGCTACAAATCTCTTCGACAACTCGATATGCTCCATCGGGTGCTCGGTAGTAATTAACTCCATGAAATTGGTTTTGCTTTATCAAAGCAACGATTTGAGGTTTGATCTCAAAATCGTTCCTATGAGGTAAAGGAAGTTGAATTGCGGCTCGATTTTTGGAAGTGTTTATATGGTGCATCAAAATCAGCAATGATGCGGTTACGCGCTTGTCTCCTTGGAGGATTAGCGGGTAAGACAGGACGGTTAGCGTTCTCACCATTTGGAAGAATCGGTGGGTTGACTTGAGCATCGTTCCTCCGTGCATCACGATCGACGGAAAGTTGTCGTCTCGGATTTTCAGCATTTTGGTTTTGGTTTTGGTTTTCTTCGGGATCGAGTTGTGGCTGGTCATTAGCACCATGGACAGCCTCTCGGTCATCTTCGTGATCCGAAACATCACGGTCATCCTCGTGATCAAGGTTATTACGGTTTAGTTGATTTTCCGGACGGTCGTTTTTGGCCATCCTTAGCGTTCTTTTGAGTCTTCAGAGTTCTCTCTCGTGTCTGTCGATATTGTCTAGTTGCGGTACGATTTCTCTAGGGGTTCTCCTAGTGGTCATGCACCTAAGAACAAAAGACAAAGATAAATGAGTATGTCGAAAGAGCAAAAAAGAGCTTGAAAATCAAAAATTGTCTAGAACAGAAATTAGAATACGAAATTAAACAAGCAATATCAATCCCCGGCAACGGCGCCAAAACTTGACACACCGGGATCATTCCCGGCGCGGTGTATACCCTTTTAGCTAGGCTGCAAGTGCACAGTAAACGCAGTAGTATTTAGGGATCGAATCACAGGGATGAACGTTGTCGATTTCTATTGATTTCTAAGTTGTGTCTAGACGTAAACTATTTTTAGGGGTTTTGTTTGTCACGATTGTAGCTATAAAAGTAAACTAAATTAAGCGATGAAATAAAACAGCAAGTAAGCAAAGTAAATAATTAAAACGAGGTTGTAAACAATTAAACGAAGTGTTGGGCAATTGGGTATTCTCTAGGGTTCATAGTCGATTCTCACAAGGGTTTTGCTAGGATATCTAAACAGACTTTTTGTCGGCTATGGATTCTTGAACTTGGAACACAGACACTGTATGTAGCCTACTTTCGTACATCCTACACACCGATAACTTTAATACTCGACCGGTAGCTTTCGTCTCCGCCCGCGCAAAAAGTTATGATGATACTCAAAAGTTGTTAACGCTCACAATCCCTCCACAAGTATACTTTCGTATCTTGTGACGGTTTTGCTTGTCTACCCTAAGTCAAGCATATGGATCCAGTATTTTCGTAGTTCTAAAATTACCTAAGTTCAGTTGCAAGGAGATCAATCAAGCAAACATGCATTAAGAGAAAGGATAGAACAAAGAACCCTAATCGGTATCCTAGTCTAAAAACCTAATGAGAAATCAAACCATGAGAGCCCCTTTGAAACCTTATACCCAACTAGAGAACTACTCAACCATAGCTGAGATAAACATAATCAATATATTGAAAAGAAAACAATAAGAAAAGGGATGACGAAAAACTTCTCTATCGAAGAACTCTGATCGAGAATCCTTGCTCCAAACCGAAGAACAAAGTTGCAAGAGTATTGCTTCTATCGTAAAGCGTAAAAGAAAAAATGTGTGTATGTGTAAAAGACCTAATAACAAGTATTTATAGTCTTCAATTCGTTTAGGGTTTGATGCGGAAAGACGGAATTGGCCTCGGGTGAAGAAAAGCCTTGCATTGGACGAATTTTGTGTGGCCGTGGGTCGAGCCATCTTGGCTGCGGTGAACTGCTGCTTGGCCGCGGGTCGAGCCCTCCTGGCCGCAGTGGAATGGTGTTTGGTCGTGGGTCGGGGCTCTCTGCCCGCGGTGGTCTCTTCTTCGAGGCAGCTTCATCTGCCTTCAGTCTTCGGTATATTTGATGATCCAACCATTGATTGTCTTCAATCCAATTGCATTTGAAAGCTGGTTGTGTCTTCTTTGTTGTGTCCAAATTTGGTGATGATCAAACGGTGAGACCACTACAAGAAAACAGCGTTTTGGCGACTACAGAAGGAGTCGCAAAATAGTCGCTAAAAGTTGGATTACGACTAACGTGCGACTAAACCATGTAGTCGTTAATCCTTTGTCGCTAAAGTATGTAGTCGTTAAAATAGTCGCCAAATAGCGACTACTTTACGACTACACCACATGAACAGTGCAATAGTCGTAATATAGTCGTAAGATTTAGTGACTATTTACCGACTATTCTATGACTAATTGAACGACTATTTGTAAAAAAATAATTAAAAAAAAACAAAAAAAATTCGGAAAAATATTTTATTTATTAAAATAATTAATTACGAAAAATGAAAAAAAATTAAAAAATTAAAAAAAAAGAAGATCTTCTTCTCCCTCGCCGGCGCCGCTTCGATCTTCTTCTCCCTCGCCGTTCGACCCATTCTTCGACAAGGGCACCTCCTTCTCCTTCGTTTATCATTATCCTTCTCTTACTAGCTGAAACAAAAATTCATAAAAAAAAAAAAGATTTCACAATTTGCATGATAAGGTTGTAAAGAGAAGAGAAGGGATCCGACAGTTTACATTGTTCTTCAATGTTCTTGGAATCATCAATTTGTATTTGTTTAAAACCTCCGATAGCAGCTGCAAGTAGAAGACTGAACAGGTTCAAGATTTCCTCTGAAGCATAAGAGCTAATTTAGACATATACTGATATGTTGAGAGATACCTTCAAATTCGCGTTCGATCTCTTCAAGCATACTCTTTCTCTTTGCAGTTGTAACAAGAGGTAAATAACTCTAATCTCAGAATACTGAAGTAAAGAAAAGGAATCAGTAAAATAAAACATAAACGAAAGTTTTGTTTTCTTACATTGTTCTTCATTATCACTGGCTTCAGTGAAATCATTAACCTTTAGTTTTGTAAGACCTTTGTAGCAGCTACAAATGTAAGAGAGAAACTGAAATCTTAGGATGAAACATTGAAAATTAGAAGCAGAGATAAATAGATGGTAAGTGAAGATACCTTCAAATTCGCGTTCCATCTCTTCCAACATACTGTTTTTCTTTGCAGCTGGCATAAAGACATAAAAGAATCTCATAATACCATAGGAGAAAGAACAAAAAAAAGAGTTGAAAAAATGCAGAAAGAGCAAGCTATTTACATTGTTCATCATCAACACTGCAGCATATTTTGCCTCTTTGCATCTGTAACAAGACATCAAAGCTTGTATCAGATCAAAAGGGAAGATTGTTTTACATTGTTCCGTGTCTGCGGTGGAATCATCAACTTGAAGTTGCTTAAGGCTATCTGTAGCAGCTGAAATTGATAAATGAAGAGACAAGGCTCTCAGATACTCATAGCTATTATATGAACCAATTGAGAGCAGTAGGTGTTATGTGGAAGATACCTTGGAAATCTTGTTCGATCTCTTCTAACATACTTTGTCTCTTTGCAACTGTTTTACAGCAAGATCAATTTGATTCAGAAAACAATATGCAGGAAAAGGCAACAGATAAAGAAGAGTGGAGAAAAGCTGTTATACCTTGTTCTTCTTCAACCTTTTCCCCGGTTAAATCATTAGCCTTGAGTTGTTCAAGACCTTTTGTAGCAGCTACGAGAAAACAGAAACATATACTTAGTAACATATAACCTTCTTGGTGAAACATTAAAAAACATGTTTAAGACAATTAATAGTGGTATGTACACATACCTTCAAGTTCCCGTTCGATCTCTTCAAGCAGACCTAGTCAGTAGTCTCTTTGCAGCTGTAACAAAACATAGAAGCAGCTTCAGAGACAATGGATCAAAGAAAACCAAAAGATATCATGAGACTTTACATTGTTCTTTATCATCTTCAAGACCTTCAATAGCCTGCAAGCAGGATATTGAAACAGAAAACACACATACAAACTCTTAGATCATTCCTCACATTATTCATAAAGATTTTGGCATTCTTCTCATTAATTAATGAAGCTTAGGACAAAAAAAGTAATGGTGTCTCAAGAAACCTTCAAACTCGCGTTCGATAGCTTCCAGAGAGAGTGAGAGGGAGAGTCGAATGAAAAGATCTGTCTCTTTGAGAGGGAGAAGAGAACAAACAATAGAGTGTGAAGGAGAGTGAGAGAAGGACTCACCGGAACAGGAGAGGCGTCGGGAGTATAGCCAAGGAACTAGGGAGATCTGAAGAAAATGAGGAGGAGAAGAAGGAGATTCTACAGGGGGATTCGAAGAAGAGATTGATTTCGAAGAAGAGGAGAAGCAGAATCGAAGAAGATGAGAAGCAGAATCGAAGAAGATGAGAGCAAAAACAGAATCGAAGAAGATGAGAGCAATACGCGACACTAGGGTTTCTAATTAGATTGGGTTTGGGCCTAAACCATGTTTGGTTTGGGCCTAAATCCAATTTTTGTTTTTTTCAGCAGTTAGTCGTAACTTAGTCGCTTATCAGTCGCCATATCTGTGTTTTTATTAAAAATATTTGTATTATCATGTATAATAATTTTTATATCTTCACCATATAATTGATCTTCAATTTTTTTGATTAGAATCTCATGTTAAATTAATTTGAAAACTTTATTTTAAAATTATATGATAGTAAAAATTGCATATATATGACCATAATGTAAAAGACAAATTTTTAGAATTTTTTTTTTCAAATTTGACATAAATAACATAATTAACATTGTAACATAAGTAACATAGTTAATTAGTAGGGTTCTTCGTCATATGGTTCTTCATCAGAAGACGACAAATTACACCGAAATTCATCTTAGATCTCGTTATGCATCTCCAGCATCGTAATTGAGGTTTATTGGGTTCCCCTGAAATGTTTCCATCAAATACACTTTTTCACCGGCATTTTACGACTGATTACCGACTACTGTGAGATCCGCCGAATACTCGCATATTAGTCGCTAATTTAGCGACTATTATACGACTATTGTGCGATCCGCCGAAATAGTCGCTAATTTAGCAACTATTAGGCGACTACTGTGATATCCGCCAAAATAGTCGCATATTAGTCGCTAAATTAGCGACTATTAGGCCACTATTATTTTCCGTCTGAAATGTAGTCGTAAAATAGCGACTACTTTAGCGACTATGTTCTTTGGTCGTAACACAGCGACTCAATTACGACCAATTTGTACTATTCGCCAAATAGTCGGAAATTAGTGGCTAATTAGTCGCAAATTTTAGCGACTAATTATTTAGTAGCCATTTGTAGTCGCCAAAACGCTGTTTTCTTGTAGTGGAAGGTCTTCTTTGATTGCAAGACTTCTGACGGTCCGAGATTATCCAAAAACGTACTTTTGTTCCGAAATGCACTCTTTTATCCCAAGTTACCTGAAATGTCTTTTAAAACACTAAAACATGGAAATCAATTGAAAACGAAGTTAAAACACATGTATAAAATATTAAAGTGATCCATAAAAATGGTCAAAAATCGGTGTTATCATATATGTATATTTTCCTTTCACTTCGGTGCGAGGATCTTTGAATTTGCGAGTTAGTCTCACCCAAATGTGGCTCGAGCTAGAGCTTGGACTTAGGTTCGCGAGTTAGTCAGCCAAGTATGGTCCAAACTAGAGCTCGTCTCTAAGTGTTTGAGTTGGTCTTGTCTTTTTGTGCCTTTGATTCTAGAATTAATTCGCAAATCTATTCTAAAATTTGATCAATAACCACTAATTCGTGAATTGAACCACAAATTAATGCCAAGATCTTGGCTATCATAACTCGGCCGTTTGAACTCTTTTCATGTCTTGAGTCAAGCTTGTTTTTTAGATATTCCACTTCGAAATGAGAAAAGGGACGTGACTCCTTTTAGTCGTGACCAAGTCGAGGTCGTATGAACTTCATTTGATGGCTTTATCCTTGATGTAAGTTGATATATCATGGTTTTTACCCCTTTTAAGCCATGATATAAGTCCGTTTTATAGAGTCTTTCTACTATTTTGTAGTGTTTTTGAGTTTTTTACAGGTTTTAGCACGTTTGGAGCATAATTGGAGATATTAGAGCCTTCTGGAGCATTTTGGAGCAAAACAGAAGTTCGTGTAGCTGAGTACCCGATTTGAAGCCCTTGTATCGACCGACACCACCTGGTGTCGATCGATACTGACACCATGAAAGAAGGAAGCGCGTCATTGTCCGAGTATCGATTGATACCACTCATGGTATTGGTCGATACCGGCGTCCATGGGGAAGGAAACGCGACTTTTATGAAGAGTTGAAGAATTGCAAAATTGCCCAGAATACTTTATTATTTACAATTTAGCCCAAAACGTGTTTTAGCACTATAATTAGGTTTTTCAACCACTTTTGTTGGCTACGCTTGATTACGCTTTATTCTACTCTGGTTTTTGGAGAGACAACTCTAAACTCCTGTTTCTTATTGATTTCTTTGATGATCTATTCAATCATGTTGTTTTCATACTCCATGTCTGAGTAGATCCATTGTTAGGTTCAGGGTTCTCATAAGGGTTTTCTCTGAATGTTAGGTTAATTAGTTAATTAGGATTCACCATTTGAATTAGTTCTTCACCATAGGTTGTTCTCATAGCTAATTCTAGGTTGACGAATCTAGAACTTAGATCTTAGGATAATTGATTAGGCACGAGAGTGCGATTAATTACCTGATAGAACTTAGGGTGAGCAAAATAACTATTCGCAAAGAGATTTGGTTTAGTTGTTTTGTGAACAAATCAAACTTGAAATAAAAGCTGGTTTAGACTTTAGGATTCGCAAAGAGATTTGGAATTCTAGGATTTAGACTTAGATAGTTTTCGCAACGAGAGTTGGTTAGCTATACTTTAGTGATTTGAGTTCAAGAACCGCGCTAAATCTGAATCTTGTTAGTTAGTTTATCTACATTCATTGAATTCCTGAGAAATACCCTGAGCCTATCTTTCTTCCAATCGACTTACAACACATTTAATTTACGCATTGCTTTCAATTACATCTTTTGGTTTAGCTTAATTCGAATCTATATAATCTATTGCGTGATATCTAGAGTTCTTGTGTTCGACCCCTACATATACTACAACAACTGCTTTAGTACTTATAGGGTATTAATTTGAGCATATCAAATTTGGCACCGTTGTCGAGGACTCAATTTCACCATCGGTCGACACTCATCGCGTTTTTTTCGGTTACTTACATTTTTGATCTTTTGTGTTTCAGGTTGCATGCCTAATCGAGAAACCAGGAGAAACAAGAACACTCAGCTAGTTGATCTGTCAAACGAGCAGCTAGCACTTTTGGAATGCACAAACAGGAGAACACAGAGGCCAGCAGAGATGAACAGTCCAATAATTTTGGTTTGTGATGATGTTGGAGCTTTGAGAGGCCGAGAGGGTCAATTGTGCAATGAGAGAGGGCAACGACTTGCTGGAGAGGGAAACATCATTGTCCCTCCAACTGTTGTGAATGTTGGGAATAATGTGGTTGATCGTGGTAGGACAATTGGAGAGTATAACAGGCATGATCAGTTCTATGCCATTCGATCAGCGATTCGTCCACCTGCTTTCCAGAGGAATGACTTTGAGCTGAAACCTGCATACTTCACTCTTGTGGGTGAGCACCCTTTTCATGGTCTTCCTCATGAACACCCCATGGATCATATTGAGAAGTTCGAGGATTTGGTCTCTAGCATCAAATGCAATGGAGTATCCTACAACTACCTGTTCTGTAAGCTTTTCCCATACTCTCTTGGTGGGGATGCTTCTTATTGGCTGAAGCAATTGCCAGCTGGGTCATTGACTACCTGGGATGAGACTAAGACTGCATTCCTCAATAATTTTTATGATGATGCGAGATCCGAGGAGCTCAGGAACAAGATCTCTCAGTTTTCTCAAGGACCGACAGAGGCACTTAAGACTGCTTGGGTGCGATTCAGATCTGATCAGAGGGATTGTCCACATCACGGGTTCACTAAGGTTCAGTTGCTGGGTATCTTCTTTAGAGGGATTGATTGGAGGTATCAGATGGCTTTGGATGCTGTGAGTAATGGTAATTTCAACACCAGGTATCCAGACGATGCTTATGTGCTGATTGAGAACTTGGCGTCTAGCAATAGCGCCAAGAGTGCTGATCTCGAGCGGAAAAGGCTGCATCGAGGTGTTGATGGATCGCAGATTGCTAAAATGCATGCGAAGCTGGATTCGGTGCATAATTTGTTGATGGGCAAGCAGCAGAAGGTTTTTCGTCCTACTGAAGAGGATGAAGTGGAATATGTTAACTACATTGGTGGAGTTGGATCACAAGATCAAAGGTATCAATGCCCACCCACACCACCCAGATCTCTTGAAAGCAGAGTTGAGTCCATGCTTGAACATCTTCTTCAGGGACAGCAGAAGATGACAGTGGATTTCAGTGGAAGGTTGGATGCTCTGTACACCGATCTGAATGGGAAAATCGAGGCTCTTAGTACTAACCACAGGATGTTGGAAACTCAGGTAGCTCAGACTGCAGCAACTATCAAGGGACTGATGGTTCATTCACAAAACGAATACGTCACTGCTATCCCCTCGAGGAATGGAAAAGAGGTACACCCAGGAGTGCAGAAGTGCTCAACTGCAGAGATTTTCATCAATCTTGCCGAGAATGACGATGAGATTTCGAACACCACCCCTGTATCGACCGATACTCCCTTGTATCGATCGACACACGTCCAAAGTTCTGCCAGGGACGATTCCAGAGCGAAGGCATCGACCGACACCACCCAGTGTCGATCGACACCAGTGCATATACTTTCACGGGACATCTCAAAACCCCGTGTATCGATCGATACCACCCTTGTATTGATCGACACTGCCCCTGAGGTCGAGAAGACACATGAGTTGATTGAAGAAAGGGTTTACAAGCCTAAGGTGCCATACCCTCGACCACCTAGACATCTCATGAACCCCATTTCTCCAAAGCAGCTGCTTGGCTTAGAGAAGATGGTACGAAGGATTCCCCACACACTGACTTTTGAAGAAACTATAGAGTACCGCCCTCTGCTGAGTCACTTCCGAGATTACAGAGAAACTCTGGAAGAGATCGAAGCACTCTTCATCAAGGCAAGAGGTACACCACCTCCACTGAAGCAGCTGACCAAGAGGGAAGACCCAGGAATATTCTTAGTTCCATGCTCTATCTCTGGAGTTAAATTCAAAGAGTCTATCGTTGACTCGGGGGGCTAGCGTCAATGTCATGTCAAGGGCAATTGCAGAGAGATTGATAGCTGATATTCGACCGCCCAAGACATCCATCACATACGCGAACTGTATCACCTCACTTCCATACGGTACAATCCTTGATTTGATGGTTGAAGTAGGAGATTGTCTGGTTCCTACTGATTTTCAGGTTGTGGAGATGAGTGCAACATCTAGTACGCAACTGATTCTTGGACGACCGTTTATGGCTACGGTTGGTGCCATTATGGACACACCCAATAAGAGTGTCTCATTCTCATACATTGACAAGGAGGTGTACTACAAAGCCATTCCTACTAGAGGAACTCCCACACGTGTCTCTTGCATCGATGTTGTCACAGGAGAGACGTTGGTAGTTGATAATCGGGAAGAGCCTTCTGACGAGCCTAATACCATAGACGTTCTAGATAGTCCTTCTGTCATCACCAAGAAAGACGTCACAACGGCTAAGGCAAAGAAGAAGGTAAAGAGCAATGGAGTAAAAGGTGCTCCTTCTATGACTTTAATCCCACAGAAGTGCGATGGGGACTCGATTGAGTACAAGGTGAAGGGCAAAGGAACCTCAAAACCATTCTCCAAGGCTAAAATCATTCTTACTTCGGGGCTGAAAGAGAAAGGAAAAGAGGTTATAGAGAGCATGTTGAGTAGAACTCTGAATCTGCAAGTGTCTAGCTGTGGAACTTGCATGGGAGTGAGTTCTCAACCTCGCTCCGACTGATCACCTGAGCCAAAGTCAAGCTAATGACTAAAAACAAGCGCTTGGTGGGAGGCAACCCACTGGTAAGTCTGTACATAAGTCTTTTGTTTTTGTTTTTGTTTTTGGTTTTATGGTTTTGTGTCTTGTGTTTCACGTGCAGCAGATTCAGCTGATCAGTATCGATCGACACCATCCACGCGACAAAGGAGCAGAAACTTGCTACGAGTATCGATCGATACCAGTGCTGTATCGATCGACACTCATCACCATCTCGGGTAACTTCTTCGATTTTCACCAGTCCACTTAGTTCTTCTGATTTCTTTACCAACTCTAGGCTAGATAACACTGGGGACAGTGTTGTTTAAGTCTGGGGGAGGTAGTTGCTGACAACATGTTTGTTTTTCTTAGAGCCAGTCGTTTTTCTGTCAAATTTGTTTTATTGAGTCAAAATTTTGTTGGAGATTATGATCTTGTTCTTGAATCTACTGTTTTGACTTTGCTTCTAAGTGACCATTGTTACAGAATCAGTTACAGATCGACTAATGAAAAATCCAAATGCTGACCAGTTAACTAGAAGACACACATGTTTCCAGCAGAGTTCTTTTAAAGCCTGAGCCAAATTTTTGCACTTCATCGACGTGGTTAGTATTCATAGAGCTTGATTCCTCATTCATATCTAACAAAGGAACCCATGTGTTTAAAGTAATGGTATCTCTCTCCCCTGTTATAAGTTAATAAATAAGTTCATGAAAAGATGAGATGATTTTCTTCTAAGTGGAGGGTTAGGAATGTTTCCAGCGATCCCATTATTCTACTTGGTGAGGGATGATCACACAGAGGATTGGAAGCGAGGCTAGGATTTTCCTATGATGTCATTATTCGCTTACACCCTTTGATACATTGAGAGGGAAGAACTTGGGATTCGGTGGCAAACACCATCAATACTCGCGTCTCAAACCTTGATTTGTATATGCGAATAAATAAATAAAAAAGGAGAAAAAAAGAGAGAACAAAATAAGAAATAAGTTTGGGGGAGAGAAAGTGATACAAAAAGTGTGAAATTGGGTGGTTCCTTGTCATGATATTGTATGGGAAAGAATTTAGAAGGTTCTTGGTATTAATCACAGCGATGAAACTGGCGATGATGGGTTTAATTGAATGAAGCTGGGAAATAATGTGTGTAGTCTGGGGAAGCTGCGAATGTCTACGGAGAAGTACATGGTGGTTAGATTTGGATCTGGTTAGGTGACATTTGGGTGCTTGGGAAAAGGGTCATTGCAGTGTTTCAAGAACAGGTGAGTCTCCGTGTTTTCAAACTTCTTTCTCTGGTTTGGTCTTCTATTTGCTTGAGGGCAATCAAATGTTAAGTCTGGGGGAGTTGATATATCATGGTTTTTACCCCTTTTAAGCCATGATATAAGTCCGTTTTATAGAGTCTTTCTACTATTTTGTAGTGTTTTTGAGTCTTTTACAGGTTTTAGCACGTTTGGAGCATAATTGGAGATACTAGAGCTTTCTAGAGCATTTTGGAGCAAAACAGAAGTTCGTGTAGCTGAGTACCCGATTTGAAGCCCTTGTATCGACCGACACCACTTGGTGTCGATCGATACTGGCACCATGAAGGAAGGAAGCGCGTCATTGTCCGAGTATCGATCGATACCACTCATGGTATCGGTCGATACCAGCGTCCATGGGGAAGGAAACGCGACTTTTATGAAGAGTTGAAGAATTGCAAAATTGCCCAGAAGACTTTATTATTTACAATTTAGCCCAAAACGTGTTTTAGCACTATAATTAGGTTTTTCAGCCACTTTTGTTGGCTACGCTTGATTACGCTTTATTCTACTCTGATTTTTGGAGAGACAACTTTGAACTCCTGTTTCTTATTGATTTCTTTGATGATATATTCAATCATGTTGTTTTCATTCTCCATGTCTGAGTAGATCCCTTGTTAGGTTCATGGTTTTCATAATGGTTTTCTCTGAATGTTAGGTTAATTAGTTAATTAGGATTCACCATCTGAATTAGTTCTTCACCATAGGTTGTTCTCATAGCTAATTCTAGGTTGACGAATCTAGAACTTAGATCTTAGGATAATTGATTAGGCACGAGAGTGCGATTAATTACCTGATAGAACTTAGGGTGAGCAAAATAACTATTCGCAAAGAGATTTGGTTTAGTTGTTTTGTGAACAAATCAAACTTGAAATAAAAGCTGGTTTAGACTTTAGGATTCGCAAAGAGATTTGGAATTTTAGGATTTAGACTTAGATAGTTTTCGCAACGAGAGTTAGTTAGTGATATGCTCAAATTAATACCATAAAAGTACTAAAACAGTTGTTGTAGTATATGTAGGGGTCGAACACAAGAACTCCAGATATCACGCAATAGATTATATAGATTCGAATTAAGCTAAACCAAACAATGTAATTAAATGCAAGTGCGTAAATTAAATGTGTTGTAAGTCGATTGGAAGAAAGATAGGCTCAGGGTATTTCTCAGGAATTCAATGAATGTAGATAAACTAACTAACATGATTCAGATTTAGCGCGGTTCTTGAACTCAAATCACTAAAGTATAGCTAACCAACTCTCGTTGCGAAAACTATCTAAGTCTAAATCCTAAAATTCCAAATCTCTTTGCGAATCATAAAGTCTAAACCAGCTTTTATTTCAAGTTTGATTTGCTCACAAAACAACTAAACCAAATCTATTTGCAAATAGTTATTTTGCTCACCCTAAGTTCTATCAGGTAATTAATCGCACTCTCGTGCCTAATCAATTATTCTAAGATCTAAGTTCCAGATTCGTCAACCTAGAATTAGCTATGAGAACAACATATGGTGAAGAACTAATTCAGATGGTGAATCCTAATTAACCTAACATTCAGAGAAAACTCTTATGAGAACCCTGAACCTAACAGTGGATCTACTCAGACATGATTAATGGAACAGAAATCATAGATGAATAGAATTGCATAAAAGAAATCAATCAGAAACAAAGGGTTCAGAGTTGTCTCTCCAGAAACCAGAGTAAAATAAAGCTTAATCCAGCGTAGCCAACAAAAGTGGCTAAAAAACCTAATTATATCCTAAAACACGTTTTGGGCTAAATTGTAAATAATAAAGTCTTCTGGGCAATTTTGCAATTCTTCAACTCTTCATAAAAGTCGCGTTTCCTTCTCCATGGACGACGGTATCGACCGATACCATGAGTGGTATCGATCGATACTCAGACAATGACGCGCTTCCTTCCTTCATGGTGTCAGTATCGATCGACACCAGCTGGTGTCGATCGATACAAGGGCTTCAAATCGGGTACTCAGCTACACGAACTTCTGTTTTGCTCCAAAATGCTCCAGAAAGCTCTAATATCTCCAATTATGCTCCAAACGTGCTAAAACCTGTAAAAGACTCTAAAACACTACAAAATAGTAGAAAGACTCTATAAAACGGACTTATATCATGGCTTAAAAGGGGTAAAAACCATGATATATCAGTTAGCTATACTTTAGTGATTTGAGTTCAAGAACCGCGCTAAATCTGAATCATGTTAGTTAGTTTATCTACATTCATTGAATTCCTAAGAAATACTCTGAGCCTATCTTTCTTCCAATCGACTTACAACACATTTAATTTACGCATTGCTTTCAATTACATCTTTTGGTTTAGCTTAATTCGAATCTATATAATCTATTGTGTGATATCTAGAGTTCTTGTGTTCGACCCCTACATATACTACAACAACTACTTTAGTACTTATAGGGTATTAATTTGAGCATATCATAAGTCCCCCCATGCCATGGCAAAATGAGGACGTTACAAATCCGTTGAGCTTCAATTATTTCAGCTCGTAAAGCTTCAACCATTGCTCATTTTGATCAATGGAAACAACTGAGACTCAAACTATCGTTCGAGCTCCCTCCCATTTTTTAGAGTCATATGAGGTTTATCCTCGAAAATCGAACAAATCATTTGATAGTTCGCACTTTTTTCCGGTTAACACAATGTTGTTCGGAAGGTGGCAATCATATACACTGTCATGTGAACCTTTTAACGAGTCTCCACAGCTCGATCATTTTATGGTGACGAACCTTTGGTTCAACGAACTCTTATGCTTGCACATTCTACTGATACTCCTTTTTGAAATATTCACTTCGCAATACAATGTCATTGAAAATAAGATCTTGCCACTCTGAGTTTTATTCAGTCGGCTTATAGACAAATACTTTTATCTTTTTGTAAAACGAGTTTTGATTCAAAGTTATTCAAGACAAATATTTTGTTGAAGAATTTTTTCAAATATTTGACGGAATAAAAATGTGTGACTGGAAAATAATTTGGTAATTACTTACTTGTTTAGTTGTATCTCCAAAGTTGACCTGGTGAGTAAGAGTTGATGTCTCTTTTTTTTTGTATTTGATTCTTCAAATGAACGAACGCAAGCTCGTCTTTCTTTTATCTGCGATCTTCTTTCCGAGAGAATTAACTCCTTCGATACTTAATCTTTAGAAAGGGCCAAGATTATGTTGGGCCCGACCTCAATTTCCTCATGAGCGAGGTAACAAATAACATTTCTTAGAGCAAGATAATCCCTCTTTGAATCGAAGGATTTAACACGTCTTTCATCGTTTGAGATCACGAAATCTTTTCAAGTCATCTTGGTTTAGTTGAGATGTTTGTGAGAACAGCTTAAGCTGATGGTATGAATCTCAAACCATTTGACTTCGGTTTCGTCACCAGTCATCATCTAGGAGGTGAAAAACTTTGTCTTCCTCTTCCTTAGAGTGAGGTAGCCAACAATCTTTTGAGAGATCTAATTCTATTTCGTCTCCGTCAATACTTAGTTTGTACCAACAAGGTGATGACATGAGCATAAGCTTCCGTAAGCTTAATCGAGCTTGTTTTCTTCACCTTCCATCGTTATTTTGATAACTCGCTTATCAAAGTGAAGAGCTTCGCCACTACCGATATGGTCAACCATTGACTTTTTCTTTCCTTGTGTGGTTGATGATTCTAGAGATTTCATCTTTCAAAGCATAGCCCGAAGTTGAATCGAGCTAGTCTCATGATTAAGATTATAAGCCCGAAGTCATATGGGCTTAATGATTAAGGTTCTCCTCTCGATGGTCATAATTTTTTATAAAAAAATAATGAAAGCGAGAGTTGCCTTAGTTCTCCGCGCTCGGCCACCACAATTGACTTTTCTTCCAATGATAAAAAACTTGCAAGCATGGACTTGTATTATTTACATCTTTTAACAAAGATAATCATTGAATTTTCTCTTCCTTTGATTGGTCGTCAAGTCCAGAGTCTAGAGAGATTCCTCTCTTTCACCATGTTGAACAAATCTCTCACTTCGCTTCTGATTTTTTTCAGAACACGCTGTTGGTGGTGAGTTTAGCACTCCCCGGTTTAGCCCGGTTTGAACCGAAATCGGTCCAATTGATCTCGGTTGACGACGATTCGAACCCAGAAGGAAAGACCACGAAACGTTTGTCGACCTCCGAACTCGAAAGAAAGGTCCACGAGAGACTGTTAACAGATGAGTTCGGTAAGAATCCGAAGGAATACCGAACTTGAACCGAGATCGGTGCATTAGTTCCGATCGACGACTGTTCAAGATCGCTAAGAAAGTGCATAAACCGATCGACCATCGAGCTCGGTAAAAGCCAAACTCGGCATTATCAGTTTTAAACGTAAAATCAAGTCCTCATCTCGAACCGAGATCGGTCCAGTTGATTCCGATCGACGACGGTTCGAGATCGGTAAAGAAAAAGACAACCAACGATTGCCGACTCGCGGCATACCGAGCTCGTCGGTATCAACCCGTCGTAATCAAAAACGGATTCGCGGAGAAAAGCATATCTTACTTTTGCTGAAAATACGGAAAAGGAAGATTAATTAGTTTTCTAAACCAGAATTCGCGTAACTTTTCCTGGATTCGGGGGAAAGGTTTAGCCGCCGAGGGAGCCTATAAATAACGAAGTCCCGACGATATTTGGAAGGGGGGGGGGAATAACACATTCTAGAGAGAGAAAGTGAGAGCTTAAAACCCGACCTCGCTCTTATTTCCGATCTTAAAACATTTTTGTAACTCCGACGAGTTCGACTTAATAAAAAACGAGATTTCGATCAATTCGTTAGTTTCTTATCCTTGTGTGATTTCTACAATCAACAATTGGCGCTAGAAGGAGGGGTCGAACCTCCGACCTTGAGGTTAACAGCCGACCTCCGTGCCTCTTTCGATAAAGCCCGACGATGACAGTAACTACGATAACCCCGATACTCGATGGCAGCGGTTCCACGCTCGGCGATAACGGAACCCAGAATACCGAACTCGACAATCTCAACCCGGAAAATTGCAACCCGACCGACAACAACGACGATCGCTCACTTATCCCGCCAGGTACTGCTACTACGACCCAGGCTACAGTCGACCAAATCACCCTCATGAAGCCCCTGGCAACACAACTCGCCGAACTCTCCAAAAGGAACGATGAAAGATTCGACTCTTTGTTCGCAAACCAGACGGAACTTCGAGACCAGCTCGGTGAACTCAGACAGAACCCATCGCCTTTCTGACCCGATGAAGTAACACCCCCT
Organism: Eutrema heterophyllum; assembly: GCA_002933915.1. Taxonomy (NCBI): domain Eukaryota; kingdom Viridiplantae; phylum Streptophyta; class Magnoliopsida; order Brassicales; family Brassicaceae; genus Eutrema; species Eutrema heterophyllum. The sequence continues at coordinate 254,139 of PKMM01011739.1, read as the reverse complement.
CTTCGCCGAAACCTTATCACCGAGCTAAATCGAAACCAAAGCACAACAGCTCGATTTCCCGCATTAAGATCCGCCGATAATCAGGGGACACAAATCACCGATCAGGCATCTCTGGATCAAGAGTTCAAGAGCGTCAGAGCCCAACTTCAAGATATGAAATCCAAGTTCCTTCAGGCCACCAGCTCGGCGCCCGAGATTGATCGCGTAATTCAAGAGACCTAGAAAACACCGTTCACACATCGGATCGTCAACACACCAGTCCGACGTTTGGAAAACATAAAAATCACACCTTACGATGGACATACCGACCCTCGTCACTTCATGACCTCATTCGGCATCATGATTAACCGTTTTCGATTTGACACCAAGGAGGAAAAAGATGCCGCCACATGCCAACTCTTTGTGGAGTACCTCAGCGGAACCGCGCTCGACTGGTTCTCACAGCTAGATGCACACTCGGTTGACAACTATACCGAACTATCTACCAAGTTTCTCAAGCGCTTCACCATGTTCATTAAGCAAAAAACTCGGAACGCCGACCTATGGGCCCTTGAGCAGAAAAGCGACGAGCCACTGCGTAATTTTATGAACCGATTCAAAGCAATAGTGTCCCATTGCACAATTGATGACGAAGCCGCGATCGAAGCCCTCTATAAGGCAACCTGGTACAAGTCGGATTTTCACAAGGAAATCAAACGCAACTGGCCGAACACTCTAGACGACATCTTACACAAATCGCACGTCTACATACTCGAACAAGAAGAGGTGGCCGCGAAGGATAAGCAGACGCCCTTTCAAAGCAAGTCGCATCCAAAGACAAGCCAAAAGAGGAATACCGTGAAAACCGAACTCACTTTGAAAGACGAACTGTGACTCAACAAGTCAGTGTCATTCAACCACAACAATACTGGAATACATGGATCTAACTCGAAGATTCAAACGAGCCGACCTCCAGCGCATAACCGTTTTTCCAATTTCACAACAGAGAGGGTCACAACACCGAAAAGTGTCGACACCTCAAAGATCTCCTCTTGTTGAAATACAGAAAGGGCGAAGTCCCGGTCGAAGCCGCGTTTTGGCTTGGAAACAGATTTCGCCGTAATGATAATAACGGAGGTCGTCGGCAGAACACCGCCGGAAATCCAGGACAAACGAATGTCAGATCCAACATGGAGCAACCGAAGCGAGATCGGGAGGACCAGCCCAAAAATCAGAACATCCTGCAAGTCTGGAAGCGCGTTAACATGATTATGGGTGCCCTCGAATCCTGCAATTATTCAGTTCGGGCAATCAAAGAGCATAGCAGAGAAGTGATTGTGGCGCGGCGGCAGAACCGAGTTGTAGCAGGCGGGATATCGGTAACCTTCTCCGAGGCCGATACGGAAGGATTCCACATGCCGCATAACGACCCTTTAGTCGTCAACTTGCTTATCGGGGACGTTGCTGTTGGGAGAATCCTCATCGACACCGGCAGCTCGGTAAACGTGATATTCAAACAGACACTGAGAGACATGGATTTCTCGGACTCTGAGATCAAAGAAAACATTGAACCGCTCACTGGGTTCACAGGCGAACAGACCATGACTGCGGGAACCGTAAAAATACCAATCCACGTCGGCGGACATGTAAGAATGGTAAAATTTTTGGTCCTCGACAGGCCGGCGATCTACAATGTCATCCTCGGGACACCTTGGATACATACAATGAAGGCCGTTGTCTCGACCTACCATCAATGCCTAAAATTCCCAACGCCATCCGGAGTCTACACCCTTAAAGGCGATCAAATAATGTCCCGAACATGCTATATCAATGAATGCAAACTAAGGACGGCGTCCCGAACATGCGTCATTGGCATGAACAGAACTTCGGCAGATCCATTAGACCGAATGATAGATCCTGACTTGCCTAGGCGCGAGACAATCATCCAGGTCAATATCGATGAACTCAATCCCGAAAGATACATCGGCATTGGAGCCGAACTGGATGAAGAATTCAAAAGTGATCTGATCCGTTTCCTTAAAAGGAACGTCTCAACATTCGCTTGGAAAATTGCGGATATTTCCGGGATTAATCCAAAAATCGTGTGTCACGAGCTCGGCATTGACATTACCTTCAAACCGATCAAGCAGAAAAGACGTAAGCTCGGCCCAGAAAAGGCTCAAGCCGTCAATGACGAAGTCAAACGTTTACTCACAGCAGGCTTAATCACCGCAGTCAGATACCCAGACTGGTTAGCTAATCCGGTCGTCGTGAAAAAGAAGAACGGGAAATGGAGAATTTGTGTTGATTTCACCGATCTCAACAAAGCTTGCCCAAAAGACAGCTTCCCGGTTCTGCATATCGATAGATTGGTGGAATCCACGGCCGGAAACGAACTTCTATCCTTCATGGATGCCTTCTCGGGGTACAACCAGATACTCATGCATCCTGACGATCGAGAGAAGACATCATTCTTCACGGATCGAGGCATCTATTGCTATAAAGTCATGCCGTTCGGACTAAAGAATGCCAGAGCAACATACCAATGATTCGTCAATCGCATGTTCGCAAGTCAGCTCGGTAAAACTATGGAAGTATACATTGATGACATGCTCGTCAAATCCCTTGTCGCTAAGGATCATATCGGTCATCTCAACACGTGTTTCGACATACTCAACGAGTACGGTATGAAACTTAACCCGAACAAGTGCACATTCGGGGTAACCTCCGGAGAGTTCCTCGGCTATATCGTGACTCAGAGGGGAATCAAGGCTAACCCCAAGCAGATCTCGGCGATCATCGACCTGCCATCCCCAACAACGAAACGAGAAGTTCAGCGGCTGACTGGCCGTATCGCTGCGCTTAACCGATTCATCTCTCGATCAACAGATAAATGCCTACCTTTCTATCAACTACTCCGTGGCAATAAACATCTCGAATGGGACGACAAATGCGAAGACGCATTCACACAGCTTAAGGAGTATATGTCGACTCCCTCGATCTTGGTCAAACCTGAGGACGGAGAAACTCTTTTCCTTTATATCGCGATGTCCATCTCGACTGTCAGCGGGGTCCTAGTTCGGGAAGACCAAGGCGAGCAGAAGCCTATTTTCTACGTTACCAAGTCATTAGGCGAGGCCGACACTCGATACCCCACGCTCGAAAAACTCGCCCTTGTCGTGGTTACCGCAGCTCGGAAGCTTCGCCCGTACTTCCAATCGCATTCAATCACCGTCCTTACCGATCAACCCCTGCGAGCTATTCTACACAGTCCAAGCCAGTCCGGCAGACTCGCCAAGTGGGCTATCGAGTTGAGCGAATACGATATCGATTACAAGAATCGAACGACTATCAAATCCCAAGTACTCGCCGATTTCCTCATCGAACTGCCGCAAGAGTTTATCAATACCGACATCCCAACCACCGAGCAATGGACCATTCACGTCGATGGATCATCATCCCATCGCTGGTCGGGAGTGGGTATCCGTCTACGATCGCCAAATGGAGAAATTTTGGAACAATCATTTCGGTTGGAATTCAACGCATCAAACAACGACGCCGAGTACGAAGCATTACTCGCCGGACTACGCTTGGCCAAGGCAATCCGAGCAACTCGTGTACATGCGTACTGCAACTCCCAGCTCGTCGCGAGCCAATATAGCAGAGAGTACGACGGAAAAAACGAGCGAATGGACTCATACCTCAAACTCGTGAAGGAGCTCGCCGCCGAATTCATATCCTTCGACCTTACCCAAATTCGACGAGGAGAGAACGCACCTGCCAACGCACTTGCCGCTCTCGCATCCAGCTCGGACCCTCACCTTAAATGAACGATCCCGGTCGAAAGCATTCGGAGGCCAAGTATCGAGAAACCAGAAGCATGCCTCGTAACAACGCGCGGAAGTAATTACGAAGAGCAACCAGTTGAAAAAAATCTCAACAAGAAAGGCTAGAAAGGCATCAACCTGGCAGATCGATCTAAATGCTGCTCCCGAACCGGATTTAACGCAAAACCCCGATTTGCGGGATCAGTCCGACGATGAAAACGAAGTAGAATCTGAGGGACTTCATGTTCCGATTGACATTGAAGCCGAAGAAGACAAGGAACCCGAAGATTGGAAAACCAAAATCAAAATGTATATTGTCGAAGGATGGGTCCCAACGGACAGGTGGGCAGCTCAGTGACTTAAGATGAGAGCAGCTTCGTACATCGTCCTCGATGGGGAGTTATTTTGATGGAGCGCCTCGGGAGTCATGTTAGTATGCGTATCGAGCAAGGATATTGACGAAGTCATGAGGAACGTCCACGAAGGATCAGGGGGAAATCATTCCGGAGGGCACTCCCTGGCTTTGAAAATAAAAAAGGCAAGTTACTATTGGCCGACCATGCAGGCAGATTGTGAAACGTTCGTGGCTAAATGCAACAAATGCCAACGACACGACCCAATGATCAATCTACCGACCGAACTGTTAACAACGTCAACAGCACCTTACCCTTTTATGCGATGGGCAATGGACATCATCGGTCCACTGCGGCGTTCCACGACACAAAAACAGTTCATCCTCGTTATGACCGATTACTTCACCAAATGGGTTGAGGCCGAATCATACGCCGAGATACAAGCTCTTGATGTCCAAAAATTCGTTTGGAAATACATCATATGCCAACACGGAGTACCGTATGAGATCATCACGGATAATGGACCACAATTCATTTCAACTTTGTTCGGCGATTTCTGTACAAAGTGGAAAATTCGACTAAGTTTCTCAATACCGAGATATCTAGAAGGAAACGGCCAGGCAGAAGCGACTAACAAAACCGTGATCGACGGACTCAAGAAGAGATTGGATGCAAAGAATGGATGATGGGCCGATGAACTAGACGGAGTCCTCTGGTCTCATCGAACTACACCTCGGCGATCTACCGGACAATCTCCATTTCTCTTAGCATACGGAATGGAAGCTTTATGTCCAACCGAAATCAACATCCCAACCATACGCCGAACAATGCTAACATAAAATACCGGCCTCAACGACGAAATAAGGCTCGACAACCTCGACAGACTCGAGGAGCAGCGCGGACATGCTTTACTCCGAATACAGAACTATCAAAACTTAGCGGCACGCTATTACAGCAAGAAAGTGCGAGGTCGACATTTCGAGGACGGTGACCTTGTCTTACGAAAATTTTTCCAAGGGACTGAAGAGAAAAACGCCGGCAAGCTCGGCACTAACTAGGAAGGACCATATCAGATAATGTGGGTCATCAAACCCGGCGTATACGAACTTATGGAGTTGGACGGAACTCCGATCCCGAGATCGTGGAACTCAATAAACCTCAAGCGCTATTACTTCTAAGTTCAGCATCGCGCAAAAAAAAATAATAATAAAATAAAAAAACCGAGATCATCCAGAAAGCTCGTCTTCAATTCCGATGTAACATGAACTACGAATGGCTTGATCCCTCTATCAATGGGGTACGTAGGAAACCCACCACGGGTACAACTGTGACTTTAATAAAATTTTATTTCCAAAGTGTCTAAAAAGCGGAACTCGAAAAGTTCGCATCTTCAAAAGCCGAACTCGAAAAGTTCGCATCTTCAAAAGCCGAACTCGAAAAGTTTACATCTTCAAAAGCCGAACACGAAAAGTTCGCATCCTCGAAAAGCCGAACTCGAAAAGTTCGCATCCTTGAAAAGTTTTTCAACTATTAAACCGAACTCAAACAGTTCGCCGAGTTCGAATAGTTCATATCTTCGAAAACCGAACTTTAACAGTTCGCCGAACTCAATTACTTCGAATCTGCCTAAGTCAAACTCAAACAGTTCATATTCTCCTTTAAAGTCGAACTCCTTAGTTCGCACTACAGTCAGAAACGACTAATTAATTTAAGCCGAACTCTATAGTACGCACTTAAACCATCGCGGTTCCCACATTGACGTCCTGGCCAGACGATCAATATAAATATACTAGCCGACCTTTGTCTCGCATGCATCCCCATTGTGCTATGGATAACACACTTTCCAAGTTAAGCCGGGACCAGTCCCGCACTATATCCGCTCTCAGATCATCCGAGCTACATAAGCCGAGTCTATCTCGCACACTCCGATTCGATTTGAGAAGACATGGAGTATCTTAAGACGAGCTACCAATGCACTCTTATGCTAAGCTCCAAGTTAAAGCCGAACGTTTCCTCTCGCAAAATTAAGCCGATTTCTCAACAATCGCAAAATTAATAAGCCAATTTCTCAACAATCGCAAACTAGTTAGCCGATCTACGACTGATCGCCGATCTCGAATGGATCGTAGAATCGAGTTCATCCTCTATACCCCGGCTAAGACCGTATCTTTTTACGGCCCCATTTTGGTGTATGATAAATCCGAGAGGATCGTATTATTTTACGACCTCACAAAAGCTCAACTCGATTTCACAGATACAAATTCGACTAAGTATAAAAACCGAGATCAAAGTCGAAAGTTGAAACAATACGAAAAAAGATATAACCAAATTCTGGTTAAACACAACCAAGTCGCAAAAGCCTCCTTAGGCAAAAAAAGTTCACAAGAGAAAAGCCAAGTCGGGCACAACTATTACATAAAATGCCCCTCGGGCATAAAGAAGAGTTTACCGAGCTAGCAAAAAGCAGAAAAAAAATAATAATGATAATGGGACAGCGATCAGACATCTTGATCTCTTATTTCACTCCTCCGGTCGCCCAAGATCGTGGGCTGATTCGAACCGAACATAGCAAGACCCAAAGGGACTTCTACCCCAATCGGCTGGGAGATTTCCGGATAAACAGGCTCGATGAACGGTGATACTAAAAAATCCTCCTCGGTAAGCTCGCAACACGTGATAGCTTCGTACTCCGCCGACTTCTCAGCTTTTCGATATGGGCCGGCGGAACGACGATGCCGTCTCTTTTCGAGGACATCGCAAAAATTGAGAACTCCATGGAGCTGGTTGATACCAAGGAACGGTTTCTTCCGCCGATCAATTGCAGCAAGATGATCCTTCACCTTTTGGAGATGAACTTGACACTTCCCGGTCATCTCCTTTCGTTTCATGATCTCCCTTGTACGAGTCCCCCTCAGACGAATCGTCTTGTTCTCCAGCTTTTGGACGGCCGCGTCCCTATCTGCCTTGAGCTCGGCGTTCTCTTTTCTCAAAACGACTAACTTCTTTTTAATTTTGGCGACGGCCAAATCGCCATCTTCCGATCTCGCCTGCTCAGCAAGTAGTTCTTTCTGCAACTCCTTGGTAGTATCTCCGACCTCGATAGCCTCACGGCGCGCCACACCGAGCTCGCGATCGTATGTTCCAACAAGCTCGTTCGTCTGAGCCACCATCTACAAAGGAAATAAAAGAAGACTGTTATATGCCGAACCTTAAATCAAAATTAAGAAGAACAAAGCAGTCGGGAGTTCACTTACGTCGGCAGTAGTACGAGCTAACTTCTTATAAACTTCTGATTGGAAGAGATCTTTGGTTGGAGGCAGTTCTTGGATACCGAAAGTCAATTGCCGATACAGATCGGCGCATGCTCTGATATATCATGGTTTTTACCCCTTTTAGGCCATGATATAGGTCCGTTTTATAGAGTCTTTCTACTATTTTATAGTGTTTTAGAGTCTTTTACAGGTTTTAGCACGTTTGGAGCATAATTGGAGATATTGGAGTTTTTTGGAGCATTTTGGAACAAAACAGAAGCTCGTGTAGCTGAGTACCCGATTCAGAGTCTCAGTATCGATCGACACCACCTGGTATCGGTCGATACTCATTGCAGCAAGGCACGAAGCGCGACTTTAATGAAGAGTTAAAGAATTGCAAAACTGCCTAGAAGTCTTTAGTATTTACAATTTAGCCCAAAACATGTTTTAGGAGTTTTAATTAGGTTTTTAGCCACTTTGGCAAAGGGAATTGAGTTTTACACTGGATTTGATTTGGAGTTCTGTGAGAGAGCTTTCTGAGGGAAACAAGTCTGAGACTTTGTTCGTCCGAGAGAAGATTTCGAACCCTTTTGTCACTCTCCTTTTTATTATTTATCTGAGTATTATTTCAGTCATGTTTATTGTTTCAATTATCATGTCTGAGTAGTTCTCTTGTTAGGTTCGGGGTTCTCATAAGGGTTTTCTCTGAATGTTAGGTTAATTGAATGATCAGGATTCACCAACTGAATTAGTTCTTCGCCTTAAGTTGTTCCCATAGCTAATTCTAGACTGATCACCTGGAACTTAGATCTTAGGATAATTGGTTAGGCACGAGAGTGCGATTAATTACCTGACAGAACCTAGAGCGAGCAAAATAGCTATTCGCAAAGAGATTTGGTTTAGTTGTTTTGTGAACAGATCAAACCTGAACTAAAAGCTAGCTTAGACGTTAGGATTCGCAAAGAGATTTGGAATTCTAGGATTTAGACTGAGATAGTTTTCGCAACGAGAGTTGGCTAGCTATACTTTAGTGATTTGAGTTCAAGAACCGCGCTAAATCTGAATCCTGTTAGACTATATACATTGGTTTTTTTTTTCAACACCCTCCACATCATATTTCTCTCTTCCACATCATCTTCTCTCTCTTCCACCTAATAATTCAACACCCACTAAAATTTTATATGCTACAATAGTTTGTTTAATAAAATTCAACACCCTACCCCACCATTTTTATTTCATTATTTTTATTTTATTTTATGTTTTAGTTAATCTAATTATTTATTATTATTAACGACTATCGTTTGAAATTCAATTAGCGTAATTACGAATGAAATATTTTTTTATTTTTTTGTTTTATTTATTTTTTATGTTCTTAATTAAAAAATGCAAGTAGTAAAAACGAGAATAGAGAGAATCATTATTAAAACAAATAAAATTACGAAAAACTTAAAATACAATACAGTAAAATAAGAAGCACACAATACAACCAATAAAACATACATAACTTAAATAGTACAATAGACTAAACTCACAAACTTGGAAATCTTTTTAATCACGAGACATTCCGAATCTTGCCCATATGTGTTTGACTAGATCTGCTTGCAATTCGTGATGCACATTTGAATCACGCAACTCGGATCTAGCACGGACGTGATTTGCAAAAGCAGGTAGCACCTCGGTCGAGAATGGTTGCGGTGTACTAGACCCACTTGCCTCAGATTGATCATAATCGTTCCATCGTTGAGTATATGTATCACGCTCATCCTCAACAATCATATTATGCAATATGATACATGACCTCATAATGATAGCCAGATCGGCTATGTCCCACATGCGAGCTGGTTCACGAATGATTTTAAATCGAGCCTGCAACACTCCAAATGCACGTTCGATGTCCTTCCGACATCCCTCCTGAACTTCTACAAATAACTTGTCCGGCTCTCACTTTGAGGAAGCCTAATCGATTTGACGAAAATAGGATAAGAAGGATAGATACCGTCAGCAAGATAGTACGCCATATTATACGGACGTTGGTTCACGAAGAAGTTTACTCTTGGAGTATTTCCCTTTTCAACATTATCAAACACTGGTGAACGATCTAGAACGTTTATATCGTTCAATGTGCCTGGACATCCAAAAAAAGCATGCCAGATCCATAGATCATGGGATGCGACTGCTTCAAGAATAACAGTGGTGGTTCCCTTATCTCACCTAGTAAATTGTCCTTCCCACGCTGTAGGACAATTTTTCCATTCCCAGTGCATGCAATCAATACTCCTAATCATCCCCGGGAACCCTCGTAGTTCACTAACATGCAAAATTCTCTGCATGTCCTCTTGTGTTGGGGCTCTGAGATACTCTTGCTCATACAATTGTATGATTCCCTTACAAAATCTTCGCAAGCACTCCAGAGCTGTAGTACCTCCAATTTTGATGTATTCATCCACCGCATCGGCCGCTACACCATAAGCTAGCATTCGCATGGCCGTGGTACATTTTGATAATGGAGATATACCTTATTTATTGGCTGCGTCACATCTTTGGGTGAAGTAGTCGTCACTGCTTGATAGGTCCCCAACTATCTGGAGGAAAACATGTTTTCGCATCCGGAATCGCCGACGAAACATTGCATCGTCATATGTAGGATGATTGGCAAAGTAGTCGTCAATCAGTCTTTGATTTGCCGCTGCATGATCTCTGTTGAAGTGTCTTCTCTTCCTACGAGGTGGATAGGCTTCCTCTATTTTCTTTCGGCGCTCGCTAAAATGGTTGAGGATATACGTATCTTCAATTTCAGACTGCCTTTTGTAAGCTTCGATATGAAAAGGAAATTTTGATGGATCCATTGAGATTTTTTAGTGAGATGAGATTTGTGGTATTGGTACATAAACTGAAGAATGAGTCCCCATTTATAAGAAAATGGAACCAAAGAAGTCATGGGCGCTCGACAACATTATTAAATCAAGTTGAGTGGTTGGAGGATAAGATTCTGCCATTAAAAGCCGAAATTCGCGGATTACATTGACGAAAAAGTCATGGGCACTCGACAGCATTATTAAATCAAGTTGAGTGGTTCGAGGATAAGATTCTGCCATTAAAAGCCGAAATTCGCGGATTACATTGACGAAAAAGTCATGGGCACTCGACAGCATTATTAAATCAAGTTGAGTGGTTGGAGGATAAGATTCTGCCATTAAAAGCCGAAATTCGCGGATTACATTGACGAAAAAGTCACGGGCACTCGACAACATTATTAAATCAAGTTGAGTGGTTGGAGGACAAGATTCTGCCATTAAACGCCGAAATTCGCGGATTACATTGACGAAAAAGTCACGGGCACTCGACAGCATTATTAAATCAAGTTGAGTGGTTGGAGGATAAGATTTTGCCATTAAAAGCCGAAATTCACGGATTACATTATTAAAAGAGAAAGCGACAAACAAACATTATTAAAAAAGGAAGCAACAAACAAACATTATTAAAGGAGAAAGCGACAAACAAACATTATTAAAGGAGAAAGGAGACAAGCATGGAGTGACATGATACAGATAGCCACTTGTTACTACAATTATTTTCCAAATAATTCATCGCTCAACTTCTGCAACAGCTCTCTCTCCTGGTCACTGAGACGGTTCTTTTCACTTAGCTTCATCCACATCTTCGTATTCTTAGCTCTAGTCTTTTCTTTCATCAATTGGTTTGCTTCCTCTTGCTGTCGAATTGCCCCCTCTTGCAACATGGCTATTTTTTCCAAGCGTTCCAACTCTTGCGCCTTCAGTTTTTTGTATTCACTAAAATCTTCGTTGACCACTTCCAAGACTGCGCCTTTACCTTTCTTTTTAGCTTTCTTAGCTGCATCCCTCCCCATTGGACGAGCACTGGATCCTACAGAGTTGGAGTCACTAGCATCACTGTCATGGGCTCTCTTAGATTCACTACTTCCAGAGCCAGTATTTCCTCCTACCTGACTACAATAACGTGGTTGATCACGCACAGCGTTCCATTCTTTCATTAAATTGAAAGTACCATTACCACCATCTGTATATATTTCATGCGCTTTCGCCAATACATCTTGCTCCGACCACCCGCTTGTTGCATACGTTGAGCGTTATCGTAAGCGCCAATCCATTTTCCCAATTTTTGGTTCACATAGTTGAAATGATTTCTGCACGAAACTCTACTACGCGGAGGATCAAATGAGCAATGCTCATTACAATACTTAGCAATGTTTCCCCAAAATGCTTCGCTCTTTTGGTTTCTGCCAACAACGCTGTATGTTCCATATTTGATCCACCCACTAAGTAGCACCAAATTTTGCTCGGTGGTCCATTTGGGGCTTTTCCGGGGAGCAGAGGTTGAATGGTCTGCACTTGGAGTGACTTCATTAATACCACTTATACCACCAAGAGCCATTTGGGTAGAAAATCCGGGAAATTCAATTGCTCCGGAGTCTGGAACAATTTCATTACCCGCCGAAGCAGAAAAATAAGGGGGTGGTTGAGATGAATATGACATCGCCGAACCGTAGTACGGATGATAGTTTGGAACAGCTGACGGCATGAAAAAACTTGGTGAAAAACCATAATTTGGCATATTTCGGGGTTGGTTGGAAGATGGATTTTGAAATGGATAATTGTTGGGATTTGGNTAACATTCAGAGAAAACCCTTATGAGAACCCTGAACCTAACAAGGAATCTACTCAGACATGGTGATTGAAAACAACAACATGATTGAATAGATCATCAAATAAAATAAGATAGAAGAGTAAAACAAGAGGTTCAGATTTGTCTCTCTCAGAAATCTCTCCAAAACCAAAGTAAAATCAAGCTTAGCCAAAAAAAGTGGCTGAAAAACCTAATTATAATGCTAAAACACGTTTTGGGGCTTCTTGTAATTATTAAAGACTTCTGGACCAAGGTGCAAACTCTCAAGACTTGTAAAAAGTCGCGTTTCCTGTTTTCATGTAGTTAGTATCGACCGACACTAAAGTAGTATCGACCGACACTAGTCACTGCTCGCCAGATTGGACTGTCTTCACGAAAACTGGCATATCTTTTGATCGCACCGTTGGAATGACCTCAAACCACTTCCAATTAAAAGCTAATCCAAAGATCTATCTTGTGTCCAAATTTGAGCTCAATCCACCGGTGGGAAGTTCTTCAAATCTTCATTTAAAGTCGCGACTCGTGCTTCAGTGAGTATCGACCGATACTAGTTAGTGTCGATCGATACTGAGGCCTCAAATCCGGTACTCAACTACACGAACTTCTGTTTTGCTCCAAAATGCTCCAAAATGCTCCAGAAAGCTCTAATATCTCCAATTATGCTCCAAACGTGCTAAACCCTGTAAAAGACTCTAAAACACTACGAAATAGTAGAAAGACTCTATAAAACGGACATATATCATGGCTTAAAAGGGGTAAAAACCATGATATATCAAGAATCAACACAAATTAATCCACGTTTGATTTATTAAAAAATTCAACACCTCATTGTAGCTTTTCACCTGTTGAATTAAAAATTCAACAGGTCCATTGTAGGCAGTCTTAGTTAGTTTATCTACATTCATTGAATTCCCGAGAAATACCCTGAGCCTAATCTCCTTCCCATCAATTACAACTTGTTGATTTACACATCTGTTTTCAATTACATCTTCTTGGTTTAGCTTAATTCTGATCTAAATAATCTATTGTGTGTTTCCCTGAGTCTCTGTGGATTCGATCCCTAAGTATTACAATCGACAAAGCTTTAGTACTTTAGGGTATTAATTTGAGCTTATCAAATTTGGCGCCGTTGCCGGGGATTATGTCTCTAAGTGGGTGGAGGCAATTGCTAGTCCAACCAACGACTCTGCGGTGGTTCTTAAGCTGTTTAAGACCATCATCTTTCCACGATTTGGAGTGCCTCGTATTGTTATAAGTGATGGTGGCAGTCACTTTATCAACACGGTTTTCGAGAAGTTACTAAAGAAGCACGGTGTGAATCATCGTGTGGCTACTCCATATCACCCCCAGACCAGTGGGTAAGTCGAGGTCTCTAACAGGCAAATTAAGGAGATTCTGGAGAAGATAGTGGGAACTTCTAGGAAGGATTGGTCTACAAAGCTAGACGATGCGCTATGGGCCTACAAGACTGCTTATAAGACACCATTGGGCACTACACCTTTCCATTTGCTGTATGGGAAAGCTTGTCACCTTCCTGTGGAGATCGAGCATAAGGCGACATGGGCTACTAAGTTGCTGAATTTTGATATCAAGCCTGCTGCTGAGAAGCGATTGATCCAGCTGAACGAGCTGGATGAGATTAGGCACCATGCCTATGAGAACTCAAGGCTGTACAAGGAGAGGACCAAGGCGTACCATGACAGGAAAATCCTCCACCGCATCTTTGAAACCAATGATCAGGTACTTTTGTATAACTCTCGTTTGCATTTGTTTCCTGGTAAATTGCGTTCTCGTTGGTCAGGTCCTTTCACTGTCAAGGAGGTTAGACCACATGGTGCACTTGTCCTGACTAACCCCTCTGGCGAGGAGTTCACTGTCAATGGACAAAGGGTGAAACACTACTCACGGAGAACTGAGATCCCAGATGGACACATGATGCCTCTGGATGATGCACCCGCTGCCTGAATGGCAGTACAGTCAAGCTAATGACGTTAAACGAGCGCTTGGTGGGAGGCAACCCACTGGTGGGACTCAATTTCGCCATTAGATTTTAGATAAGAATTTCGTCTAAATCGTCGAGTATCAATCGATACCCCTTGGTATCGGTCGACACCCGACACATTTTTGTTGTTACTTACGTTCTTGTCTTTTGTGTTTCAGGTGTATGCCTACTCGAGGAACCAGGAGAAACAAGAACACTCAGCTNTCAACGCTTTTGAGTGATTTTTGTGTCTATTCCGTGTGGTTTTTCGTGCTCAATCTCTTTCTCTCATTCATTCTAACGATCTGCTAGGTATGTAACACGAATTTCCAACTTTTGATTCCATGCACCAAGTTTAGATTTTCGACTTTTAGGCTCTTAGAACTCGTGTTGTTCGATGATTATCACTTGATTATTGTGTTCTAGGCCTAGTCGAACCCTGTCTTACGCTTCATTACCCTTGGTTTGCACAATTTGGAATTTTTGGATTTGTGTTCTTCGTGTCTGCTCGCTACTTGTCTCAGCATCGATCGATACCACCTGGTATCGGTCGATGCTCATCATCTGCCTTAGCCGATTTTGCCTTGTTTGTGAGAGATGTTGGATTTATGCCTTGTCTTGTGTTTGTTAATGATGCAGATGGCACCAAGGAAGAGGCCAAGAGCTGCTGAAGCCTCTAGCTCGAACCCACCTAGTGAGCGTCCGATTGAGTACATTGTTGGCACAAATGTGAAGATTTTTGACGGTTTCACTTGGCACGTGGGGGTTGTAAAAGCTTGCCTACTCAACCACCGTTATTTGGTGAGGATCTCTGGCGCAGAGGCGGATCTTGATCTTCCACACACTTCCTTACGCCACATCCCTCCACCTACTCCACGTCGTTTTTCTTCACCGACCGCTCCTAGCTCTGCGTGTAGAGCCCCTTGGCCCAAGATCAGTGAGAAGGCCAGGATCAGATTGAGAGATGATTACGAGGGCTCCGATATGGAGATTACTGAGAGCAGGGCCTGCACCCACATGCCGATTTCAGAGGAGTGGGATGACTACGACTCCATTTTCTACAACGCCTGGCAGGACGTTGATGTGCGCCCCACTCGCTTTGTGGATACGCATTCTATGAGGCGACTGGGCTTTGACAGAGAGCTTGATGGTTTGATCCGGAAGATTGGTCTGGGGACGATGCCTACACGGCAATATGACTTATACCCCGACTTAGTCCGCCAGTTCCTCGCGTCTGTCCGCGTTTACTACACTGGTGAGCCTCCAGTGACTGCCCAGCAGGGTGTGCTGACATTCTTGATCCGTGGAGTGCGATACAGGATTTCCTTCCAGGAGCTCTGCGACATCTACGGTTTTAACAAGGATTTTTCGAGATGCGAGCTTCCGCGCAGGTTCTTGGACATTGATGCCTTCTGGTCTCACTTCGGGCATGGGGTTTACGACTGCAAGACCACCACGCAGATGGACGTGCGACATCCTGTCCTACGCTGTCTTGTTAGGATCTTGAGCAACACCTTGTTGTGCAAGATGGAGCCTAACAAGATGAGAGTGACCGAGCTGATTGTGTTGTCCATTGGGATTGGGGATATCATCGAGGATGAGGCATATGAGTGGCATGAGATGGACCTTGCGGTCAACTTTGGCGCACCATTTGGAGTCGCTGAAGGTGAAGCCTTTTACCGGACGTGGCAGGACCTCTACAGCCACGAGTCGTCGGAAGACAGAGACGGTAGGCAGTTTACTCACTCCGATTTTTCTGCATCTTGGGATCAGCACAGCCATTTGTTCGATCTCGACTGCGCGCGAGCTGATGGACTTAGCGCACATGGAGCATCTTCGCTGGCTTAAGCTAGATAGGCATTGGGTATTTAGCACTTCTGTTGGGGACTATCTTGTTCAGCTCCCCAACACTGCACTGACAGACATTGGTGGCAACCCCGACCAGCTATTCTTCGCTCTTGCTGCTGAGGACATGGAGCCTGCACCTGCCACTAGACGTCGAGGCTCCACCACTAGAGCCCGTCGGCCTGCTTCTGGCCCTGCTGGGGGTCGATCACGCGCGCGCCACACACCTGCTCCTACAGCTTCTCTTCCTCCACCACCTGAGATGGAGATGGATCCGTTCCAGCGCTACGTGGTTGAGAGCCTTCAGACCATTTGGAGCGCTATATCTCGATGCAGCTGCATGGCGTCTCAGCACCCTATTTCACCATCTGCTGCTGGACCATCTGGCACTGCTGGCGATGACTCTGACGCCACTGAGGAGGATTAGTCCTCCGTTTATCTGGTTTCACGTTTGTTTTTCTTTTCCCTTTTCTGTTTCTTTTCATTTGGACTTTTGTTGGTTTGCGTCTTATGTCGGCTCTTTCTCATATTGTACTTTGTGGAACCTATGCTTTTATGATTTTTGTTGCTTTTGACTTGTGTTTGAGTGATCTAACAGTGCTAACCATAACACGTTTGGATCGTTTGACACACTTTTTGGGCACCATTATCGCTGAAAAGAGATTTTCTGTCGACCACCTACTGGTATCGATCGATACCAGTTTGGTGTCGGTCGACACTTATCACCATCTCGGGTAACCTCTTCGATTTTCACATTCCACTTGGTTCATTTGATTTCTATCACCGTACTCCGGCTTGATAACACTGGGGACAGTGTTGTTTAAGTCTGGGGGAGGTAGTTGCTGACAACATGTTTGTTTATCTTAGAGTCAGTCGTTTTTGTGTCAAAATTTGTTTTATTGAGTCAAAATTTTGTTGGAGATTATGATCGTGTTCTTGACCCTTTTGTTTTGACTTTGCTTCTGAGTGACCACTGTTACAGAATCAGCTACAGATCGACTAATGAAAAATCCAAAGGCTGATCAGTTAACCAGAAGACACACATGTTTCCAGCAGAGTTCTCTTAAAGCCCGAGCCAAATTTTTGCACTTCATCGATGTGGTTAGTATTCATAGAGCTTGATTCCTCATTCATATCTGACAAAGGAACCCATGTGTTTGAAAGTAATAGTATCTCTCTCCCCTGTTACAAGTGAATAAAAAGAGCATGAAAGATGAAATGATTTTCTTCTAAGTAGAGGGTTAGGAAAATTTCCAGCGATCCCATTATTCTACTTGGTGAGGAATGATCACACAAAGGTTGGAAGCGAGGCTAGGATTTTCCTATGATGCCATTATTCGCCTACACCCTTTGATACATTGAGAGGGAAGAACCGGGGATTCGGTGGCAAACACTATCATTACTCGCGTCTCATACATTGATATGTATATGTGAAAGAAAAAAAAAAGAGAACAAAATAAGAAATAAGTCTGGGGGAGAGAAAGTGATACAAAAAGTGTGAAATTTAGGCGGTTCCTTGTCATGATATTGTATGGGAAAGAATCTAGAAGGTTCTTGGTGTTAACCACAGCGATGAAACTGGCGATGAAGGGTTTAATTGAACGATGTTGTGAGATAATGTGTGTAGTCTGGGGAAACTGCGAATGTCTACGGAGAAGTACATGGTGGTTAGATTTGGATCTGGTTAGGTGACTTTTGGGAGTTTGGGAGAAGGGGTCATTACAATGCTTCATGAACAGGTGAGTCTCCGCGTCTTCAAACCTTTCGATCTGGTTTAGTCTTCTATTTGTTTGAGGGCAAGCAAAGGCTAAGTCTGGGGGCGTGATATATCATGGTTTTTACCCCTTTTAGGCCATGATATAGGTCCGTTTTATAGAGTCTTTCTATTATTTTGTAGTGTTTTAGAGTCTTTTACATGTTTTAGCACGTTTGGAGCATAATTGGAGATATTGGAGCTTTTTGGAGCATTTTGGAGCAAAACAGAAGCTCGTGTAGCTGAGTACCCAATTCAGAGTCTCAGTATTGATCGACACCACCTGGTATCGGTCGATACTCATTGCAGCAAGGCACGAAGCGCGACTTTAATGAAGAGTTGAAGAGTTGCAAAACTGCCCAGAAGTCTTTAGTATTTACAATTTAGCCCAAAACGTGTTTTAGGAGTTTTAATTAGGTTTTTAGCCACTTTGGCAAAGGGAATTGAGTTTTACACTGGATTTGATTTGGAGTTCTGTGAGAGAGCTTTCTGAGGGAGACAAGTCTGAGACTCTGTTCGTCCGAGAGAAGATTTCGAACCCTTTTGTCACTCTCCTTTTTATTATTTATCTGAATATTATTTTAGTCATGTTTACTGTTTCAATTATCATGTCTGAGTAGTTCTCTTGTTAGGTTTAGGGTTCTCATAAGGGTTTTCTCTGAATGTTAGGTTAATTGAATGATCAGGATTCACCATCTGAATTAGTTCTTCGCCTTAGGTTGTTCCCATAGCTAATTCTAGACTGATCACCTGGAACTTAGATCTTAGGATAATTGGTTAGGCACGAGAGTGCGATTAATTACCTGACAGAACCTAGAGCGAGCAAAATAGCTATTCGCAAAGAGATTTGGTTTAGTTGTTTTGTGAACAGATCAAACCTGAACTAAAAGCTGGCTTAGACGTTAGGATTCGCAAAGAGATTTGGAATTCTAGGATTTAGACTTAGATAGTTTTCGCAACGAGAGTTGGCTAGCTATGCTTTAGTGATTTGAGTTCAAGAACCGCGCTAAATCTGAATCCTGTTAGTTAGTTTATCTACATTCATTGAATTCCCGAGAAATACCCTGAGCCTAATCTCCTTCCCATCGATTACAACTTGTTGATTTACACATCTGTTTTCAATTACATCTTCTTGGTTTAGCTTAATTCTGATCTAAATAATCTATTGTGTGTTTCCCTGAGTCTCTGTGGATTCGATCCCTAAGTATTACAATCGACAAAGCTTTAGTACTTTAGGGTATTAATTTGAGCTTATCATGCTCCTGCGTCATTAATGACGGGCTCATCCTTGTCATAATCGAACTTGACGGAGTGGGCCAATGGTCCGTCTTTTTTAGACGGCAGACCGATCTGAGTGACTTTCTCCAGCGACCTTAGCACACACCGTTAGAATATTATCGCCCGCATGGGGGGGAGTTCGGTCCTTTAGCCGCTTGCTTTGTCGACCTCCTGGTCGAATTCTTCCTCTTCTTTTTCCTTTGCCTTTCGGCCTCAAGTTCGGTTCCGGGATTCACTTCCCTTTTAGGAGGAACCAGTTCCTCTTCAAAAACCAGCTCCTCTTCAACAGCCCGCTCCTCAGCGACGACCTGCTCGATCTGGTGGTTGGGAGAAACCTCGGCAAGGTTCTTGTCGTCCTCCAGATCGTAATCAAAGTCGGGAATATCATCGATCTTCATCTTCCTCTTCCTACCGAATGGATTAGCTAAAGCAAAAGTAGCACGGGGGTTAGAGAAATGCCGATGTCGAATCAAATGAAAACAATTGCCGAGACATACCTTTGAGAGCTCGTTTAGCCTTCAAATCAAGCTTCTCCTGGTACGCTTCCGGCCAGCGAATCTTCCCAGCCGCACTCAGCCTCTTCTCGTGCTCGGAAGTAAAACCTTGGATCGTTGTAAGGATGCTTGGAGTATGACGAGCTGGAAAGAAAAGATTAAAAACAGTTAGACAAGATAAATTGAAAATAGCTAAGCAAAGACCGATATCTACCGATGGGGATCCGCCATTGAGTCTGGTAATTGCCATCGGCCCGTTCTATAGAAAGGTCGTCAATCCGAAGATAAAAGTAACGAGTACTCCAACTGTTAACCTTGCTCGGCTTGTTTCCCGTAACAAGATCATACTCCGGTTTCGCGTTAGCCGACAGGAACCAAGGCCTCTGTTTGGTAATATTCACACGGAAAAGCCTCTTAAAGATTCAGACATCAATCGGGATATCGCAGTCTTCCCCAATGACTAGAAGCCCAACGATATTGATAATCGTGGCAAGTTGAAGTTGGGAGATCGCGACATGACGGCGCACAGTACATGTAAAGCAGCTCGGGCAGGGGAAATTTAAGACCACAACTCCTAAAGTAATCCTCATACACGCATATATAACATTCGGGAGCGTTTCAAGGTCTCTGATCATCGTTCGGGATACGAAAGACAATATCATCAGAAGCTCCGCACCGCTCCTGTGTGCGTAAAACGGTGTCTCTTTTTTTATTGAGTCGGCCCAACAGAGGGCGGTGTAACAATTCTGCGAACTGCTAATGGAACAACCTCATCCGCCAGACGGACTCTTTCTCCTTCAGCCTCGGCAAGCTCGACAGCCAGTTCCCTGTCAAGCCGAACTTGTTTATCCACCTCGATAGGTTGTCTATTTTCAAGATCGGCGGCCAACTCTCCATCGGGCCGAACTTGATCATCCTCGGCAATCTGCTCATCTTCGACCCGAACCTGAGCATCCGTCTCGCGACTCTCTATATCCATAAGATGCGAAACTTGTATGACAACTCGGGAACAACTCGGACCGGCTAGAGGAAAGCGCGAGTTGCGCCTGACTAATTCTTGTCTGACTCCACTAAGACCGTCGTCAGATGAATCGTCAGGATCCGACGAAGTGACGAACAACTTAAGATCGATGTTCGGATTTCGCAGAGAGGAGTTCGGTCGTTAACAGAAGTTGAAGAAGAGCTCGAACTAATCTCGATCAAAGAAAGCAAATTGGAGCAATTTGGCGAAGAACAGTTTGAAGATAGATCGGAAAGTTTGAAGGAAGATCAAAAAGTTTGAAGATCTTCGAAGCAGATCGGAAGATCGGAAGGAAAGTACCGATCTCAATTCCAACCGGGCTAAAAATTCTTCATTATTTTCGCCGAACTCAAAAGACTCATTCGCCGAACTGGGGGGGACTAATTGTTGGTGGTGAGTTTAGCACTCCCCGGTTTAGCCCGGTTTGAACCGAGACCGGCCCAATTGATCTCGGTTTACGACGGTTCGAACCCAGAAGGAAAGACCACGAAACGGTTGCCGACCTCCGAACTCAAAAGAAAGGTCCACGAGAGACTGTTAACCGATGAGTTCGGTAAGAATCCGAAGGAATACCGAACTTGAACCGAGATCGGTGCATTAGTTCCGATCGACGACGGTTCAAGATCGGTAAGAAAGTGCATAAACCGATTAACCATCGAGCTCGGTAAAAGCCGAACTCGGCATTATCAGTTTTAAACGTAAAATCAAGTCCTCATCTCGAACCGAGATCGGTCCAGTTGATTCCGATCGACGACGGTTCGAGATCGGTAAAGAAAAAGACAACCAGTGATTGCCGACTCGCGGCATACCGAGCTCGTCGGTATCAACCCGTCGTAATCAAAAACCACTTCCGGGATTCGCGGAGAAAAGCATATCTTACTTTTGCTGAAAATACGGAAAATGAAGATTAATTAGTTTTCTAAACCAGAATTCGCGGAACTTTTCCTGGATTCGGAGGAAAGGCTTAGCCGCCGAGGGAGCCTATAAATAACGAAGTCCCGAAGATATTTGGAGGGGGGGGGGAATAACACATTCTAGAGAGAGAAAGTGAGAGCTTAAAACCCGACCTCGCTCTTAAAACATTTTTGTAACTCCGACGAGTTCGACTTAATAAAAAACGAGATTTCGATCAAATCGTTAGTTTCTTATCCTTGTGTGATTTCTACAATCAACTCACGCCTTTGCGATATGATGAGTGATCGTCATCAATGCTTGAATATCAAGATATTGCAACCTTTAAGATAATCTATTTCCTTTTTAAATCCCGATTTAAAAATTGTTCATAAAAGGAGGTTTAGAACATCACAAAAAATATTTTTTTCTCTTTTATCAAGATTGTGAAGACAAATCTCATTTCCGAGATCAGATTAAAGCATTGTTGCTTTGAAAATAAATCAAAGCATTTCTAAGATCATACCCTCTACGGACATGCTGTTTTTCTCTCTTCAGAGTGAAAAACGTTAACAAAATAGCAATAAACATTTGAATCTTTTATGATTCGGAAATTCCGTCTATTGTGAGCGCTTGTTTAAGCACTCCAATGACAAGTTTATAGACAATATTATTGGTCCAATAATCTCCCTTTCGGGTGAGGGAATTATCTGCTTATCTCTATTTAGAGATTAAGAGAAATGTTATGTCTCAGATTTTTAAATATGTTTTCGTTGACATCGAGATGGAATTCTCAGATCTTCAGATCTGGTTTTTCTCTATGTCTCAGATTTTTAAATATGTTTTTGTTGACATCTAGATGGAGTTCTCAGATCTTCATATCTAATAGTGAGATATCGTTTTCAGTCATTTATGACTAAAATCGCGTGGATGCGTCTTCTTGCCATCTCAATCTTTTTCATTGGTGTTAGACTTTTGTATCCCTTCATCTAGCGCCAAACTGTTGTAGCTGGAATTACAACGGTCTAAATTTGTAAATAGAAAATAATCGAAGGACTTGGCTTATCTTTAAATAACAAAAGATTGAATGGCTCTTCAGCAATAAACAAGAATCCGAAATCAGAGTGCGAAGTGAACAGATTGAGAGTAGATTTGGGTAGAGAATATGAGAAAATTATGGTGATTCCGAAGTGAAATATAGTAGGAAATGAACATAATAATTCTGAGGTCAAGAAATAAGATGGAAAAGGTGTTTATAATAGCGTTAGCTGCACTTGGAGTTTGAGTTGCCTACGTACCCATTGCGGGATCAAGCTATAACGTAGTTCTTTTGAATACAATGATCTTATTCACAAAAGAAATATTTTCGCTAAGAGTTCTCTTGGGAAAAAGATAACTTCACTTCTCATGTAGAATCCGAACTGCGTAAAATATTTAGTATTAGTGTATGTTTCCACTCTTTATATTCTTCTTCTTTCCTTTGAGTTCACCTTTGTGTAACGTTTTCTCTTCTCTTAATGCCTCATTTACAATCATTAATTGGCGAATTAATCATCCAATTAATGATGAAATAATTCGCCAATTAATGATAAAATATGACCGTTGACCATTTTTTAATATCATTGACCGTTAACTCTTTGACCATTCCAAGCTAAGTAATTTTCTTGGGTTTATAGAGATAATTAACCTCAGAAAATGTAGCCCTAATCTATTATAGGAAATCCTTCGTTAACAATGATGTTTAACTAAACTTAAAACAATGTCAGCCTTTGTTATATTTTAGAAAATATCCCTTATGGGCTTCTTTTCCTATATGGGATGGATGAGTTGTACCTAATTTTTATGGATTTCAAAAACAAATTCCAAGTTAATCGTTTCATTTCCGATTAATTAATCAATTAGCTCCTAACAGTCATGGTTTTTCCCGATATGGTAACCGGATTGGTCACCTCTGGAGTTTGGTCGATGGGTAGGCCGGTTAGACAAAAAACCGATTTGTTTTCCCACAGAATCTCAATCTCAATCTCAATCTCAATCTCAATCTCGGACCAACCCGAAATAACGAACCCTAATTTTATCAGTCTTACTCTTACATAAAACCTAAGACACGACTCTGTCACTGTGTCGGTCTCTGTGTCTGTGTGCGTTGCCCTTAATTTGCTGCCTTTTTCTACTTTTGAAATCTTTGTTCGAGGCGGAAAAAATGTCGTTGACCAATCAGCTCTCTTCTTCGATGATATCTTCTTCTTCATCCACATTTTTAGCCCCTTCAAATTTACATCCCAGGTACTGTTCTCTTCGATTAAATTCCAGAAATTAGAGCGATATACGATATGTGTTCATCGTTTTTCTCTGAATTAATCTTTTACTTCTTTGGTTGTCTTTATTCTTTCTAATGTTTCAGACCTCTAAATGCATCGTTTCCATTGGCTATAAGGGTCAATTTTTGCAAATGCGATGCTTCTCCATCAGAAAAGATTGGTAAATCTTTCTCTTAAAAAAAAAAAAAAACTTCCAGTGAAAATTTTGGTTAGTTTGCTAAATACTCAATGTTATCTGTGTTCTTTATGTATAGAATACAAGACAAGTGTTTCCAGGAATTCAAACATGTCCAAACTTCAGGCTGGGTACTTGTTTCCTGAGGTTTGTATTGGAATCTGTTTTTTCTTTATTTTTTTGGTTTTTTGGTTATAGGAAATGTTGTTTAATGTAACTATTGTGACATTGTTCAATTTCTTTGGGAAAATGCAAGTAGATTGCAAGAAGAAGATCTGCACATTTGGTGAAATACCCAGATGCACAAATTATAAGTCTTGGGATAGGTGACACTACTGAGCCAATTCCAGAAGTTATTACTTCTGCAATAGCAAAGGTAATATTTTTTTTAATTTTTTTGGGTCTCAATTTGTCTTTCTCTTCCTTTTATGTTTCAGGGATCTAATTCATAATGTGATTCATTTGTGGGGGAAAACACTTCACTTGTTTTCTGCTTGGGGGCATAAATGGATTAAGAGTTTGTACTTACATAATGTTATTTTAATTTCTTCTATATGAAGCTTAACACATTTCTAATTTGAAGAGATTTCTTATGTTTTTCTCTGCAGAGAGCTCAAGAGTTGTCCACAATAGAGGGTTACAGTGGTTATGGTGCCGAACAAGGTTCAAAGGTTAGTGCATTCTTTGTTACTACTTTAAGGCATTCTTATTATCCTCCCATGCTTTAAATTGCTGTCCGTTGGGCAGTTAGTGGAAAATTTACCATCTGCATAGTGCATACTTCTAGTAGCTTTGGATATGAGCTCAGTTGGATACACCAAATGTGTCACCTTTGACCAGCGGTTTACTCTATTTGTGTAATCAAAAAGCTTTGAGTTAGATCTTAGTGTTTGGGTCCTTTCAATCGTTATTATCAACTACACTTAAAACAATTGCTGTTGCATGTCTGGATCTTGATAAGTCCATCATATCGTCGACGTCGAGCTTTTGCATTTCTATGTTTTTAGTACATCTGTTTTGCAAACTGGGAGATGAGAAACCTGTTTTCATACTTTTGAATCGTGTAGCATCATTGGTGAAAATATTGTAACTAATTAAAACCTTTTGTTTGAACAGCCACTGAGAGCTGCAATTGCTAAAACATTCTACGGTGGGCTTGGCATAGGGGACGATGACATTTTTGTCTCTGATGGTGCTAAATGTGACATATCACGTCTCCAGGTTTGTTTTGGGTATTTCTTTGCCAAAATAAATCTGACCAAATTCAAGATAAGCACAGTTCTACTAGAAACTTAGTGCTTGTGTCTTGGTTTCACTTTTTTCAGGTTATGTTTGGTTCCAATGTTACAATTGCTGTCCAGGATCCTTCATACCCGGTAATCTGACAAAACATGAAACTTAACTCTGGCTACAGTGCTAATTTCTTACCACTTTAAATGTGACTTTTCTTTTCCATTTAATCCATAGGCTTATGTCGACTCTAGTGTTATTATGGGTCAGACCGGACAGTTCAATACTGGTGTCCAAAAGTATGGGAAGATTGAGTACATGAGATGCACTCCAGAGAATGGCTTCTTTCCCGACTTATCCACAGTTGGTCGAACGGATATAATATTTTTCTGTTCCCCAAACAATCCTACTGGTGCTGCCGCCACGCGAGAGCAACTAACACAGTTGGTTCAGTTTGCAAAGAAGAACGGATCAATTATAGTCTACGATTCTGCATATGCAATGTATATGTCGGATGACAATCCACACTCCATCTATGAAATCCCCGGAGCTGAGGAGGTAAACAGGACTCTTAAGTTGTGATTCTGATGTATGTTAGTTATCGCAATGCCACTAAATCGACTTGTTTAAAATGCAGGTGGCGATTGAGACATCTTCGTTCAGCAAATATGCAGGGTTTACTGGAGTGAGACTTGGTTGGACTGTGATCCCAAAACAGCTGCTGTATTCAGACGGATTCCCCGTTGCTAAAGACTTCAATCGTATAGTCTGTACTAGCTTCAACGGTGCCTCCAATCTCTCCCAAGCTGGTGGGCTTGCTTGCCTCTCCCCTGAAGGGCTTGAGGCAATGCGCAAAGTGATTGGATTCTATAAAGAAAACACAAACATAATCATGGACACATTCACTTCTCTTGGGTACAATGTGTATGGAGGGAGGAATGCACCGTATGTTTGGGTAGAGTTCCCGAAGCAGAGCTCGTGGGACGTGTTCTCCGAGATCCTAGAGAAGACACATGTGGTCACAACTCCGGGGAGTGGGTTTGGACCTGGAGGTGAAGGGTTTGTTCGGGTTAGCGCCTTTGGGCATCGAGACAACATATTAGAGGCATGCAGAAGATTCAGGCAGCTCTACAAATGAGGAAACACTAATAATCTCCATCTATTAAAAATTTAAAATGAGGCTGAAGTCGTAGATTGATTGAAATAATGTGACTGTTCATTGTTATTATGTTCCCCTTTCATCTCAAGTTGTATGCAGAAACAAATGTTTGCCCGAATAAGTTGACTCAGTTTTGGTGACTGGTGAGGTAAATCTTTTCAGGATAATCAAAGTGGCAACGATTATGTGATCCACTGAACGATGCGAGGACATGACGAGTTACTATGATGTTAAGTTTGATGAACCTTTGTTACAAATATGATGAACAATATTTTTTTGAATAATTGTGTCAGTGAAATACATGAAATTAAGAAACTCAACGATTTGACATAAATTCATGAATAAGGTTAGAGTTCAAAGCTCGAAAAAATAACTTCTTTGCTGTAAACTACTATAAAATATATGTATGACTTTGCTTATGTTGTTTATACACAACACTTGTATATTATAAGAGAGAGATAGTGGAAATAGATGGAGGGAGTTAGAGAGACCAAAACTTTTTCTTATTCATTTATAGTTTCTCCAACTTCATCTTTACAAATGCCAAGCAACA
This sequence comes from Eutrema heterophyllum, assembly GCA_002933915.1. Taxonomy (NCBI): domain Eukaryota; kingdom Viridiplantae; phylum Streptophyta; class Magnoliopsida; order Brassicales; family Brassicaceae; genus Eutrema; species Eutrema heterophyllum. The sequence goes on along the minus strand of PKMM01011739.1, from coordinate 227,363 downwards.
TTTGGGGAATAACTTGGAGAGAAAGTTTAAATAACTTAGGGATTAAGGAGTCCAAGGGGGATGTGTATACTTAGGGGGGACGTATACTTAGTGAGGAAGTAATTTCCTTAATGGATAATAACAACATTTTACAACACTCCCCTTGATTATCCATTACCATTGATATGTTGTGAACTGACTCGTTAAAAACCTCATGAAAAAACTCATTTGGGACAAAAACTATGACAAAGGAAAAAGAGTGCAATAATGCTCCCCTTGGAAAAAATATATAATCTTTATTTTCATCGAACTCTTAGATGACGCAGTCTCTCTCTCGGATATATGAGTCTTGACTTCTACGTCATTAGAATTATAATATTCTCCTTTGGTCTCTTGGATGTCTATCCTTTGCGTATTCTTTGATGTCTCGTTAAAAACCTTGTCCTGAAAAAAAACTCAGTGGAACAAAAACCATGGCAAGGGAAAAAAAGTGCATCCATGCGCATCATCATACTTCTCCTCCTGGAAAAGATATATATTCTTTATTTTCATCGAATTCTTAGATGACGCAGTCTCTCTCTCGGATATATGAGTCTTGACTTCTACGTCATTAGAATTATAATATTCTCCTTTGGTCTCTTGGATGTCTATCCTTTGCGTATTCTTTGATGTCTCGTTAAAAACCTTGTCTAGGAAAAAAACTCAATGGGACAAAAACCATGGCAAGGGAAAAAGAGTGCATCCATGCGCATCATCATACTTCTCCTCCTGGAAGTATTCTTTAGATGTCTATATTTTGTTTGTTCTTTGCTGCCTCGTTATAAACCTCGTCATGGAAAAACCTATTGGGATAAAAATCATGATAAGGGAAAAAGAGTGCAACACACATCATCATATTTCTTCATGGCCACGTACCAATTCTCCTAGTCAGACCTTTTCTGGCACTCTTACACGGACATTGGGTCTAGATCATCATTTTCATGATCAATCTCCATGGATACAGAAAAAGAGGATCTTCCATCAATATCGTCTATTTCACTTCTAGCCCATACTTTCCCACTTTGGGCGAAGTTGATGGAAAACTCATATTTTTCTGTGCTACGTTCGTCTTCTAGACGAACCTCTTTATCTGGTTCTTCTGGAAACCTCTCATATATGTCTCATGGACATATATCTATGTATGGTTTCTCTGGAACCTTTTCATAAATGTCTTCATGACATTTTTCTCTATATTGATCTTTTGGAACCTTTTAAAAATGTCTTCAGGACATTTTTAAATATATGGTTCTTCTATAACATTTTCATATATGTCTTCTGGACATATATATATCTATATAACTTTCCTTTCTTATCGTATGAAAACACATCATTTCAATCATGAATATATTTGATACTTCCGGACCAAATGACATTTTCTTTAGAAGTGCTTAAATGTAATATCCTTCCAGGATCTTTCACGAAAACATCTCTTTTCTATATTTTTAATTTTGGGATACCTGAAGACAATTATGCCTTTCCAAACTCTTTTATCCCATATTATTTTCATTATACTAATCGTGATAACTCTACATGAGTTTCAATGATTTTCAAATCATCATTCTTTAATTCGAATAGTGGTCCCGAGAACATAATTCTGATATTATTAATCCTTCATGGATTAAGTTCTCTAGAGGTTAAATCCATCATGGATTAAATCCTTCAAGGATTTTTCATATAGAGTCGCAATCCAAGTGATTTTGTCCATTCCTCTTTTTGGATAAATACATATTCTTTTGATGTTTGGACTTCTGGTCCAAAAGTTTCTTGTTTTTCAAAAGAGTTTAATATAGACTTGATTGCCTCTTTTCACTTTTTGGCCAATATTTTTTTTTCTACACTCATCCACATAGGTAGATTCATGATCCTCATTAATTACATCTTGCGCGCTATATTATTTATATTGTCGACAAGTATTTTGTCTTTGGTTCCACTTTTTCCTGAAATGACATGGTTAATCGAGATCTCTTCATCATTATTATCGATTTTCATTCAGGTACATGCTTTATTATTAACCATGTCAACGGTCTCTTCAAGAGATTAATCCTCTTTGTAACAATCATATATTTGCTCCTTTTCTTTTGAGGATTTTTGATATGCTCAAATTAATACTCTATAAGTACTAAAGCAGTTGTTGTAGTATATGTAGGGGTCGAACCACAAAGACTCAAGAAAATCACACAATAGATTATATAGACTCGAATTAAGCTAAACCAAACAATGTAATTAAATGCGAGTGCGTAAATTAAACAAGTTGTAAGTCAATTGGAAAGCAGATAGGCTCAGGGTATTTCTCAGGAATTCAATGAATGTAGATAAACTAACTAACAGGATTCAGATTTAACGCGGTCCTTGAACTCAAATCACTAAAGTATAGCAATCCAACTCTCGTTGTGAAAACTATCTAAGTCTAGATCCTAGAATTCCAAATCTCTTTGCGAATCCTAAAGTCTAAACCAGCTTTTATTTCAAGTTTAATTTGTTCACAAAACAACTAAACCAAATCTCTTTGCGAATAGTTATTTTGCTCACCCTAGGTTCTGTCAGGTAATTAATCGCACTTTCGTGCCTAACCAATTATCCTAAGATCTAAATTTCAGATTCGTCAACCTAGAATTAGCTATGAGAACAACCTATGGTGAAGAACTAATTCAGATGGTGAATCCTAATTAACTAATTAACCTAACATTCAGAGAAAATCCTTATGAGAACCATGAACCTAACAGTGGATCTACTCAGACATGGAGAATGAAAACAACATGATTGAATATATCATCAAAGAAATCAATAAGAAACAGGAGTTCAGAGTTGTCTCTCCAAAAACCAGAGTAGAATAAAGCTTAATCAAGTGTTGCCAGCCAAAGTGGCTTAAAAACCTAATTAATAACCTAAAACACGTTTTGGGGCTTATTGCAATTATTAAAGTCTTCTGGGCAATTTTGCAATTCTTCAACTCTTCATAAAAGTCGTGACTTGTGTCTTGCTGCAGTGAGTATCGACCGATACTAGGGTAGTATTGATCGATACTAAGGCTTCATATCGGGTACTCAGCTACACGAACTTCTGTTTTGCTCCAAAATACTCCAAAAAGCTATAATATCTCCAATTATGCTCCAAACGTGCTAAAACCTGTAAAAGACTCTAAAACACTACAAAATAGTAGAAAGACTCAATAAAACGGACTTATATCATGGCTTAAAAGGGGTAAAAATCATGATATATCAATTTTATATGTGGAACCAAAGCAGTCTATCATGTTTCTTACGTGCCATAGATTTACTATAGACCGTCCTTCAAGGACTTTTTTTCGGAGCATTTTCAGCTGGGATATGAGATTTTCTTTTTCACTTAATATGAATTTCATGTTCATATTCATAAGGATCCATAATAATAATCCATTTCATGAAATCTCATCCATTAACTCTTTACCAGCATGTTCTATGCCATAACATGGAGATCAATTATCACCATAAATGGTTATGCAATCCCTTGGATTTGCTTTATTTTAAGCTCATTTTGAGTGCGAACATAATCTTCTGGATGTTCCACTTATTATCGATGTGGGATTTTTTAACTCTCTCCCTTAAGATGATGACACTTTTCAGGTCCATCCATCTCGAATTGAATCCCTCTTTAGGACCAACAACATAGCCCAATTACCCATCTTGGGTAATATATTATGCATCAAATCCTTTGATGTGGGACTCTTAGCACCCCTCTTAAGATGATTATTTTCATTTCCATTCATCTTCGACCAATTTTCACTCTAGATCGGTTGTACTCGGGTTATGATTTGGGAGAATGATTAAATAAACCAAACTATTATATCCAATGAGCTTTAACCTAAAAATGAGGATTCATCCATGGATACTTTTCACGATGGCTTCATTTTAAATTTTGCTTGACGACATGCAATAGTTGAAAAAGCTTATGGTTTTTCAACATGTATTCTCAATGATCTTATATATCATTGGAAGTACCGGGATGGCTTTAACCGGCTTATTCAATTAGTAAACTTCATGTTTACTTTTATATATACTCTTGCCATCTTTCGTTTTGTATCATCATCACATATGTGCATGTCTCCATCGTGTGCTCTTCTGGAGCATTTTACTCTTTAAGAGCATTTAGTTCTTCAAGAAATTTTAGCTTTTCGAAAGCTTCTAGTTCTTCAGGACCTTCTAGCTTTTTTGGAGCTTCTAATCTTTTCACAGTTTTTTTACTCTTTTGAAGTTTCTAACTCTTCCGGAGCTCTCAATTACTTTATCATTGTCTAATATTATATGTTTCAATGTCTTTAACCATGTTGTAATCAATAAAACAAATTAAATAGTTAAATATATTAATTATAATAATAATTACGAGGTATAGCTTTTAATATTGACGAGGCAGAGCCTACCATATGTTTTGAGGAGGCCGAGCCTACCATAAATTTGAGGAGGAAACATAACCTTCCACTCCATAATATGAACAAGGAGGAGGCTTAACCTTCCACTCCATACATAAATTATTAATTTAGATCAATTCAACATAAATTAAATCTTACCTCCAAACGTATGAACGGATCAAAAGTCGATCGTACTTATGGTATATGAACAAGCAGAGAGACGATCGTGTTGATAACGTGTTGTAAATTATACTATAAAATATATGTATATATATGTATGACTTTGCTTATGTTGTTTATACACAACACTTGTATATTATAAGAGAGAGAGATAGTGGAAATAGATGGAAAGAGTTAGAGAGACCAAAACTTTTTCTTATTCACTTATAGTTTCTCCAACTTCATCTTTACAAAGGCCAAACACATCTATATATAGGGGAATAGCTTGGAGAGAAATTTTAAATAACTTAGGGATTAAGGAGTCCAAGGAGGATGTATACTTAGGGGAGATATATACTTAGTGAGGAAGTAATTTCCTTAATGGATAATCACAATATTTTACAACATTCTTATCCCCTATGATCTTCGGAAAAGTAGGTTTTGGTAGAGATACTTTAACATGATCTGAAACTTAAGTTGTCGGATCTGGTCAGTCTTGTTTGTGTGGTGAGATCTGGTAGTGATATAGCTGACATGATCAAAGATTCATTTTAGGCACGTCGTGCTCGCTGATAACACCATATTTTACATGTTTTAAAGTTTTTATTTTCATATGTTTTAATCTCATTTTGTATAGTTTTGAGATATTTTTATGCATTTGAGTCTTTTTCTCATTGTCATGCATTTTAGAGTCATAAGTGTGTATCTTTGCATTTGCATTGCATTTGTGGTCTTTTTAGGTGTTCTTGGAGCCAAAGGGAAGGAGAGACTTGAGAATGGATGAGAAATAAGACAAGAGGAGCAAGAAAAGATGAAGCACATACTTTTAGAAGAAAAGTGTTGAAGGCAAATGCAGAGGCCATCCGACATGCTTTAAAGACCGGCTCACAAGAAGACCTTGCGCTCCGATTCAGCCTTAGAGCCCTTGATGAATATTGTAGGGAATCGAGTCATCTTTCCAACGGAGGTTGTTTCATCACGTTCTGAGCCTTATTGAGGAAGTTATCGTCATTGCACTGAGCATATGTCCGTCTAACGCGACATTGACTCAGACAGAAGTCACATCGGTATGGTGCATCGAGGTGATGAATACCGATGTGGACTCCCAGAAAACACACAGGAGAATCCTCGGGAAGCTGCATCGGGCAACTACACACCGATGTGAGCTCCTCATGAGCAAAATACAGAGTCCGTCCAAAGCGCTTCAAAGATCGACTCATATGAAGGGTTTACATTTGGATTTAGCTTTGGCGATCTTCATGAAAGTCGTAGATAATGGAGCTATCTTTCTAATGGAGGTGGTTTCAAGTCATTCGGAGTAGCGGTTTAAACGATACATCAAATTTAGTGAGAATACGTCCGTCTGGCCCTCAGACAGACATGAGTCACATCGGTGTGCAGTATACCGATGCAGCATACCGATGTGACTTCTGTCAAACCATTTTTCTATAATTACCCCTCTTATGTTGTAAAAAACCCTAAGTTTTCTTCTTTTAACATTGGGGGCTCGACCCAAACTCTCTATTTTGAGGGATTTGGATTTTTCTTCATACATATGCCAATTTAGAGAAGATTTCTTCACTCTATCTTTATATTTTGCTTATTTGATTCTTGTTCTTCATTTATATGTCTTTTTTTCTTGTGTTCTTCATGTTCTTGTTAGTTGACATTTTTGTTGGATTTTGGATTTTGCTTGATTTGGATGGTTTGATGGTTGATTGTTGATGCTTAGGACTCGATAAACATTTTTTCTCATGTTAGGAGGGATCTTAATGCTAGAATCGAATTGACAACTCATTTCTATAACTTAAGACATTTCTCGCCCGGAAGGTGTTCGATGAAATGTCTAGAAAACTTCTAAGCATGCAATTCAATTCTTAGCCAATGGAAATTGATGATTAAGGTGAATTGTTGACTTGTATGGACTAATGCTTAATGATTATGGATCATTTAGTTGCGAACGGAAGTTCTAATTGATAACTAGATGATTTGTAAATGGATTAGTATCATGGAAGTGAACTAATCTACTTGTGTGATCCATGTCATAAGAATGAATGTGCATTGAATCTTTAGGCATCATTAGTCAATTGCTTTGATGGTTAGATAATGGTGATTTAGGATGATCTTGGATGTGTCTTTCACTTAGGTTGGTTCTTTACCAAACCTTTTGTGAGCTATGCATATCCTAGCCAACGGAAGTTGATGTCTAGGGCGTTTAGTGAACTAATTGGAATTGTTTCTTAATGCTTGTTGATTATTTAATCACAAATGGAAATTTGTTCATGATTAGATAATTAACAAGGTGATTAGTGCCATGGAAATGAATTAGTCATATTTGTGAATTCCATGTTCTAAGATAGTGATTAATGTTTCCAAATGATTCACTGTTTGATCGTTACCCATCTCATTGATAGCTTAGTTCATGATCCAACATTTTAGTCTTGTGTTTTGTTTTCTTTCCTGCATTTGTTTCCTTTCTCATAAATATAAAAACCCAAAAACAATGTTTGCTCTAGATTAAGAAGTTTCTTGCATTCTTAGTGTTTCAATCTTAACCCCTTATGGATTAACATCTCAAATACTACAATGACATGAGTACACTAGGAAAATTGAACACGAAAATATCCCGTATCACTCGCTTCAATAGACGAGTGAGACCGATGATGGCATTGCTGGTAGTAAGGTTGTTCCCTTTGTATCTCTGCATTAAGTGGAACACAAGCTGAACAAATAAGCATTTGATGCTATTCAACCTCATGCTCCCCACCACATTTAATAAACTTGCATGCGTGAGTCAACCGAACAACTATGAAGCCTCTCTCGGAGCAAAGTGCCCGAGGAGCTACGAGACAAAGATTACCTCGGAGTTGGCTCCCGTCGTTGTTTCTTATTCACGGAGATACCTTTTTGCGACTAATTTTTAGAGAAAAAATTTGTCCCCAACAGTTTGCCCATATTTTGTAGCTCGCATGTTATCGGTGCAAATGTTTTCTTCCACAAAGAGAACTTGTCATCATACCCTGCTAGTGGCAACCACACAACTGTATATGTTGGTGGGCCCAAAACTAGTGACTAGTCCCTTGTGTCCTCACCCATAATAAAACCATATCGGGTTTTTAACTTAGAAAACACTGATATACATACTTTAGAAGAAAATAAAAACACAACATAAAGTAAAACCGAGACCATTATTAAAGCGACCAATAGTTTAAAATAATCGAAGGCCATAATAACATTTTGAAATCCAATCTATAATATCTGAAACACTGATTGTTTCTATTGTCTCACGCGCTCTAGAAACTAGTCTTCACTTGCATCACAATGGAGGCATGGGTAAGGAATTACTCGGTAAGGACGATCATTCCTAACCATATGCTAACACGATGATTAGTGACTATTTCCAATCAATACGTTCAAACAATATAATACCATGCTTAAAACACATCATACATTCATACTGATTAGTGCACAAAGCTTAAAACCCTAGCTAGTTATACTGCAAGTGAACAGTGATACGTTGTAGTATTTAGGGGTCGATTCAGTGAAGACTGAAAATCTGCACTATGAGATGTTAGAGGAGAATATTGTTAGAGGAGTATAGCAATTAAAGACAATGAAAGCGATCAATAAATGAAACATTGAGGATCAAGGATTCACATGGGTTGATAGACGTATCATGCAGATAAATCAAACTAAGGCAAATCAATCATATAATTTCTTAAACTTAAATCACGAATATGTAACTGACCAACTCTCGCATCGCCAATTACCAATGTCCAAGCAGCTTAATTACTCAACTCTCGCAGGAAGTTAAATAGTTAAACATGCAATATGTTCGAGTTAAGTTAACAAAGGTCTATAAGTTAACTTACACATGTTATAACGCTAAGTTCATCTAATATTAGTTCGAGCAATTTAGCAGCACTTTTGTTGGGTAAATAAACCTAAGATCAGCTGCTAGATCGCGAATCTAACAACAAGCAGTAAATACGAATATAGATGAAGAACTTCCAAGAGATAACACCCAACTCTAACAATCTAATTCAACCCTTGAAAAACCATTAAACCCAACTAAGAAAACACTCATATATGATCAAAGAACATATCAAGAGTAAAAGAGAATAGCATATTAAGTAGAACGAGGGTTCAAAGTCCTCTCAATGGACTATAAAGAGAATGATAACTTCTCCCTAGAACTAAGAATAATAAATAAAAAACGTATTTCGTGGCTGCTGTATGAAGGTTTTTGGTGGTAATGACCTAAAAGGCTTAAAAAATGTATTGATAGATCTTGGAACTCTTTAAAGTCGATCATGGCTTGTACTTGTTGACAAAGGATTTTTGGCCTCTTCACATGCCGAGAGGTTGTGTCGCGGGTCCGTGCCTTCTTGGTCATAGGAGAGCTCAGGTCATGGGTCAAGGCTCGTGGTCATGGGTCGAGGCACGTGGTCTGAGCTTTTTTTTTCTCTTCTACATTTGCTTCTTCTTCAAGCATGTTTAATGAAATGACTTCAAACTAATTATGGATGAAAGGTAACTCAAATAGCTATTTTTGTATCCAATTTTCAGCTCAATCCATGAATGGGAAGTCCTTAAACGAATGATAAATATTTGATACTCCGAAACCGTCCAATGTCTTGTTTTGCTCGCTTTTGTGTCCTTTTGTTCCCAAATAACATGTATAGACTCTAGTCACTACAACTAATAAAAACACCTAAAAAATTATGAAAAATGAATAAAAACATCTGAAAAGTACTTTGAAACTAAGGTTAAAAAGGTGTAAAAATGGTTCACATCAACTTCCCTATATTTAGATGTTTATTTCTTCTCAAACAAAACAGAAATCCAAATATAGAAAAGAGGTTTAAAAACGTAGAAAGTCACTTACCTTAGAACCATGTCATGACTAGCAATCTGCATACCACAAAAATGAGCTTGCCCAAAACAATCTCTTTATAACCCCACCATAGCTTTCACTAATTCCACATGCATTAAGAACTTAAGGAATACATGCATTTTTTACATTGATTAATTGATTGTCATGCGGTCTCACCGAGAAAGTATTGATCACAAAATACTTTGCCACTGGTCAATATCACTGCCCCATATTGTGTGGTTCATTTGTCCTTCTTTGGTTGCCATCTAAAAATATGTTTTCTGCATTTTTATAACATTTCTACAATTCTAAAAAAATATTAGGTGAATAAATAGACTTCTAATAAGCTCCTAATTTTTTTTAAATTTAATTAAAAACTCAAATAAATAATAAATTGTGGGTTGACTCCCACACATCGCTTTTTTAAAGTCTTTTAGCTCGAATCTTTTTCTGCGCATCAGATTTGTCGGGATCGATTGATCCATGGATGAATTGATTGATCTGCGCATCAAATGGGAGAAGGAAGAAGAAGACGAATAAAAAGCAGAAAAAGAAGAAGAAGTCGGAGAATAAGAAGTCGAAGACAATGAAAAAGAATACGAAAAATACGAAAAAACAAAAGATAGAGAATAGGAAGAAGAATAAAACAAACCAAAAGAGGAAGAAGAATAAGACAAATAAGAAGAAGAAGAAGAAGAAGAAGAAGAAGAAGGAGTAGAAGTCGAAGACGATGAAGAAGAGGAAAGAAAAGATGCGGAATAAGAAAATCGAAAGATAAATAATAGGAAGAAGAAGAAAAATAAGTCAAAGACGATGAAAAAGAAGAAGGAAAAGATGAGGAAGAAGAAAATCTGAAAGATGGATAAGAGAGAGAAGAGGAAGACGAAGTCGATGAAGAAGAAAAAGGAAAAGACGAGGAAGAAGACTGAAGAAAAGAAAAAGAAAAATCAGAATAACAAAAATTAGGACAAGACGAATATGTTGAAGAATATGAAGGATAAGAAGATGAAGAATTTGGAGAAGAAAAACCGAAAAAGAGGAAGAAGAGAACAAAGGTGTTGAAATGGGAGAAAGAAGAAGACGACTAAAAAAGAGAGAAAAAAAAAAAGTCGAAGACCATGAAAAAAAATAAGGAACATACGAAGAAGAAAAAAACTAAAAGGTAAAGAAGAAGGAAGAAGAACAAGACAAAGCAAAAGAAGAAGAAGAAGAAGAAGAGGAGGAATAACAAATAGAAGTCCAAGACGGTGAAGAAAATAAAAGAAAATATTAGGAGGAGGAGGAAGAGCTAATACAATCAGAGATAAACCACAACAAAAATTCATTTTTATTATTATTAATATATTTGGAATTACTAAAGTATTCCAAGAGCAAGACGAAGAAGAAACCAAAGAAGAGAAAAAGAAAAATAATAAAATCTAGCAACTTTGGCTATAAGTCATCATGTGCAAATTACAACTGTAGAAATTGGCTGCGTGGTTTGGATTTAGTCGCGACGGAGTATTTTCACTGAGCACATTTTATCGATAAAGAAATATGGTTTGAACGTGGTGGTATTGTGTACTTTTATAGTCGCCAAGTTTTGGACGACATTAATTTGATGTTGAAGATTTCCTTCATTCTTTTATTAGAATAGTCAAAAGTAAAAAAATTAATTAAATTTTTACCTATTTTGAATTAAATTACTTTCAAAATATAATTTATGACCTTTATATAAGAATTATCAGTACACATGGTGGGATATGATTTGGAGGAGAATATGAATAAGCCGAAGCATACAAAGATGATGAACAAAAAAAAGGAAAAGAATGGGAAGGAGAAAAGAAATCATAACGTTTGCTTTTATTTTCTTTTGGTTTAACGGCTATCTTAGATAATAGTTTGTATTTGAGGAAGAGGAGGAAGATGGAAAAAAGTAAAAAGAGGAAGAAGAAGCAAAAGAGTAAAAAGAAAAAAAAGATATCATAACGTTTGCTTTTCCTTTCTTTTGGTTTTATGGCTATCTTACATAATATTTTGGATTTGAATCTATATATTCTAATTGGCGAGTTAAAGTCGAACATTGACTTTCAAGAAGAAGAAGAAGAAGTTTTTAGAACATTGACTTTCAAGACAATAAACCAAAATTAAGCATATCTAGAGTGTAATTTAAATTATATGTGTACCATATACGGAGATCTTTTTAGAAGAAGAAAAAGAAGAACATGTAAATGATTATCGAGGAAGAACTAGATGTGAGATTTGAGGCTATTGATTTCGTGTTGGTGAATAGACATGGTTAGTAGTTTTGTATAAGAGGATTATCCGGTATGGGTGAAATCGTGGAAGAGAAAAGGGCCAAATATACCTTAGAGAAGCAACGATATGATGCTAAATATCGTGATGAACTATACATCAGAGAAACAAATGGTGTTTGTAGAATTTGCAAATTCTGGAGATCCAACAGTTTTGGGAACTTCACGATGGGAAGCGTTCTACATTTAACTCAAATGAGGTGGTGAAGGTAATGTGATGATTTGAAACTTGCATTGTATTAAAAAAAAATTCATTTAGTAGTGAGTTGAATTGTAGAATAAAGAAAGGAGTTTTGTCTATAATGTTAGAAGAAAGAAGGATTTTAGTTCATCATAATGTGGTATTTCTCATTTTTAGGCTTTTTATGTTATAAGTTCTCATGTTAAGACCAAGACGTTGAAAAAATAAGAATGAGATAATGAATTTGGAGAAGAAGAGAAATAATCGGAAGAAGAGAAAGAAGAATTCGGAGAAGAAAATCAGAACATAAAAGACGAAGTGGAATAAGGAAAAGCAATGGAAAAAAACAAAAGATGAAGAAAGAGACTGGAAAAAATCAGAAGAATGAGAACTTGGAGAAGACAAAGACGATAAAGAAAAACAGAGACAAAGAAGAAGAAGGAAAAGACGAAGAAGATGAAAAACAAAGAGAAGTTCGGAGAAGACAAAGCCGATGAAGAATAATTAAAAAAAAATGAGGAAAAAGATGAAGAAAAAAGAAATTAACAACCATAATAAGAATAAGAAGACGTAGGGTTTAGGATTTAGGATTTAGGATTTAGAGTACGAACATTGAAAAAGAACATGAAGAATCTGAAGAATAGAAAGAATAATTAGAAGAAGAGGAATAAGAAGTTGGAGAAAAGGAGAAGAAAACTGTCAAAAATTTAAACTATTAATGTCCGCGCAATAATGTATTAAATATATAGTTCATTACCTGTATAAACGATGGCGACGGATATGATATATATTGTTTATGTTTTAAACGATAAAAATTATATTTTAATAAAAATATATATTGTCCTATGACACTGTTTACTCTATTTTAAGTTTCAGATGCACATTTTGGTTTATGTCAAGTTTTCAACATCAAACAGATTCTCGAGATTTACAAAAAATATGAAGACATATATGATCTATTTTTTATATTTTAATTGATAAAACATCTCTGTCCGTGCAAGGCGCGAGCTACTTACCTAGTCAGTTATAAGAATATTATGTGTCGCGTTCACGTAACGTTGAACGCGCTGAAACTTTATATAGTAAGATAGATGTTTGTATTATTTTAAATTACTTCATGTGTTGGGCCAATGTTTCGGCTTTTAGTGTTGGACTGGACCGTGTATCATTTGTTGCCCTTTAGGGCTTTATAATGAAATGACGCCACCAAAAGAAACAATTTAGACTGATCTTATTATATAAAGCTGGATTTCTCAATGTGAGCGTGACACGTAAGATAATTTTCAATCACGAGATCGTGACATTTGTCATGGTTAATTTAGATCTTGACATGTGTCAATTTAACTAAAAATAGAAAAAATGAATTAAAGTAAATATTAAAAAAGTTAAACTAAAAAAACAATCTTAAAAAGAAAAAAGACAAACAAGAATAATTAAGGAAAACTTATAATAAAGAAAAGTGACTAAAGAAAACTTAAAAGTTTATAATTTACAACAAGAACCAAACTTTAAAAGGAAAAATTATAAATATACTATAAACTTAAAAGGAAAATTATTAATATAAGATCAAACTTAAAAGTTTATAATCCTTTCCATTATGACAAAAGAAAACTTAAAAGTTATTTAAGATAATTCTCACTCACGAGATCGTGACATTTTTCACGGTTAATTTAGATCTTGACATGCGTCAATTTAATTAAAAAAAGAAAAAATGAATTAAAATAAACACTACAAGAAAACAAGCCGATTCCCGACGAGAAAAAATCGGTCGGGAATTCCCGACCGATTTCCGATGAAATACCGAGGAAAAATAACCCGTCCGGAATTGGTCAGAAATTCCCAACAGATTTTTGGTCGTAGGGAATCCGTAGGAAATTCCCGACCGATTTCCGACGATATAGACCGATTTAAGATCGTCGGAAATCGGTCGGGAATTTCCGACGTATTCCCGACCATTTGGGGTTTCGAAACCTCAAATAGCAAAAAATTGATTATGTTTATGTGTGTTAGGGTTAGATAAGATGTTTTGTAAGAGTTGAATGTTGATATATTTTAAAAATTTCTCTTTTTGATCTTTTAATCAAAACCCTATAACAAACTGAATTTTTTTTTGTATAAGTTCTATGTTTCTTTATGAAAGGTTAATCTCATTGTCGAGTCAAGATATATAAAACACGATATATTTGTTAAATAGAAGAGTTGTCATGTCCCCTAAACCCAAAATTTTCATAAAATTTTGATTTTGAAACCCTATACCCTAAATGGTCGGAAATCCGTCCGGAATTCCCGACAGATATTAAAAATCCATCGGGAATCGGTCGGGAATCATATTTAATTATCCACACGGTTTATACCTAGCATTTTTCGGTTTCATTCTTCAAAATCTCTAAATCCGTCGGAAATCTGTCGGAATTTCCCCGTATTTTTTTCCAGATCCGTTGGAAATCGTTCGAGAATTTTTGACGGATTTCCGACCGTTACTAAATTTTTCGAGGTTTATACTTAGCATTTTTAGGTTTTATTCTTCAAAATCTCTAAATCCGACGGAAATATGTCGGAAATTCCGACCGATTTCCGACGGAACGGAAATATGTGTTTTATATAATGAAAACTAATAACATTAAAAAAAAAAGTAAAGTAAGAGAAAAAATAAGAAATATCAAATAAAAAGTGTTAAATATATAAAAAAAACTATACGATTCATAATATATAAAATTAGAAGAAAAATATTTGTTATCGTGTGTTTGGTAATTTTAAAATCCTCTCATTTATTTAAAGAGATTATTTATCAGATTAATGGGTAATATGAATCAATTTTGAATTTTCTTAAATATGAATTACTAAACGCAATTCATGAATAACTAAACGAAATTTTAATTTAAAATCTACCTATATATATCATAATTAATAATTAAGCATATTATCAATTTTAGAATTTAAATTTTTTATTTTTTAACATTACGGGGCCTAATCTACTGTCATATAATCTACAAATCGGCACTGTCATATAATCTACAAATCGGCACGAATTGCGAAACAAGTGATTATCATCACTGCCCAAAATTGGAAAAAAATATATATTAAAAAAAAAACCAGTCAAGGCAAGATTGGCTTGAATTTCCTCACCAATTTTTGTTCTCACTGCTATGAAATTAGGGATCATCATCCCTCAAAGTTATTTACTTCCATCGTCCTCTTTGTCTCCTTTTTCTTGTGCTCGATTGTTTCCACCAAACCATAACACTCTCAATCTCTCTGTCCCAGGTTTCGCTCTCTCTCTCTATATATATATATATATATATACCCTTTTATCTGATATGAACATATATGGATTTTGTGGTCATTTGTTCATCAATGAAATTCATGATCCTTAGATGTTACATATTTCATAGGGTCTCTGTAAAATATGATCTTTATTGGATGCTTGATTTGTTAGTAGTTCACTTGATTGTGCAGATATCGAGTGTTCTGTATACATATGCATGGTTTTGTTTTTTGGGTATTGATATATTTAGATTTTGTATGATGGTCTAGTAAGCGACTCTGTTTCAACTAATTTTATGATTAAAGCTTTGAACTTTAAGAGGATAACATGACTTGGGAAATTTAGGTTAATCACAGTTTTCTGTTATCTCAGTAAGAGTTTTCTAGTTCACTGTTAACATGATGCTCATGATCTGAAATGAGTTTTCTTTGAATTTTTTAGTAAGACAACGCGCGATTCCCGTTATCTGCAGTAAGAGTGAGCTGTTGCAGAGTGACTTAATGGAATCTGGAGCAGAAACGTTGGTGAAAAGAAGAACACTTTATCCCCCAATTGAGCCATACAACACTGGAAATCTAAAGGTTTCAGATGTTCACACACTCTACTGGGAGCAATCAGGAAAACCCGATGGACACGTACGTAAGCCATTGTAACCCATCTCTGTGAAACTTGACGGAATCAATCAGTTTTCTGGATATGCTGTAATCAAATGCTTTGGAGCTCTAACTTTGGTCTTAGGCTTTTCTTTGGTCTTGTAACTTTCAGATATATGTCTTAAAGTTTCTAACTTTTGCATTGTATCCTGGGAATTAACATATTGCAGCCAGTTGTTTTTCTCCACGGAGGGCCAGGAGGAGGGACAGCTCCTAGTAACAGGAGATTCTTCGATCCTGAGTTTTATCGGATTATTCTGTTTGACCAGGTCGGCTTCTTTATTTTGTGGACAACTACATTACATCATCCAACTTGTATATTCACCCCTTTGTTTTTCTCCAGAGAGGCGCGGGAAAGAGTACACCACATGCTTGCTTGGAGGAAAACACCACATGGGACCTTGTGAATGATATTGAAAAACTGAGAGAACATTTGCAAATTCCGGAATGGCTGGTGAATATTCCATATATTTGCTTCTTCGTGTTGTTGAGATGGATATATGCAATAAGAGTGAACATTTTTTTTCTCTGTTTACGCAGGTTTTTGGCGGATCATGGGGTAGCACTCTAGCACTTGCGTACAGCCAGTCCCACCCTGACAAGGTGAAAATCATGATGTTTACATTCTAACAACTAAGAAAATGTTCTCACTGATCGCAATCTAATTGCATAATCGAGGGTGCAAGAAGAAAATGAGTGATGTAGGGATTGATTGATTGGATTATGATCTGAATAAAAGGAATTATAGGATCTAATAAGTAGTTTCCTTTTGTTTTTTTTAATTAGATTTAGACAAGCAAAATTGGGTGATTACTTTTATCTTGAGATAACCTTCACACATTTTACTCTATTTTTTTGGTGCAAGGTTACTGGTTTGGTCCTTAGAGGGATCTTTCTGTTGCGAAAAAAGGAGATTGATTGGTTTTACGAGGGTGGTGCTGCTGCTATATACCCTGATGGTAATTCTCTTTCTTGGATCCCTGTGTTGGAGTTATGGATTTTTTTTTATTATATTGCAGGCTTCTTTGAATTGATTACTATCGTCTGCTTTTTGTAGACATTTCTATTCAAGCTTTAGTGATAATGAAACTAGATTTTTATGTGCAAATTTTAATAGTCTGGCTCAAAAGCTTCCAGTTTTCTCTTCTTCACAGTTGTTTGTTTCTCTGTTTTGAAAGCTTGGGAGGAGTTCAGAGATCTTATTCCAGAAAACGAGAGAGGTAGCCTTGTTGATGCATATCACAGAAGACTGAATTCTGATGATCTGGAAATTCAAGTATGTTGAGATCTAATCACTATTACACGAGAAAAAATGCATTGAGCATCGTTCTTCTTTAGCAGTTGAAGCAATTGAATCCTCATCTTTTCGTTTGTACTAATAAATTTCTGTTTCTCTCTCTCCGCTATGGTAATAATTGCATTCTAATCTTGTAGTATGCAGCTGCAAGAGCTTGGACTAAATGGGAAATGATGACTGCTCATCTTCTTCCGAATGATGAAAACATTCAAAAGGCAGAAGATGATAAATTTTCTTTGGTTAGTTTGAGGAGTGTTCCAATCTTATCTGTCATATAAAGCTCATATCTTTAAACTAATGTCATAACAATCCTTGACTTTGCTTCACAGGCGTTTGCAAGGATTGAAAATCACTACTTTGTTAACAAGGGTTTCTTTTCCTCGGACTCATACTTGCTTGATAATGTTGATAAAATAAGACATATCAAGACCACCATCGTTCAGGTACATACTTCATATAACTTGAATTGTGAAGTCCATTTATTCTTTTTAGGGCATATATATACATCTTGTTTGGAGATTGATCAATTGAAGTCGAGTTGTGTAAACAATAGTCTCTCTTTGTATGTATGTTTGGGATTAAGAAGCATCAATTTTTCTGCTTCTAGGTGTTGAATAGTAAACTTTGATTTGGCTATATACATTATATATTATGGGATTGAGAATGGGTCTATCAAGCTAAGAACAATGGATTAAGGGATTGAGAATGGGTCTACTAAGCTGAGAACAATGGATTTTGACTATGTCTGGATTATTACAATGGACAGGGAAGGTATGACGTATGCTGTCCGATGATGTCTGCTTGGGATCTGCACAAAGCATGGCCAGAGGCAGACCTCAAGGTAAGCTAAAGTTTTTTTTCTATGTTTTCTTCAAGATCTTTTCTAAGTTTGTTTTTGCTTGTTGTGCCGAATTGGTAATGAGACACATCGCCTGCAGGTTGTTGGTGATGCTGGACACTCAGCAAACGAGCCTGGAATCGCAGCAGAACTCGTGTTTGCCAACGAAAAGTTGAAAGCGTTTGTCGGATGAAAGTATTTGATCGAACAAAGTTGTTCGTTTTGTTCATGTCTTGGGGACTAATGTTCATATTTTCAAGTTTGTTGTTGGACATGAACATTACACAAAGTTGTTAGTGCGAACCAACGGTTGTTTTTATAACGTTTATACCCAAAAAGTTACAAGGTGTAACACAGTATGAATCAGATGCATGTAACAATGCAATGTATATCAGAGAATCGAAGACAGGACAACCTCGTCGTCTCTGGTGTAGCCATGGACCAAGAAATCGGTGCAATTTCTTCGCCAGCCGTGGTTATAAGGGTTGTAGAATCTCCCATCAGATCCCTGCAAATAACTGAATCTTTTCGCGTTCCATAATTCGTTGGTTGTGATATTCCGAGCTATCTGCACCAGACAACAACTGTTATACAATCATTTGCAGAGAGCAGAGCAAACTCTTTACTTAAGCTGAGACATCCTGACCATATACGCCTGTGAGATAGTCAACGTCATTGTCGCAATGAAAACAAGCAAGTCGAAAAACAGAAACACGGCAGCGCCAGGATGTTCAATGACTACATGTTGAATCCACGATTCTCTGGGGTGTTTCTGTGGGATGCTTAGCCATATTCCTGTTGCAGAAACAGAGAGATGCTTTATAATAGAACATTGATATAATCGGAGGATCGCGAGGGAGAGCCTACTTTGAACAGCAGTTGTGCCACCAACGAATGATGTTAAAGCTCCCATGATCACGAAAACTAAGAAGTCGCGTTTATTCTTCTGCAAATGGTATAAACAAAACGTTAACCGCGGAATATATATGCGTAACAAGATCATTTCCAATTCATTTGCGAAACAACAAGAACTATTACCTTACCAACACAGTTGGAAATCCATGGGCAGTGATGGTCAAACTGCTCAACGCAGCGCTTACAGGTGGGACAGTGCTTAGATCGCGCAGGTCTAATTATCTGAAGAAGTGTCATAGTAGTAGTTAGAAAGAAAATGCCAATTACTCTCTGAAGTACGGTTTCTGAGGAAAACCTTGCAAGTGGGGCAGAGTTGGGACCAGTTTCCTTTCCATGAGGGGCTCTTGAAACTAATATCAATCAAAGGCTCCTGCAATTCTCAGAAGAACATATGTAAATCAAACCTTTCAGAAAAAAAACTTAATGACTGAATTAGTTTCTACTATAAATCAGTTCAGCAGCGACCAAACGAAAAACTAAAACAACTGCACATTGATTCTATATATAATAGTCACAATTTAGACTGCATGCTGAATTGCCAGCAAAGTTCACCAGATCAACAATTTTACTCAAAATGTCCGCAGTTCTCTCGACATAGAAACACGAGAAGGAAGTTCAGCATACGTTGGTAGTCTGATGGCCGTCGACTTCATTGGTTCTTTTGACATACCCGGGATCTTTGCTGTACAAAACAGACAGCTAATTACTCACTCCAATACCAATACACCACTCTCAGAGACACTACAAAGTGCATGCAGGCCTATATAATAGTAACAGCCTCACATGTCTGCCTCATTTCTTGATGAAGAATATCACGAAGAAATACGCTCTTTCAGAAGGTTTTATTAATTCTAGCAGTGCATTAAATTAACTACACCAAACTAAAATATATGCACGGAAATTTCAGATGACATTGATGATGGCTAATAGAGTATAATTACATTATGGATACCTGCTACAACGATGGAAAGCTATTAGTGAGCAAACACCACATGAAAGACCAAACCATGCCCACAGTCCAACCATAGCAGTTATCCTAGGTAGATTAGAAGCTACATAGGATTGCAAAATGTCAGGAAGAATAATATAATCCATTAGTAAAACACGCACGCTACTCATTTTGTTGCATGAGTCATTCACCTGCAACAATGGATGTGAGGAAGAGGACCATAAGAGTGACTATTAAGGAGAACAACAAAGGAGCATAGCTTGTCTCTCCCAATTTTCCACAGGAAATCTTGTCCATAAAACTATTTCTACGAGTTTGCATTGCCTTCGACTGAAAAATATCAAAAAACGGATTCTCAGAAAACACATTAGATCAAATGGAAATCAAGAACAAAGAAAACAGTCCCTGAAAACAACATTGACAACTGTACCACCATTTAACTAGACATCTCTCACATTGTGAACACTAAAATCTACTGTGACCCTAAAACAGACAGCTCTCATATTGTGAGCACTAAATTCTACTGTGACCCTAAAACAGACAGAAGAAACATGTTTTCTACCACAATGATGCTTCGCTATCTCTGAGAATCAGAGCCAAAACTGCTAATATAGTAAAAAGAAAAATCTGGGTCAGAGCTGCATAAGGAAAAGCAAATACCACAATACTGACTTTGTTTTCTGGATTTACGGCTTATATAATAACTGTACACTTATAACCATATGTACATCAAACTTTCATATGTTCAACCCTATTGTTTTTCGGATGTTTGTAAATACAAAATTACAGTACTTTGGAAGGATATTTTGCTGGATACATTTTCTAAATAGCCTTACCAACCTGCTTCTGTCCAACCAAAGATGATGAAAATGAAATAAGAGGGAAATATTGATTCAGGGAGAGAACCAGCAAGCCAATGCAGCATTCACAAATAAAATTTCAATAAGTTTACTCTGAATAACCAAGATGTGTTCCTTTTACAGATGTTAGAATGGTAGCAAGCAACACTATACATTACGTACAAGGAAAAGAGCGAGCTGCCTGTGACCTTTATCAGATGCAAGCTTAAGGGGCGTGGATCCAGTGTTATCTTTCAACATCAGTTCCTCCTTGGTTCCAGCATGAACTAGCAGAGTACAAGCCTCAACATTTTCCTTAATCACGGCCCAGTGCAAAGGAGTGCAGCCTGACCAGCAAAGTGATTTATGTGAGAATTTGGGATCTAATGAAATAGAATAAATATATAAAGCCTGACCAGCAAAGTGACTTTTTGCAATTCAAAAGCAGTCTGGAATGCTACAACAATCCCTTTATATACAAATTTACCAGCACACAATAATTGAAGTTTGGAAATCTTATCTGTTTTGTCACTTATCTTTACACATCATAAGTTAGCACTCAATGTTCACACATCTAAAATAAGTGTAAGCAGAAACAGAGGAAGATATCAATCATAGATCACATCTTCAACTCTAGAATTCAACAACTTGCACAATTGACAGGAAAAAAATTCCGTAGTAAGTCATTCTTTTAAATTTCTAGAGCAGACAAATAGACACATGTAAAAGAAAGTTTTAAGAGTTTCCGAATTGCCTGTGTTGTCTTGTCTATTTTGGCATGCATCCCGGAAGAGAAGTAACCGGATTGTTTCTGTGAATCCATTGTAAGCAGCCCTGAGTCATACAAACAAGGAAAAATAAACAATTCACAATAGTTCTCCTAAAATTGTCAATGATAAGTAACATGGCAGTAGTTCTCCTAAAATTGTCAATGATAAGTAACATGGTACTAAGTGCAACTAAAAAATGATCAGACATACTCAAAATACAAAAAAAAAAAAAAAAAAAATTTGATACATCAATTCTTTGACATGTTCTCTTCTATGAATAGAAATCAAGTGAGGATTGTTTCATTCCTGAATGTCAAATATCAAAAGACTCGCACAAGATAAGGCAGACGAAAAATCAGTTCCTAACATCTGTGTTAAGAAATTCATGAGAAATAACTTAAAAACCGCTGAGAATTCAGTGCTAAGGAGGGAAATATCCATGCATTTCCAAATTAATTGAGCAGTGTTAAAAGCAATACACACACTGTATGCATCCATTTAATGTCTTCAGTAGCCATACCAATGTAACGGACTCCTCCCATCATTATCTAGTGCGTTATAGTCAGCCGCATAATTCACAATAACGTGATTCAAGAAGGCTGTCTGTCCATATTGAGAAGCAACATGCACTGCCTGCACAGAAAACATATTGTAAGATAGAGAATGGCTTATCTGAAGTGTATGACCAAAGTTCAATTTGTGGGCCACGATCTTCTCTAGCTGCTAATCTCAAATACGAGCTAACAGAAGCAACTAGCGTGACCCAAGCTTATAAATTCTGATCCATTTTCACACTACTAATGACAACACTACGCATTAGTTTCCACTAAACAGAAACTCAAGGAGGAAAAGAAAAAAGATTTACCCTGAACCCATTCACGTCATTGGTCTCAATTCGAGCTCCGTTTTGCAGTAGAAGGTCTGCAACATCAATGGAGCCCTTTACTGCTGCCCAATGCAATGGTGTCTGCTGTATATTATCAGCTGCATTAACATCACCACCGTGCTGCAGATATGACAAATCAAATCCATTACTACACAGATACAATCTAGCAGGACAACTTAAAAGATTTGATGAAATAAGAACAACCTGCAAAAGTTGCTAGAATTTTGATAGGAACAAAGGAAGAGCAAGAAGAAGAACAGCTTAGGGTTTTGTTATAGAGTCCTAAGCCAAAGGCTCTCAACTGCCAAATGGTCAAAGACCCCTAATATGTTCTCTCTTGTGGCTACGAAAGTTGATCAAATCTGAGGGAAAATGGTCTCTAGAAATTCAGTAATCCTAGTTTACAATTGAGCATCAGCGACGAGCTTAGTGTGCGTACCTCGATGATGTATTGAGCAACGTCGAAGGAATTGTTTAGCGCAGCCCATTGGAGAGCGTAGTAGCCATTAGCGTCTGGCAGCGAAACAGAAGAACCACCATGTTCGACGAAACGCCTAAGCTGATGGAGATCTCCATAAGCAGAAGCGGAGAAGACGTCTTTGACGGTTGAAGATTCGGTAGGGTTTTGGTGAGATTTGGAATCAAGAGGCACTACTTCGATCTCCGACGAGTCCATCTGCTCAACGATCCAAACTGTGAAAATTCTCCGATCACGGATCTTGTCAAAGTCTAGTCTTTTCGCTTCTTCAACATTTGGTCCAATGTTTCAGGAGTGTTGACTAATTGAACCGAAGACTAATTGAACCGGAGCTGGTATTTGATTAGTTGGTTTCGTTGGTTTAATTGTTTGTTGCACAATTTGGAAACAGAACAAGAGATATAAAAACGGGTAAACGTACTATTTCTCCCCGGAAAACTATTAACTAGTAATAGATCCACACGAAATTTTACCCTCGTCTTAGATCTCCCCAATTCGAAAGTTACAAACCTAGTTCCCCCAATGCGAAAGTTAAAAATATATATCCCCACCAAATAAAAGTTTGAAACCTCAGAACACATAAACCCGGTTTTATTCGGTTTAATTAACCAACTAATTCGATATTAAACCGAAATTTAATAATAAAAAATAAAAAATAAATAAATAAATAAATAAATAAATAAATAATTAAAAATAATAATTAAAATAATTTAAAAAAAAATAAAAAAAAAATAATAATAATAATAAATAGTTGACCAACAAAAAAATAATAATAATAAATAATAAATAAGATTTTACATTTTTGACGGGAAAAACGAGATTTTACTATTTTGACAAGAAAACAAGATTTTACGTTTTTGATGGGAAAACGAGATAATAAACGGAATTTTACGTTTTTAACGGGAAAAATAGATTTTACTTTTTTGACGAGAAAAAAGAAATTTTACGTTTTTGAGGGGAAACGAGATTTTACATTTTTTATGGTAAAAATTTCTTTTATTATCTCGTTTTCCCGTCAAAAACGTAAAATTTCTTTTTTTCGTCAAAAAAGTAGAATCTCTTTGACCCGTTAAAAACGTAAAATCCCGTTTATTACCTCGTTTTCCCGTCAAAAACGTAAAACCTCGTTTTTTGGTCAAAAACGTAAAATCTCGTTTTCCTGTCAAAATAGTAAAATCCCGTTTTTCCATCAAAAATGTAAAAACTCGTTTTCGCGTTAAAAAGTTAAAACCGTAAATTCCCGTTTATTACCTAGTTTTCTCGTCAAAAACGTAAAATCTTGTTTTCGGTCAAAAACGTAAAATTTCGTTTTCCTGTCAAAAATGTAAAATTCCGTTTTTCCGGTCAAAAACGTAAAATCTTATTTATTATTTATTATCATTTTTTTGGTCAACTTTTTTTCTGGTCAACTATTTATTATTTATTTTTAATTATTTATTTTTAATTATTTATTTTTTTATTTTTTTATTATTTTTTATTATTAAATTTTGGTTTAATATCGAATTAGTTGGTTAATGGTAAGCAGTAAACCGAATAAACCGGGTTTATGTGTTCTGAGGTATTGAACTTTCATTTGGTGGGAAAATAGGTTTGTAACTTTGGAATTAGGGAGATCTAGGACGAGGGTGAAATTTCGTGTGGATATGTTACTAGGTAATAGTTTTCCGAGGGGAAATAGGACGTTTACCCTATAAAAACTTGTGTGTAGAATATCTTTAAGAGCCATTCTCTGTATTGCCAACCTCCGGATTGTGGAGCACTCGATGATCTTGTAACCTTGTGATAAGATTTGAACTACAATCATAATCACAACCACAACGTTTGATTTCAAAAATCAAAAAAAAAAGGGAAAATTTCTTTAAGCTTTCTATCTATTCATCTTCTTTCTTGTATTTGCTTGGATTGATCGTTGAGTTTGATTGGTTATGTTCTATACGACTCAGGAGAACTGACTCGTTCGAGCTCGGGTCCGATTCCGTCCCCGGCTCAGAGATGTACCATTCAAGGATGTACCAAACTCAGAGAAATTGAACCTCTTTGTGAGTAAAGTTAGCAAGTTGGGCAAGTTGTGTCTAGGAAGGTATGATAATCATAGTTTTAGTACGATAGCATTTGCTTTCTTTGCATTAATGTGGATTTTTCATCTTTGACATTGTCGGGCTGTGTTGTCACATTGATGAAGAGCATCCTGTCGAGGCCAAGAGTGGGGTAATTAACGACCATCGACCCTTCTGTAGCGTTTGGAAATCTTGATGTTTTGTTTGCTTCTCAAAGGTCTTTGTCCAGATTATACAAAAATTGGTTTCTTTTTAAAAAGTTCGAAGCTTCCTTGAAATTGAAAATGTCGGTTTTATGTTCTGCTCTTCGTGATGATGAAATGCTCTGTCCCTGTTGTTTCTTCTTATCAGATGAGCCAATTACCAGCCTTTTGAATCCAATCTTGGAATATTTCGTTAGATTGAGTATTCGTCATTAGCTGGTAATTGGTAAATTAGTGATCTTTCATGATCCATATGCTACTTTTTGAGCAACGTTATCCGTCGGCTCTTAAAAATGGAGCTGATATAATGTGTTTTTTGGTTTTTCAGGTGTGTCCTGTATGCACAAAGAGGGTGGGATTGGATATCGTTGGCCACATTACGACCCAACATGCAATTTTTTTTAAGATATCCTTTCAACTTTTGATATCTTGATCTTTTCTTACTCCAGTATCTGATGCTTTGATCTGTCTATAGCTTGTTTCGATAGTACACAATCATTTGAAATTATAAACTCTATAGTGTGGGTGTAAACAATAATCACGGATGGTTCCATCAGAAAATTTACTAATTTGCTAACATCAAAATTCTGCATCCAATCAAATCTTCATGCCTCTTCACGGACATTCTAAATTGTTTTTTTTTTTTTTTTCGTTGGGCAAAAGGAAGACAACGATAACATTTAATGTCAAACTTTGACCATTACTTTTTGACTTGCTAATGCGAGAATGAATACAAATTGATAAAAATATTAAATTTAATGTTCACTTATGTTCACTTTAAATTCTCTTTGTTGATTTGTTTAAAAGAGTTATTAAATATTAAATTATTTATTAGACTCCCAAAAATACTATAATTTAATTTAAAGTAATCAAAACAAACAAAGAATAAAGTCTAAATTCATAGTATTCATAAATTTGAAATATATCTACCGAAAACGAAGAGATAATATTCACCTAAAACATTTAATTTATATAAAACAAAACGAATATAAATACTCACATAGTTGTTTCTCTTTTACTCAGATGACTCAAATTCAATAGAAATTCAAATGTATGTTTCTCAATTCCTGTATACAAATTTAACATCCATATATTGTTGCAAGTGATGAATCTATTAATTATCTTATTCATAGGTTCAACCCGATAGCTGCACAAAAAGGAAATTTGGTTGGTTTTTTGCATGCAAGCAGGTTGACATATAGCGAGTTCCAACAGTATTTGTGTGGTGTAAAAAAACAAGAAAATGGTTAACACAACATAGAGGAAAGAACATCGGTAGGAAAATGGTCAAAGAAAGTTGTTATGCCATGGGACTCTTTAATGATGATAAAGAATGCTATGAATCAATAGCCGTATCAGAACATGATGGTAACACATGATGAGTGGTTTGGAGGCTTGAGAAACGGATGCAAACCTAGAAAAGAAGGCGAAAAGATTAAGAGAAGATGAAAGTCAGACCCTTTTATTTATACACATATATGAGTTCATCACAATATTATAAACTCATTGTTTTATTGTATTCCATTTATATTAGTTTAATAATAAATAAATAAATTACAAGATCTCCGTCTTCTTTATTATTTCGTTTTTTCAATCTAATCTACAATTTTTGTGTCTTCATCGGATATTGGTGTTTTCACTATTTTATTCGCTTAGTATCTTCGTTTATCATATTAAACAATATATTAAAAAATAAAAACAATATAAATAATTAAAAAAAATTCTCTCGGCGTAGAACGGGTATCTACCTAGTATGTCTAACAACAGAAATAACCAAAGCCATAAAGGAGAACAACAACCTGGAGTTCCCAATTTGCGAATTGAGGCGTTGATAGAAAAGATGACTCGGTTGTTGCATAAAGCGATTCTGGTGGGGCAACAACTCGAGAGGAAGGGCTCTTCTCGTCCGACTTATGGAGCTGGAGCATCCAATGCTAGATCGAGTTTCCACAAAGAGGAGAAGACCATTGCCAACCCAAAGGCAGATTCTAAGCCTTACACATCACATAAAACCGCCGTAAATCAAGTTGCTAAGGGCAAGACCGAGGCTACTACTTCTAGAGCTCGTGATGTGCAATGTTCTAAGTGCCATGGAAGAGGGCACTATGCTAATGAATAATCTAACAAGAAAACCATGATTCTTATGGATAATGGAGAGATCGAATCAGAAGGAGAGGAAGAGGTTCATGGTTCATTATCATCATCATCGGAGGAACATAAGGAGTTACCAGCTAATGGTGATCTATTGGTGGTGAGAAGATCACTAAGTGTCCAAACTAAGGCCGGGGAGCATGGGCAAAGGGAGAACTTATTTCATACAAGATGTGATGAGGTCACCAGACCAGTAGCTGAACCGGAGCTCCATCAAACGTGCCAAACAAGCCGCTTAGGATTCAACAAGGACACATGTGCCTTTCTTGGAGCATACCGAATCAACCACGAAGAATCAGATCATGAGACCACTTGGAAAACATTCTCAGCTCCCCTAGAGCACGCTACAAAGTGGAATCTTCCAGACCAGAGTTCAAACGAAGGAGTTATTCAATTTACAAATCGTGTGATTCCTAGCTTACCCGATTCAGACATATGTACACGCCTTAATTGGAGGTTTCCGACCAAACCAGGAGAAGTTAAGCTACAAATAAACTTGTTCTACAATCTTGATCCATCAGAGGTACACGGCGAATTGGAATCAAGTCAATACCAGTTTTTGTTTGGAAGATATTCAATTTCTAAACCAACGAATACTCGACTTGCTTCATTTGGAAGCCTTAACTTCTCAACGGAACTATTGTCAAAGCTGCTACGTTTTGGGCATCATTTATGTCATCCAGGATGTTCCCAAGAAGCTCACTTATTCCCTCAAACCGTCCAGAATTGAAGATGGCCGAGACATCTCACCCGATAGCCGAGGATCGGCTATACCACCACCAAACGCGTTTATCAAGACCATCTGCTTCTGAAGCACAAAGGGAAAAAAATCGTGAGTGAACCCCCAAATACTAATCACGAAAAAGAAAAAGAGAGTCTGAGAGAAACCAAGTCAAAGGCCTTTGAGAGCAAATGCGTGAGACATTCAAACTTCTTTGTGAGGACTGGTGTGGTTAAGAAAGCTTTGCTTTCTAAACAGCCTTTACTTATGTTTGTTTATAAGGAAAATCTCATGAGCTTAACTGACTTTACACTGGTGCTGCCAAGTGAAATGACTTCTCTTTTGTAGGACTCCGAGGACGTGTTTCCAGAAAATAACCCAAGGGATTTACCACCAATTCGTAAGATTGAGCATTAGATTGTCTCTATACAAGGAGCATCCATTGAAACCTTTCTTTATGTCATTCGATACAAGCAAGGTAAGGAGTCACTGCGTGCGCTGTTCACGACGTGAGTCATTGTATGCGCTGGCTACGTGAGTCACTGCATGCGCTGGCAAACGTGAGTCACTGCGTGCGCTGGCAGACGTCATGGGTGACGTCATGTCGGTTGTTCCTTGGATATTTATACGCGCCTTGGAGTCATTATTTTGCCAGACTGTTCGAAAGGAAAACGAGAGAAAAGTCGGTCGTAATCAAGAGAAGCCGGTTCTAGCCGATATAAACCGATCTGTAGCACAAGAGGTGTCAGAATCTGTCCGTACCTAATCCGCAAAAGTCCTAAGTTGAGTGCGTGACTGTGGCTATATGTCTAGGGTCGTTTCATGCTTAGATTCCGTAGTCTGTTTGCTTGATAAATGGCTTGTCTGATCGAACCAAAACGCGCATCCGTTAAGTAAAAATTGAAAAATAATCCGGCTAAAGATGAAACCGGGTTAGGGTGCTACACTAAGGCTACGAATTTCAAAGAGGCCTTAGGAGGATTAATTCAACATGTTCTCGATCATGGTTGGATTGGAGAAGAAGTGTGTCAAATCATTCTAGTTGTGATGCAAGCCCAAAGTGAAATATGATGCAAGGCCAAGAGTTAAGAAAATGATCAGCCTAACATAAAAAATCTGACCCATAATCGCAAGGCCCAACTCGAGGGAGTTGAAAAGGCAACTCGATGGAGTTGAAGGTGTAGGGTCATTCAAACTCTTAGTCTTAGGAATTTATTTATTATCATTTTCGAATTCCTTGTTTTCCACACATTTCTTTTAGTTTAAAAACACATGTAAGATCACTTTTGTGATCAACCATCTTTTTATCAAACTTTTTCTTTGAGAATGTTTCTCATATGTTCTTTGTGAACAAACCGATTGCTTGGTGTGTCATATCCAAGGGATCAACCGGTAAATCAGAAGCCTTTCCGCAACTTATGTGCGACCAATCGTTCCACCATCTTGTTTCTTTGAGACTTCACGGTTTCATCGAACCAACATATCCATTTGCCAACCTTAGAGTGATGAATCCCTGGGAGGATCTCATCAAGAAGAACCCCTAAAAAAACCGTCCGTAAACACATCTATGATCTGATTATGGTAGATCTGTGATCACCGTAGGAGACGTCCATAAGCTCCTCATCGAGACCCATCATACCTCTATCGCCTATTTGAACCGATCACTCCCCGACGCTACCGAATGACCAAACTAGTTGCCGATAACTCTAAAGAGAAACACAAAAAACGCCGCTGGAATTCACCTGGCCTCACTGAAACTCGTCCCCTGAATAACCGGATCCACAAAGGAGAACCCACTGTGAGTCCCTTGCCAAACCTCTTGAGCCACCGAACCGCGACTCTGCTCTGACACCCTCAAAGGAATATCGAGCCTTGACTTGCAACCTAATCCCACTGAAGGACCCTCTAAATCATTGAAAAGAAGGAGATCGGCACAATACGAGCAAAGAAGGCATCTCACGGCACCTGCGAAAGCGCCGAACGCCAGTGAGAGACAGAACCGAGAGATTAAAAATGGATGGCTAGGGCGAACTCGAGAGGTTTTTATGGGCAAAAATCGGGCCTGTTTTTTCTCTCCTATATTGGAGAGACGCTTTAGTTCGATATGACACCATAACGATTTCTTTGACCTTAATTTATATATCAATCATAAAATAGAACATGAATGGTGAAATAATGATCAAATGTAATGAGGGCAAAAATAAGGAAGATGGGTAGATCAATATAATCTCTCTCGGTGAAGCTTCAAGCGGAAGGAACAAGACACATGCAAGTTTAATAGCATTTCACGCACTGGTTAAGAAGAGGGCTTCTATGGGTTTGAAAAACTGCATCTCTTTGGAGATGATAAGTAGATCGAAGGTAAAATCTTGAGGGTAAACGGATTCAAACTTGTTCGAGAAATAGAAAGGAATGGCGACGAACGAATCGGTGGAACTATAGATATCAAGACCAAAGAAGCAAGTGAATGGCTATGTTGGACAAATACAAATAGATTTTTGTGTAATTCTAAAATCTACGATCTCCGGAGAGACGAGTTCAATTGAAAGAATGTAAGACTTTTCTTACGGAAAAGTGAAGTTCGAAACACTCAAAGTCACGAGGTGAAAAATAGAGAAGGACATCGATGTAAATTTAGGTAAGAGGGGAAGCGAGAAATGATGTTAATAGTATATTTTGTAAAATTATAATTTGAATGCATTCTGAAATTAATATTCATGAATGAAAAGATGTTCCCTGAAAGAAAATAAATAGAGTTGAAAAGACATGTGTGCTAAAAGATGTAATTTTAAATGAAATAAGCGGTTATAAGTAAAAATGTATATATTGAATAACAAAATTGTACAATTGTATTAACGGTTATAAAATGTATAAATTAAAAAGTTATAATGCCATGACACAACTGTATGTAGAACGGATTTATTGAGTTTGCTATTATTATAATAGATATACGATATAATAATTTATTTAACACGATAAAAACTTATTTTGATATTAATATTTCAATTGATGTAGCGTTATACACGATCTTCGTTGGAGTGGTACCGACAGTGGTTTTTTCGACGAGCTTGGTGGTTTCTACGAATTCGGGAGAAGAACTCTGGTTGTGATTACGAGTTTGGTGGTGTTATCCGATAGTTGTGTTTTTGATGGTGTTTCTGACGAACTTCGTTAGTGTTCTTCGAAGACCTTTGGTGGTGATTACGAGCTCGAAGAATGGAAAAGAACTCTGGTGGTGACTACGAATTCGTTGGTGTTTTTCGACGAAGTGTTCTCCAACGATTTATGATAGCAATTAGAGAACAATGTGAATAATATGACAATAATATTTTTTTTAAAAACTTTCCTTACTATCTTTTTTTTTTGTCAAACTCTCTTTACTACCTAATTTAGAAAAATAGACCAGGTATTAATCTACTTAATTTGTTAATCAATCATTAATATTGATTAAATTCACTCTTTTTATTTTTCCTAATTTTTTGATATTTTTGTTTTTCTAAAATCACATCAAGTTGAATGGCGGCGCTTTCTTGAATAATTTGATAACCTGATCAATTTTGCTTAGCATTAGTGCATTACTACTACAGTTTTGATTAACACCTAGTTTAAGAAGTCTTAGCAATTCCCACAATGATAATTTTGTTGCTGAGGCAGATAGTTTTTTGTCATTCGATCTTTTACATAATCAACCATTAATTTACATAATTTCCATTTCCAATACAATAATAAAAGGCTTAATTACATGAAAAAGCAACCAGTAAAATCATCTCCAGACATTGAACAAATTACCAACAGCTAAGTTCAAGAGCTTCTTGGAAGCGCTTCTCTAGTGTACCGGGATCGCCAGAGAACCGGCCAACACCAACCACCGCACGATCCTCACCGTCCGATGACTTCCACGGCAAAAGAAGATCAAAGACACGTGTCGACTTAACGGGTGGCGATGATGTAGACTGATTTATAGTTTTATAGCTAACTAGAGGATGTGAAAGTATGAGCATTGCAGCCGATGGCGACATTGAAGGCTCTGAAGATCTTTGAACTATAAAGAATTTGATAAGCTTGTGATTATTTTCAATCTGGTTTTGGATATTGCATGTATCCGTCAATATATATATATATATATATCAATAATTATTGTGGGACGGATAGACATGCAAGAAATTAAATGATGGAGGAGAGTAGTTTTCTGTGGGAGCCGCTGGATTTGATTAGAAGGAAATACTAAAAAAAGTTAAATATAAAGAATGAAAACTATGGCATGTGATTTAACAAGTATAGCTTGTGTCAAAACTATGTAACGTAGGCGTTGCACGCGCAATTCCTATGGGCGCCACCGTCTCTGATTTTTTTTTTATATTTTACCATAAAATCCTTTCCTTTCTTTTCGAGAAAATTACAAATTTTGAAGTTGATTATTTTTTACAAATAGAGAACGTAATCATGAGCGCGAATCTTGTAAAGTCACTATCCCCTATATATTAATTAAGAAAGATTGATAAAAAAAAACATGGACTTGACATGTAATTTACAATGTGTCATGATGATGTGTCATTACCATAGAACATCTTATGATATTTTTGAAAAAATGTTTCACTTACTAAAATAATTACATTTATGTCATTCACATTAAACTTATATTTCACGATTAATATGCATAATCATATAGTTTCTCAAGATATTTTTGTAAAAAGATTTCACTTACTAGAATAATTGCATTCATATTCACATTAAGCTTATGTTTTACTTGATTAATATGCATAATCATATGTTTTATTATGAGATTTTATATACACTATTAAATCAATATTATTTTATAAGTTATTTCATTTCTAAAATAAAATTTTGTTTTTGATTTTTTTTTTTAATGTGAAAAATATTATTCTTACAAATTTCATATTTACCAAAACTATTAATTTATAATTGACAAAAATATTTAACTAAAACTACGCATTCAATATTTTTATCGATTATTTTGTATTTTTTTATATACTTTTAGGAAAATCATTGTAGTTTAACCATTTAAAAGAACTTTCACGACAACAAACAGCTATATCAATATCGTTTAAATCACGTACCTATTTCATAATGCAAAATCGTATTTCTATTTTATCATTTACCAATGAATATAAAATTCTGCAAAAATAATTTCATATCATCACTCTAAAGAAACATTGCAATAAAAAATAAACAAAACATATTTATGTGTTTTGAAATTGAAATTCATTCTAAGTTTTAGCACTATAAATATAATCAAATCATCAATTAATTATATTCAAATTAAATGAAACTTACGTTAGAAAATGAGAAGACAAAAATATCAGTTACAAAAATTTGCAAATACAATGCAGATGAAATTTGGTTGTTACCTAATATAGTTATCAAACATATTTTGCATTTATTTCTGTTTATTATTGATTATTTAACAATTTTTCAAATTTTTGAAAATCTATATAACATTATTTGGAAACCCTACGATTAGACTCTATATAAGAAGAAATGTCTTCCATAAACATTTTACTCATCATTTTTTTTAAAGTAGCATTTCTGATCTAATTATAATATTTGTTTCTATGATTTTTTTTTTTTAACTCAATCTCTGATTTGAAACTGTTGAAGAATATGTGAAAAATAAAGGTGAATATCTTAAGACTTTGCAAAACAATACCATTGTTGTTGGTACTAACGATCGAGATAGTTCTAATCGACTCAAAAGTTAGTTATTTGTTTTATTTAGTTTTATCATTCATATTATTTATGCTAAATCTTATTCACATGTAGTTTTTGTTTCATAACTTCTAGAGTTAATTTATTATAATAGTGAAATGCACTATATATAACATTTTATTTTATATAGCTATCTCTACACTGTTATAAAAAAATGGTTTTATTTCTATATAACAATATATTTTACACCAACATAGTATCTTTGTTTGTAGTAAGTCCAATTTCGAGATGTTTGATTCACAATTTTTGAAAATAATTTTTTATTATTCCACTTTTTAGTGTGTAAAACACTTTCAGAAACTCTTAAAATCAATAGAATATTAAGATAATATGTTAAATTTTGGAAAAATACTACAATGACGAAATAAGAAAATGTTTATACTACCATTGTATTTTATGATTTTATTTATTTTTAGATTTTTTCGATTATCTTTTTCATATTATTTGATTTTGACACACAAATCCCATCAAATTTAAACAATATCTATTATATTATTGTGGCTCATATGGTTTACAAAAGAACTATGTATTAGATTCAGAATTTTAAATTCTTATAGTCCATATTTTCATTTCAAACTCGAATATTACAAAAATCTATAGATATTTCACTCCGCGCAAGGCGCAAGTTACTACATAGTTAAAATATGTATTGGAAAGTAACACTTCTTAAAAAGTCTTGCATTTGTAACACTTATGTTACTATTCATTACGACTATACCTTTCAATCCACATAATATTTACTTCGTCTTTTTCGACACCAAATGGTGGAAATCTCGACAGCCATGCCATGACACTAATAACGGCGACAACGCCGGAAAAAGAAGGGGAGTAGAACATAACCGCCACGGGACCTCCCTATCCAACCAGTAATTAATCCGATGTTGATATGTGAGATCTAATTTGTCGATCGATTTTGCGACGGTAAACGAAAATTGCAAACCCATCCCAATCGCGATGTAGAAAACTCTGGCATAATCTCCGGTTGTGCACCACCGTGTCGGATCTCCAATTAGTGGCTGGGAGGGCCATGTAGATAAAATTGGATACAAAATTAGAAGGCGATATATCGCCGGAGAGAGTTTCCGGTTACTCCCACCGAGAAGAAAGAGTTTTCTAGCGGCGGATTCTTCTTCGCTTCGCCGAAAATAATTCCGCAGCGGCGATAGCCATTAATGCAGGCCATCTCAGTTTCATTGATCTCGACGAGAACATTAAGCGTGTTGTTGACGAAGGAGTGTAAGACGGTCAATTCACACACACTACAAGAAAAATCGCCATTGGTAGTACACTGATAACGCTATTATATGTCTTTCGTAGCGTTTCCATGAATGCTATAACTGGACGAGCTATAATAGCTCCGCCCCCCATATAATAGCATTTTTTGAATGCTATTACCTATTGTAGCGTTGTTTTTGTCTGCTGTCGTATGTCATTTTGTAACGCATGAGTCGTGCTATTTTACATTCTATTGTAGCGACTTATTTTTGTTGTATTAGATATACTTATAACACTTCTTTAGTGCTCTGATATATTGTTTTGTAACATTTTGTTCATGCTGTAATTTATATTATTATGGCTGTGAGTTTTTGCTGTTTCACTTTATTTATGACTATCGGGTTGTGCTATATTTTAATTATTTGAAACCCTGTTTTTCAGAAAATATATATTGCATTAAACTTAAAAATCATAGAAACAAGTTTCACTTCCATAAAATATCTGAAGGATATCACAAGTACAACACAAGTACCATCAAACCAAGTCATACAACACAAGTACATGTCTTAAACTGATCAAACATGGTTATTTGACATATCTTAAAAAATTAGCCTAGTCTTAAACTAAATAAAACTAGTTAACTCGGACCAATGTTTCTTCATTCCCTGCAACAATCAACCATATTTTACATCAGTTTAGCAATAGCATAAACATATGTAAAACCAAAGTACAAGCATCACACTGATTACAACACTTACCCCATGCTGAGAACTTCAAAAGATGACCACTTTGTCCTCTGGCCAGGCAATAGTTGTCCCAATTGCATCTTCCATAAAATCGATTTCAGAAGATGGCCTCCAAACTTCAGCATCTGTTACCTTCACCACATCTACCCAGACTCGAACTGCATTAGGGCCCAATGGTACAAAGTGGACAACTTGGTTTGGATTGTTTGAAGACCAACGTCCTTCTGCAACGACGCACTTCTTTCCGGTTACATCCATCAACTTGCATTTATGATTTTCCTTAACGGCGATACGCTACAAGAATAACCAGCAACACAATTGAACCAGCAAAACACAACCAATCTTATAAAGAATTAACAGCAACATTTGTAAAACACTTAAAGAAAGTACCTGAGATTTGCGAAGAGGAGATGGTGCATCTGGTTTCTTCTGAGGAGCTTTTGAAGTTGCTTCAGGTTTCTTCTGAGGAACTTTTGAAGTTGCTTCAGGTTTCTTTTGAGGAGCTTTTGGAGTTGCTGGAGATTTCTCAGGCTGAGAACTTGAACCTATTGTTGTAGATGGCTCAAGATGAGGAGATTTTGGAGATGATGTATCAAAGACAACTCTATCTGCAGGCCATGCTACGAAACACTTCAGAGAATCCTCAATGTTGGTCATTTCAACTATAGGCCTCCATAGAAATGCTTTTGGGTTTACTACCTCATCCACATATACTTTAACTGCATTTGGACTGAGAGGAAGTCCATTAACCAAAGCTTTAGGTTCTTGAGACTGGTAACGGCCTTCAGCAACAACTTCATCATTTGTAATCCAATCTATTAGTTTGCATTTGTTTTTTGATCAACTTGTGCTTGGGC
Source organism: Eutrema heterophyllum (assembly GCA_002933915.1). Classification (NCBI taxonomy): domain Eukaryota; kingdom Viridiplantae; phylum Streptophyta; class Magnoliopsida; order Brassicales; family Brassicaceae; genus Eutrema; species Eutrema heterophyllum. Next base: position 190,884 of record PKMM01011739.1, on the reverse strand, counting down.
TCTGTGGAAAAAATGAACAAAACAAACAGAAGTTAAACATAAAGATAGACTCAGCTGAAGATGCAGACAATCCAAAATATCCAAACAATCCAAACTTAAGAAACTATATAACCTTAGGCGCAATTTCTTCTGGAGCGAACCCTTGGTCTGTAACAACATAGTTATTGGCCGGCCATGCAACCATTTCTCCAATAGCTTCCTCAATAGTAAACATGTTAGGTGCATGTCTCCAGAGAAATGCATCTTGTTTGGTGGCAGATTCAACTAAGATCTTAACATAGTTAAGCCCTAAGGGAATATCATTTACTAAGTCAGCAGGGTCAGAAGAAAGAAGATGACCCTCAGCAACAGTGTCATCAGAACCAGACCAGTCAACCAACAAACACTTAGGAAGTGATCTTGTGTTTACACTCTACAAAAAGAAACGAATATAAAAAAAATCAGAAATAGAAATCCACACTTAGGCAATTTGTTAAATAATAAGAAGCAATATATAATGGTGTTTCACTTACTCTTGGAATCGAGTTTTCACCTACGTCAGGCTTTTGTTTCTGTAATATGAAAAACAAAAGTGGAGTTTTATCTCTTAATAACTAAGCCATTTATTTTATCAATAGACTAGTATTAGAGTATGGCTAACCTGATTATTCAGTTTGACAATGATATCCTCTAACTCGTTAACCTTTCTTTGCAAATTAACATGCTTTTCTTCCATTAGAGCCATACACTTGTTCTTGACTTGGAAACAAACTAATTTGGTCATATTCATGCCTCTAACCATTGCCCTCAACCTACTAGGATTATCAGGTCATAAACTCTGTGTAAGCGTTGATGTTGAAGGAGCTTCACTATCAATCTTTGCTGCCTTTCTTTGGAAACAGAAATCGAAATTCAGAAACAACTCCAAACAGAAACTCCAAATTATTAAATCATTAAAAACAAAAAAATCACAACTTACAATCTTTTCAGCGGCATTCGTGTTCACTGGCGTACCATCCTTCTTGGTACGCGACTTGACCCATACTTTTAGCCTGGTCACCTTAGATGGCTCTGGGCTACTTTTTACCAACTCTTCTCTCAATCTAACCATTCCTTTACGACCGCAAGTGTGAGGAATCTGTTTCCTCCTTCTTTCCTTGTACTGCTCACTTACAACCTAAAGATGAATGAGCAAATAAATGTTACTAACATATACGCCAATAAACAAACTTAAATCAAAGTGAATACCTTAAAGGCTTGGCTAGTCTTTTGGTTGACAAATTTACGCCATTCGATCAGAGGAATATTCTTTGGTCGCAGCTTCATCCTATCTTTGATGTTCTTAACATTCCTAATCTGGCTAACCATTCGTGATTTGGAGGCTCTCCACAGGCATCCCATCTACTTAAACACAGCAGTCTTTTGGTACTCTGCATCCAACTCAAACCTTGCCTACATTCAGTGATCAAAATGAAAACCAATTAAAAAAATAAAATACAATTGTTCTAAGCTAAACTGAGCATCTGTAAAAGTGAATAAAAGATCACCTGAATAGATTTCCAAAGAATTGTTCTGATTTCTTCGCCAATTTTTCTCCAATCATCGATTAAGACAGGAACATGTTCTCGTACTAACGGACCTAAGTACGATGACAACTTAACTGACCATGGACCACAAGGTTCTCCCATGTCAGTGAAGTCAACTCGTTCTCGAGCATTTGGATCCTTGGCGATGTTTTTCATCTTCGTTGGTCCTCAATGTTTCTTACTCTGTGGTTGAACTATATCCTTTGCTATCTCTGAGGCGGCCGGTTCAGATGCATTATCATTCTCATGGTTTTCAACTTCAGCAGGGTCATCTTCTTTCTCATCATCCAGTCCCCCTTCTTCATTCACTCCTCCATCTTCAGGTTCTTTAATCTCTTCGTCACCTACTGCATGTTCTTCTAGTTCCATCTCTTCCATTTGCTGCTCTTCCAGTTGCTGCTCAATTCCATTTGCTACTCTTCCATTTGTTGCTCTTTCAATTCCTCAATGAGTGGCTCAGCCTTCTTCTTTTTGTTTGCACCCTTCTTTTTACGACCGGCCATCTTAGTTCACCTGAAACAAAAGAGAAACGTTTAGTAAAAATACAATTTATTGACTAACTCAAACCAATTCAAACACAATCACACAGAAGCCAAGATTATTCTGCAACACTCATCAAATCAAGAAAGATGCATTTCCATCAAAATTTTCATTCAAAATCAATCCTTGATTCAAAAACAATTCAAGTACACTATTCTTCTTTCCTTCAACTAACTATTCTGCAACTACACATATATGCCTTCACAATCAGCTCTGGCATTTCTAGCTTCATCAGTTAAGTCGTCAGCATCCATATCTACTTGTGCTGGCAATGGCCCAACATCTGCATTTCCATCTTCAGCATCTTCCTCACTGTATCTTCTTGAAGGACCTCTCAGAACTACATACCAACTCGATGAATCGTCTTCCCTTGAGTTAAACACTTGCTTGGCTTGAGAGGCTAATATGTACAGATCCCTTGAAAAGGTTAGTTGACTTTGGTTTAGGTTAACCAATGTGAAGCCATCTTCTACCTTCACACCATTACCTCTGACAGCCCATTGACACCAGAATATAGGGATATAGACACCAAGTCACAAATCTGAGAAGTGTCTTTCGCACTAGCTCTACACATTGCTGTAGCCTCATAGAAAACCCCACTGTTCTGACTTTGCCTATCAACTGAAGTTGTGTGAAACCGCAGCCCATTCACTATGTAACTCGAAGACCTTGCGCTACTACATGGACCATATGCCAACCACTTAAGTGTATCTTCATGTTCTTCTGAAGAAAGAGGAATCTAAGATATAAAAGTAAAGAGTCAGTGTATTTTCAAACCAATTCTATATGCTAAGACAAACCAGAGTACCAAAAAATACTTAAGTAAGAACTTGCCTGTTCTTTTAACCAAGATGCAAATTTCTGAGTATGCATACTCCATAAAATTGTTGCATCATGTCTACATCTTCCATTAGAGTCTTGTAGATGTTGTAGGTGCATGCTACAATGGAAACAAAACTATTAGCAGGTTAGTTTTTAGAAAGGAAATGACAAGTGAATACAAGAAGAAGAAAATGTCAGCAACTTACTCCACATAATGATCCACCAAAGACATATTCTGAATAACAACAAGATGGGCTATGTTCTTCTCCGTCTCAGTAAGAGTAATTGGAGTGGCTGCGGATATCAGACGACCCTCTAGAATAGAGCTGCTCTCATACTCAATATTTCTATCGGGTTTTTCCTCAACACTTGTTGTCTTTTTCAAGAACAAACCGCAGAACTGCATGCATTCTTCACTGAGATACGCTTCAACAATACAACCCTCTGGTCTTGCAGGGTTTCGCACAAACACTACAAGAAAACAGGTCGTTTACAACGGACAGAATCGATGTAAAATCGATGTAAAACAGACTTTAGGACGGATTAGCGACGATTGCCAAATTGTCGTAAAATGATCGTCGTTACTTGAGAATCGTCGTAAAACCTAGGACGAATACAAATCGTCGTAAATAATCCGTCGTAAAATCGATGTAAATTTACAACGACATTACATCGATTTTACATCGCAACATTACATCGATTTTACATCGATTTCTCGAATTTTTAAATTGGTAATCGGTCGTAAAATTGTCGTAATATAAGGATGTACATTCGTTGGTAAACCGATGTAAAATTAAATCGATGTAAATTCGTCGTAAACTATAGATCGATGTAAAATCGATGTATAAATTAATAATTAAAAAAAAAAAAAATATATATATAAATATATATTATTTAATTTATTAATAATTTAAAATTATAAATTAATAATAAAAAAATTATAAATTAAAATTTTATAAATAAAATTCAAAATACAAATTAAAATTCTAAATACTAATTATCATTTAGATCAATACCTAAATCACTCAAAAGCTCCTCGTCCGATCTCCGCTCCAACGCTGCTCGGTGTTGCGCAAGCTGATCAATCTGGGTCGATGTCGATGCTTGCTGCTGCTGCTGCTCTTGCTGTTGCTGCTCTTGCTGTTGCTGCTTCCTCAGTGCGGCCGCCAAAGTGGGGTTACTCGCGGCAAGAATATCGAAGAGCGAGTTGTACGAGTTGATCTTGTTATCGTAGACTTGGATATTCTCATCGTATACCACCTGTTTCGCCCGCAAAGTGTTGATCTCGGAGTGGGCGGTGTTCAACTCGTTCTGCAACTCAACCGGATCGTCGAACGGAAGACGTGAAGAAGACGAGGCGATGACACTTTCTCTGATCGATCACATCCCTAAAATTCTGCCTTTTTTATTCGGGGCAACCTTCAAAAAAAGAAACGTTAAATTTAATAAATTAAATACAAAATAATTCAGTAAAAATATAATTTTATTATTATTACCTCTTCATATATCTCGTTTTTACCCATTTTAAGCCATGATATAAATCCGTTTTATAGAGTCTTTATATTATTTTGTAGTGTTTTAGAGTCTTTTACATGTTTTACCACGTTTGGAGCATAATTGGAGATATTGGAGCTTTCTGGAGCATTTTGGAGCAAAACAGAGATCATGTAGCTGAGAAGCCGATTTGAAGCCCTTGTATCGACCGACACCACCTGGTGTCGATCGATACTGATACCATGAAGGAAGGAAGCGCATCATCGTCAGAGTATCGATCGATACTACCAAGGTATCGGTCGATACCGTCGACCATGGGGAAGGAAACGCGACTTTTCTGAAGAGTTGAAGAATTGCAAAATTGCCCAGAAGACTTTATTATTTACAATTTAACCCAAAACGTGTTTTAGGACTTTAAATTAGGCTTTTCAGCCACTTTGGCTAGGACGTTCTGATTAAGCTTTAATTTACCTTTGTTTTGATTGAGAGAGATTGTTTTAGGGATTTTGGGGAGACACCTCTGAACTCCTTTGTTTCTGATTGATTTCTTTTATGCAATTCTATTCATCTATGATTTCTGTTCCATTAATCATGTCTGAGTAGATCCCTTGTTAGGTTCAGGGTTCTCATAAGGGTTTTCTCTGAATGTTAGGTTAATTGAATGACTAGGATTCACCATCTGAATTAGTTCTTCACCATAGGTTGTTCCCATAGCTAATTCTAGGTTGACGAATCTAGAACTTAGATCTTAGGATAATTGGTTAGGCACGAGAGTGCGATTAATTACCTGACAGAACCTAGGGTGAGCAAAATAACTATTCGCAAAGAGATTTGGTTTAGTTGTTTTGTGAACATATCAAACTTGAAATAAAAGCTGGTTTAGACTTTAGGATTCGCAAAAAGATTTGGAATTCTAGGATTTAGACTTAGGTAGTTTTCGCAACGAGAGTTGGCTAGCTACACTTTAGTGATTTGAGTTCAAGAACCGCGCTAAATCTGAATCATGTTAGTTAGTTTATCTACATTCATTGAATTCCTGAGAAATACCCTGAGCCTATCTTCTTTCCCATTGATTCACAACTTGTTTACTTTACGCACTTGCATTTAATTTCATTGTTTGGTTTAGCTTAATTCGAATCTATACAATCTATTGCGTGAATTATGGAGTTCTTGTGTTCGACCCCTACATATACTACAACAACTGTTTTAGTACTTATAGGGTATTAATTTGAGCATATCAAATTTGGCGCCGTTGCCGNGAAGTTATACGATTTTTTTTTTTTTGGTTACTTACGTTCTTGACTTTTGTGTTTCAGGTGTATGCCTACTCGAGAAACCAGAAGAAACAAGAGCACTCAGCTAGTTGATCTGTCAAACGAGCAGCTAGTACATTTGGAACGCGCCCTAAGAAAAGCAAAGAAGCCAGCAAAGATGAACAACAACCCAGTGGTTTTGATTCAAGATGAGGCTGGTGCTTTCAGAGACCGAGAGGGTCAACTGTGCAATGAGAGAGGGCAAAGACTTGATGGAGAGGGAAACATCATAATCCCTCCACCAGCTGTCGATGAGACTGTCGCGCGGGCTGCGCGCAACAACGAGGTGAATGATTGGAATGCTGTGGTTAATCGTGCTAGGACGCTTGGAGAGTACAACAGACCCGATCAGTTCTATGCCAATCGGTCTGCGATTCGGATTCCCACTTTTTAGAGGAATGACTTTGAGCTGAAACCTGCATACTTCACTCTTGTGGGTCAGCATCTTTTTCATGGTCTTCCTCATGAGCATCCCATGGATCACATTGAGAGATTCGAGGACTTGGTCACTAGCATGAAGTATAATGGAGTGTCCAACGATTACCTTCTCTGTAAGCTCTTCCCACACTCTCTTGGTGGGGATGCAGCTTACTGGCTGAAACAATTGCCACCTGGATCATTGACTACTTGAGAGGAGACTAAGAACGCGTTCCTGAATAATTTCTATGATGATGCGAGATCCGAAGAGCTCAGGAACAAGATCTCCCAGTTTTCTCAAGGACCAACTGAAGCGTTTAAGGCTGCTTGGATCAGATTCAGATCATATCAGAGAGATTGTCCACATCACGGGTTTACTCAGGTTCAGTTGCTGGATATTTTCTTCAGAGGGATAGATTGGAGGTATCAGATGGCTTTGGATGCTGCGAGTAATGGTAGTTTCAACACCAGGTATCCAGACGATGCTTATGTGCTGATTGAGAACTTGGCGTCTAGCAATAGCACCAAGAATGCAGACTTTGAGTGGAAAAAGCAGGCTGGGAATTTGGATGGATCGCAGATTGCTGAGGTTCAAGCCAAGCTGGATTCAGTGCATAATCTTCTGATGGGTAAGACGAAAGCTGTTCACTTTGCTGATGAGGATGAAGTGAAAGGTGTTAAGTACATTGGTGGCGCTAGATTTCAAAGTCAAAGATATCAATACCCACCTCACCCACCCAAAACTCTAGAGAACAAGGTTGCGTCTATGTTTGAGCAGCTTCTTCAAGGGCAGGATAAGATGACAGTGAAATTTAATGGGAAGTTGGATGCTCTGTACACAGATTTGAATGGAAAAATCGAGGCTCTCAGTACTAGCCACATGATGCTGGAAACTCAGGTAGCTCATGTTTCAGCGGCTGTCAAGGGAAAGGTGGTTCATGCACAGAATGAATAAGTCAATGCGATCACCTTAAGAATTGATGAAGAGGTCGATCCAGGAGTGCAAATTGGCCTAACTGCAAGAAATTTCGTCGATCTTGCTGAAGATGACGACGATGAGGCTCCCGAAATCGTCCCGGTATCGATCGATACCACCCAGCATCGGTCGATACCCATCCAAGGATCTGCCATCGACGTTTCGAAACAACAAGCATCAATCGACACCAACCAGTGTCGATCGACACCAGTGCAGGTACTTTCACAGGACATCTCAACACCCCGTGTATCGAGCGACACCACTACCTATGTCGATCGACACCGACCTGAAGAAACGACACAGAAGCCTTGTATCGATCGACACCAACCTGGTGTCGGTCGACACCCCTCGCGGACTGAGCCAGAACGTGAGAAGACACCTGAGTTGACGCCAAAGAGGGTTTACAAGCCTAAGGTGCCATATCCTATACCACCTAGGCATCTCATGAAACCCATAACTGCGGAGAAGTTGCTAGCTTTTGAGAAGATGGTCAGGAGGATCCCCCACACTATATCTTTTGAAGAAGCTTTTGAAAACCGTCCTGTGGCGTGTTACTTCCAAAACTGCAGAGAAACTAAGGAAGAGATCAAGGCACTCTTCATCAAGGCCAGAAGTACACCACCTCCGATGAAACAGCTGATCAAGAGGGAAGACCCAGGAAAATTTTCAGTTCCATGCTCCATCTCTGGAGTTGAATTCAAAGAGTCTCTCGTTGATTCAGGGGCTTGCGTCAATGTCCTGTCAAGGGCAATTGCAGAGAGATTGAAAGCTGATATTCGACCACCCAAAGACATCCATTACATACGCGATTTGTATCACCTCACTTCCGCATGGTACAATCCCTGATTTGATGGTCACAGTAGGAGATTGTCTGGTTCCTACTGATTTTCAAGTTGTGGAGATAAGTGCAAGATCTACTACGCAGTTGATTTTTGGATCAGACCGTTCATGGCTACGGTTGGTGCCATTATGGACACACCCAGCAAGAGGATCTCGTTCTCATACATTGACAAGGAGGTGTACTACGACGCCATTCCTACTAGAGGAACTCCCACACGTATCTCTTGCATCGATGTTGTCACAGGAGAGACGTTGGCAGCTGATCTTTTGGCAGCGCCTCCTGACAAGCCCACTGTCATAGACCTTCTACATAGTCCTCCTGTCATCACAACGAAAAACGTTAAAACAACTAAGGCAAAGAAGAAGGTGAAGAGCAAAGGAGTGAAAGGTGCTCCTTCTATGACTTTAATCCCACAGAAGTGTGATGGGAACTCGATTGAGTACAAGGTGAAGTGCAAAGGAACCTCAAAACCATTCTCCAAGGCTAGAGTCATTCTTACTCCGGAGCTGAAAGAGAAAGGAAATGAGGTTATCGAGAGCATGTTGAGTAGAACTCTGAGTCTGCAGGTATCTAGCTGTGGAACTTGCATGGGAGTAAGCTCTCAACCTCGCCCTGACCGATCACCTGAGCCAAAGTCAAGCTAATGACTAAAAACAAGCGCTTGGTGGGAGGCAACCCACTGGTAAGTTATACATAAGTTTTTCTATTATTTTTGTTTTTGATTTTTGGTTTTTGGTTTTGTGTTTCACGTGAAGAAGCAGATTCAGAAGAGCAGTATCGATCGACACCATCCACGCGACAAAAAAGCAGAAGCTTGCTACGAGTATCCATCGATACCAACATGGTATCGGTCGACACCCGCCACTCAGGTAAGCCTCCTTCGATTTTCACCAATCCACTCAACTCTTCTGTTTTCTTTTACCAACTCTAGACTAGATAACACTGGGGAGAGTGTTGTTTAAGTCTGGGGGAGGTAGTTGATGACAACGTGTTTGTTTTTCTTAGAGTCAGTTAATTTTGAGTCATTTGTCGTTTTATTTAGTCAAAATTTATTTTATTGAGTCAAAACCTGTTGGAAATTATGATCTTGTTCTTGAATCTATTGTTTTGACTTTGCTTCTGAGTGTCCATTGTTACAGAATCAGTTCTAGATCGACTAATGAAAATCCAAAGGCTGACCAGTTAACTAGAAGACACACATGTTTCCAACAGAGTTTTTTTAAAGCCTGAGCCAAATTTCTGCACTTCATCGACGTGGTTAGTATTCATAGAGCTTGATTCCTCATTCATATCTGACAAAGGAACCCATGTGTTTAAAAGTAATGGTATCTTTCTCCCCTGTTATAAGTTAATAAATAAGAGCATAAAAGATGAAATGATTTTCTTCTGAGTAGAGGGTTAGGAATGTTTCCAGCGATCTCATTATTATACTTGGTGAGGGATGATCACACATAGGATTGGAAGCGAGGCTAGGATTTTCCTATGATGCCATTTTTCTCCTACACCCTTTGATACATTGAGAGGGAAGAACCGGAGATTCGGTGGCAAACACCATCAATACTCGCGTCTCATACCTTGATGTGTATGTGCGAATCTAAAAAAAGAAGAAAATATGATAAGAAATAAGTCTGGGGGAGAGAAAGTAATACAAAAGTGTGAAATTGAGTGGTTCCTTGTCATGATATTGTATGGGAAAGAATCTAGAAGGTTCTTGGTATTAATCACAGCGATGAAACTGGCGATGATGGGTTTAATTGAATGAAGCTGTGAAATAATGTGTGTAGTCTGGGGAAGCTGCGAATGCCTAAGGAGAAGTACATGGTGGTTAGTCTTGGAACTGGTTAGGTGACACTTGGGTGCTTGGGAAAAGAGTCATTACAACGTTTCAAGAACAGGTGAGTCTCCGTGTTTTCAAACTTGTTTCTCTGGTTTAGTCTTCTGTTTGCTTGAGGGCAAGCAAATGCTAAGTCTGGGGGAGTTGATATATCATGGTTTTTACCCCTTTTAAGCTATGATATAAGTCCGTTTTATAGAGTCTTTCTATTATTTTGTAGTGTTTTAGAGTCTTTTACAGGTTTTAGCACGTTTGGAGCATAATTGGAGATATTGGAGCTTTCTGGAGCATTTTGGAGCAAAACAGAGATCATGTAGCTGAGAAGCCGATTTGAAGCCTTTGTATCGACCGACACCACCTGGTGTCGATCGATACTGATACCATGAAGGAAGGAAGCGCATCATCGTCAGAGTATCGATCGATACTACCAAAGTATCGGTCGATACCGTCGACCATGGGGAAGGAAACGCGACTTTTCTGAAGAGTTGAAGAATTGCAAAATTGCCCAGAAGACTTTATTATTTACAATTTAGCCCAAAACGTGTTTTAGGAGTTTAAATTAGGTTTTTTAGCAACTTTGGCTAGGACGTTCTGATTAAGCTTTAATTTACCTTTGTTTTGATTGAGAGAGATTGTTTTAGGGATTTTGGGGAGACAACTCTGAACCCCTTTGTTTCTGATTGATTTCTTTTATGCAATTCTATTCATCTATGATTTATGTTCCATTAATCATGTCTGAGTAGATCTCTTGTTAGGTTCAGGGTTCTCATAAGGGTTTTCTCTGAATGTTAGGTTAATTGAATGATTAGGATTCACCATCTGAATTAGTTATTCACCATAGGTTGTTCACATAGCTAATTCTAGGTTGACGAATCTAGAACTTAGATCTTAGGATAATTGGTTAGGCACGAGAGTGCGATTAATTACCTGACAGAACTTAGGGTGAGCAAAATAACTATTTGCAAAGAGATTTGGTTTAGTTGTTTTGTGAACATATCAAACTTGAAATAAAAGCTGGTTTAGACTTTATGATTCGCAAAGAGATTTGGAATTCTAGGATTTAGACTTAGGTAGTTTTTGCAACGAGAGTTGGCTAGCTATACTTTAGTGATTTGAGTTCAAGAACCGCGCTAAATCTGAATCATGTTAGTTAGTTTATCTACATTCATTGAATTCCTGAGAAATACCCTGAGCCTATCTTCTTTCCCATTGATTCACAACTTGTTTACTTTACGCACTTGCATTTAATTTCATTGTTTGGTTTAGCTTAATTCGAATCTATACAATCTATTGCGTGAATTATGGAGTTCTTGTATTCGACCCCTACATATACTACAACAACTGCTTTAGTACTTATATGGTATTAATTTGAGCATATCAAGTAGATTGGACCGAGCTACCGCCAGGTGATAGCTGCTGAGAGAATTGCGTTTGACGCTCTGCGATCCTTGCCTGGACGTCATTGTAGACCTTCTCCGCTCGAGGATCAACAAAAGAGCCGTCTTTCTTTTTGTGAGTTTCCTCAAAAACTCTGGTCATTGGAGGAAGTTCGCCTCTGTTTGCCTAACCAAACGACATTCCAAAAAAAAATAAACGGTTAATGGTTAATTTTAATTAATAATAATTAAAATCACAAAAATAGAAATTAACGGAAAACAATTACCATTTGAAGGCGCCTTCCCGCAAAAGATGTTTGACCCGAAGTATGCGGCATAACCGCCGGAAGACCGTCTGGACCGACAGTGTTCCGAGAAGCCGAACACTTAGCGCACTACAAGAAAACAGTCATTTTACAACGGACAGAATCGATGTAAAATCGATGTAAAATCGGGTTTGGGACGATTTAGCGACGATTGTCATTTCGTCGTAATTTGTTCGTCGTTAAACCCTAATCGTCGTATAGTCGTCGTAAAATCTGGGACGCATATAAATCGTCGTAAAACCGTCGTAAATATTACGACTATGTTACGACGTATTATTTACGACGGTTTTACGACGGATTATTTACGACGATGTTACGACGGATTATTTACGACGATTTTACGACGGATTATTTACGACGATTTTACGACGATATATCGAATTATATTAATTAATAAATTATTAGCTAATAAATAATAAATTTAAATATATATTAATAAATTATAATTTAAATAATTATAATTAAAATTTTATAAATAATTCTAAAATACAAATTTTAAATATATATTATAAAATAATTAAAATTGTATTAATAATTCAAAAATACAAATTAGAATCCCAAATACAAACTACAATATACTAATTAATACCAAATTCTTCAAAAAGTTCCTCGTCGGTTCTATGCAACAATTCCGTTCGCTTTTTCGCGAGCGGATCCGGATCCTGATCCTGATCCTCATCCCCCGGTCCCGATGTCGATGCTTGTTGCGCTCTCAGGGTTTTTGCCAAGGCGGGATTATCCACAGCAAGAAGCTCGAACAGAGAATCGTATCCTTGGATCGTCTTACCTAATCCAAGGATCTTCTGATCGGATTCCGCTTGCTTCGCCCGTAAAGTGTTGATCTCGGAATGGGCGGTGTTCAACTCGTTCCTCAACCCAACCGGATCGTTGGTCGGACGATGTGCGGAAGCCGAGGCAACATAACTATCTCTAATCGATCCCATCCCTAAAACTCTGCCCTTTTTCTTCGGGACAACCTAAAAAAAAAACGTTAAAATTAATAAATTGAATACGAAATAATTAAAAATTTAATATGATTATTATTAATTACCTCTTCATAAATCTCGTCCATCTGGGCTGTGGTCAAAGCCGCATTGGACTGGACCGAGCTACCGCCAGGTGATAGCTGCTGAGAGAGCTGAGTTTGACGCTCCTCGATCCGTGCCTGCACGTCATTGTAGACCTGCTCCGCTCGAGGATCCACAAAAGAACCGTCTTTCTTTTTGTGAGTTTCCTCAAAAACACGAGTCATCGGAGGAAGTTCGCCTCCGTTTGCCTAAACAAATGACATTCGGAAAATATAAACGGTTAAAGAATAAATTTAATTAATTACAAAAGCAGGAAAAAAAATTATTAAAAAAAAGATCATACCATTTGAAGACGCCTTCCCGCAAATGAATTTTGGCCTGAAGTATGTGGCAACACCGCCGGCCGACCGTCTGGACCGACAGTGTTCCGAGAAGCCGAACACTTAGCAGCCACTTGCTGCGAATGCGGATCCATCCAGTGTGTCTTCAAGCCGTTCCAAACTTCGGAAGACATGTACGGGGGCTTTGCCTCATCGCCGTCAACCTCCCACTTCCGCTTCCAATCGGAGACGGTATTGTTGAGCCGCAACTTTCCCTTCACCTTAAACTCCGTCTTCACTGTCTCATTGATCGCAACATCCCAGTGCCATTTTTGCTATAAAAACAAGAAAACAATTAGAAACGATTAAATAAAATTAAATAATTATTATAAACAAAAAAACAATTAAATTACGTACCGCGAAACATTTGAACCACGTATCAACGACGTCGCGCGGAACAGCAGACCAATTGCGGTGAGGCTCCTCGAAGTAGGCTTTGATGGTGTCAGACACACTCCGCCCGACTTTGTTGTCCTCCTTAAACCTGAAATATAAAAATAAAATTAAATGTAAAAAGCAGATATTAATGACAAAAAAAAAAAAAATTTAGCTTACGTACCAAAAAGTACCCGGCGGGCGGAGCGGATCTAACCGAGGTAAACAATCATGACCCGGCGACCGCAAAATGTCCTCGACCGTCAATCCCGCATATATCAAAGCGGGTCGAGGTGTAGGAGCATCTGGCGGTGGCAGGGTCGCCTGTGGGGCGGGCCCGGAGTCCGGAACCATAGACGGTGTGGCAGACGATGATGGGGCGGCATCCGAATTAACACTCGGCCCCGACTCGCCACCCATAAATGCGCGATAATGATNNTAGGGTATTAATTTGAGCATATCAAATTTGGCGCCGTTGCCGGGGACTCAATTTCGCCATTAGATTTTAGTGAAGAATTTCGACTAAATCGTCGAGTATCGATCGACACCCTAGTGGTATCGGTCGACACTCGTCTCGCTTTTTTTATTTTTAATTTTTGTTACTTACGTGCTTTAACTTTTGTGTTTCAGGTGTATGCCTAATCGCGAAACCAGAAGAAACAAGAGCACTCAGCTAGTTAATCTTTCACTTGAGGAACTAGCACTTTTGGAACGCACAAACAGGAAAGCAAAGACGCCAGCAGAGATGAACAATCCATTGGTTTTGATTCGTGATGAAGCTGGAGTTTTGAGAGACCAAGAGGGTCAATTGTACAATGAGAGAGGGCAACGACTTGATGGAGATGAGAACATCATAATCCCTCCCATAGCTGTCGATGAGATTGCTGCGCGAGCTGCGCGCAATAACGAGGTGAATAATGGGAATGATGGGGTTAATCGTGCCAGGACGCTTGGAGAGTACAACAGACCCGATCAGTAATATGCCAATCGGTCTGCGATTCGTATTCCCACTTTTCGGAGGGATGACTTTGAGCTGAAGCCTGCATACTTCACTCTTGTGGGTCAGCATCTTTTTCATGGTCTTCCTCATGAACACCCTATGGATCATATTGAGAGGTTTGAGGACTTGGTCACTAGCATCAAGCATAATGGGGTGTCCTATGATTTTCTCTTCTGTAATCTTATCTTTTTACTGGCTGAAGCAGTTGCCTCCAGGATCGCTAACTACTTGGGCAGAGACGAAGAACGCGTTTTTGAATAACTTCTATGATGATACGAGATCCGAGGAGCTGAGGAACAAGATCTCTCAATTTTCTCAGGGACCGACAGAGGCACTTAAGGCTGCTTGGGTGCGATTTAGATCTTATCAGAGGGATTGTCCACATCACGGATTCACTCAGGTTCAGTTGCTGAGTTTCTTCTTCAGAGGGATTGATGGGAGGTATCATATGGCTCTAGATGCTGCGAGCATTGGTAATTTCTTTACCAAATATCCTGACGATGCGTACCAGCTGATTGAGAATTTTGCGTCTAGCAATAGCACCAAGAGTGCTGACATGGAGCGTAGGAAGCTAGCTGGTGGTATGGAAGGTTCACAGATTGCTGAGGTTCAAGCCAAGCTGGATTCAGTGCACAATCTCCTGATGGGTAAGACGACGAAAGCTGTTCACTTTGCTGATGAGGATGAATTGAAAGGTGTTAACTACATTAGTGGCGCTGGATTTCAAAGTCAAAGATATCAATACCCACCTCACCCACCCAAAAATCTAGAGAGCAAGGTTGAGTCTATGTTTGAGCAGCTTCTTCAAGGGTAGGATAAGATGACAGTGAGCTTTAATGGGAAGTTGGATGCTCTATACACATATATGAATGGGAAAATCGAGGCTCTCAGTACTAGCCACAGGATGCTGGAAACTCAGGTAGCTCAGGTTTCAGCAGCTATCTAGGTAAAGATGGTTCATGCATATAATGAACAAGTCAATGCGATCACCTTAAGAAGTGATGAAGAGGTCGATCCAGGATTGAAAACTGGCCTAACTGCAAAGAATCTCGTCGATGACGACGATGAGGCTCCTGAAATCGCCCCAGTATCGATCGATACCACCCAGCATCGGTCGATACCCGTCCAAGGATCTGCCAAGGACATCTCAGAACCTCCAGTGTCGATCGACACCACACCTGTATCGATCGACACCACACCTGTATCGATCGACACCACATCTGAAGAGACGACAGAGAAGCCTTGTATCGATGGATACCATTCTAGTATCGGTCGACACCCCTCGCCGACTGAGCCAAAAAGTGTGAAAAACACCCAAGATTGTCAAGGAAAGGGTTTACAAGCCTAGGGTACCATATCCTATACCACCTAGACATCTCATGAAACCCATAACTGCGGAGAAGTTGCTAGCTTATGAGAAGATGGTCAGGAGGATCCCCCACAGTATATCTTTTGAGGAAGTTTTTGAGAACCGTCCTATAGCGTGTTACTTCGAAAATTGAAGAGAAACTGAGGAAGAGATCAAGGCACTCTTCATCAAGGCCAGAAGTACACCACCTCCACTGAAGCAGCTGACTAAGAGGGAAGACCCAGAAAAATTTTCAGTTCCATGCCCCATCTCTGGAGTTGAATTCAAGGAGTCTCTCGTTGTTTCAGGGTCTAGCGTAAATGTCATGTCAAGGGCAATTGCAGAGAGGTTGAGAATTGGTATTAGATCTGCTGAGATGACTCTGACATTCGCAAATTCTTCAACATCAACTCCATATGGTACAATCCCTGATTTGCTGGTTAAAGTAGGAGATTGTCTGGTTCCTACTGATTTTCAGGTCGTAGAGATGAGTGAACGTTCTAGTACGCCTCTGATTCTTGGAAGACCGTTTATGGCTACCATTGGTGCGATTATAGACACGCCTAGTAAGAGAATATCGTTCTCATACATCGACAAAGAGGTCTCCTACAAAGCCATTCCTTCTAGAGGAGCTCTCAAACATTTCCAAAGTATCACCGTTGCTACAGGAGAGACGTTGATGGTTGATATTTTGGAAGAGCCTCCTGATGAGCCCACTGTCATAGACCTTCTAGATAGTCCTTCTATCATCACTAAGAAAGTCATCAAAAAGGTTAAGGCAAAAACCGAGGGGACACAAAACTTGCCTCGACCAAGAAGCCCTGGTATCGATCGATATCCTGTTCGTATCGGTCGATACCCCACACGCAGTGCTCCTTCTATGAGTTTAATCCCTCAGAAGTGTGATGAAGACTCGATTGAGTACAAGGTGAAGTGCAAAGGAACCTCAAAACCATTCTCCAAGGCTAGAGTTATTCTTACTTCGGAGCTGAAAGAGAAAGGAAAGGAGGTTGTGGATAGCATGTTGAGCAGAACTCTGAAGCTGGCGATGTCTAGTTGTGGAGCTTGTTTTGGTGCAAGTTCTCATTCCTATCCCGACTAATACATGAGCCAAAGTCAAGCTACTGACTTAAAACAAGCGCTTGATGGGAGGCAACCCATTGGTGAGTCTGTACATACCTCTTTTTATTTTCGTTTTTAATTTTTGGTTTTGTGTCTTGTGTCTTGATGTGAAGCAGATTTAGAAGTGGAGTATCGACCGACACCAGTCTGTGTCGATCGATACCACAGTCGCGGAGAACGAACAGGAATAGGCCATAAGTATCGACCGATACTACATGGTGTCGATCGACACTGCGCGGGCAGGTAAGTTTTCTTTTAAAACCCTAGGGTTTTTCTTTCACGTCTCTTTTCTCCATCGATCGATACCGCCTCCTTTCTCCCTCTCAAATTGCATCTCTCTCGTTTCTTCACCGATTTTGGTGATTCAAGTGCCTAGATTCATTGGATTTTCATCCTCTATCTCTTTCTAGCATTTGTTTTTCCGATCAGCAAAGGTATGTATTCGAAATTCCACCTTTTCAGTCCGAATTTCTTTCTTTTAGGTTTGAGGTTTGTGAGATTTTACTCCTTAGCACTTGTTTTTCTTGACAATTGTCATTTGCTGAGATGCTCTAGAGTAGTTTCGCACCCTGCCTTACATTCAATTGCCTTTAGTTCCGACTTTTGGATGATTTGGATTGTGGAGATTCGATGAACTCGAAAATGGCAAGGGTGTCGATCGATACCCTATAGTATCGATCGACACCATTCGTGTATGATGCTACGATTTTGCTGTGATAGCTGAGAGGTGTTGGATTTATGATGTGTCTTTCTGTCTTTGTTTGCAGATGGCATCTAGGCAAAAGCGAGCAAGACCTTCAGACGCGTCGAGCTCCAACCCATCGTCTCCTGCAGTTCCTTCGCCTACTGCAGCTGCTCCATCTGCTCCTGCCGTTCGTGTAGCCCCACGCATAAGCCCTTGGCCTAAGGTGAACTAGAAGGCCAGGATCCCTTGTCATCGAGATTGGCACAGGACGGAGAAGGAGGTCGTGCAGAGTGAAGCCTGCATTTACAGACCCATCTTGGATGCGTGGGATGATTATGACACGCTGCACTATAACGCGTGGTTGGGAGTTGTTATCGAGCCTACTCGGTTTGTTGACGGGGTGTCCATGCGTCGCTTGGGCCTTGAAACAGAGCTGGCCCGTCTACTTGAGAAGATTGGTCTTGGCCATATGGCTACTCAGCAGTATGATCTTTACCCGGACTTGGTTCGTCAGTTCTTGGCGACAGTTCGCGTTTACTACCAGGACGAGGTTCTCCGGGATGCACAAGAGGGTACTTTGACTTTCATGGCTTGTGGAGTGAGGTACAGGTTACCACTCCCTGATCTCTGTGACATCTACGGTATTTTGCGAGATTGCAGAAGGGTTACTCTTCCCGCGCAGCATCCTGACATGCAGACATTTTGGGAGCATTTCAGGAATGGTGCTTATTACTCTAAGGAGTCCACTCAGATGGATATACGACACCCGGTCTTGCGCTGTTTGGCTAGGATCTTGAGCACCACTCTCTTGTGCAAGATGGAACCAAACAAGATGAGGGTGTCCGAGCTTCTACTTATGTGTCTGGCTATCAGAGACATTATTCCTGAGGAGCATTTCGCATGGACTGAGCTTACAGAGGTCAACCTTGGCGATGTATTTGCGCATCATTTGGTCTATTTGAAGACCAAACCATTCACAGGCACGAGCACGAAGGCCAAGACAGAGACAGTTGGTAGTCTCCTTACTCCTATCTTCCAGCACCTCGGGATCAGTACTACGAGTTACAGGATAGTCACTACGCGTCGGTTTATGGATGAGAGTTACCTGAAGAACCTTACGTGGTTGAAGCCCCAGAGGCGTTGGTTCTTCACTACATCTGTTGGAGATTTCCTGGTGCAGCTCCCTAACGACACGTTGACGGACATTCTCGAGGACCCTTATCAGCTTCGTTTCGAGCCTCCTCCGGACCTGTTGATTCGAGCACCTGCGACTAGACGACGAGCTCCTGCGCCTGCACCTGCTGCTGCTGACATTCCATCTACTTCACGCTAGGGAGGACGAGCCCAGCGATCGCGAGCAGCGACTTTTACTATCCATGCACCATCATTTCCTTCTCCTTCGGAACTTCCGATGGAGCCAGCTGCCTTTCAGAAGGTGATGATAGAGAGTATGAGGAGCATCTGGACAGATATTTCTCGCTGCCGCTGCATGATTGACATGGACGCTGCTCCTTCGTCTCAGCCTGGATCCTCGCAGACTCCGGTTGATCCCTCTCCTGTTGGTGATCCAGATGCTGATGGTGATTCTGAGGCGACAGAGGATTAGCCTTTTTCTGTTTTCACGTTTGTTTTTCTTTTTCTTTTCCTTTCTTTTCTTTTAATTTTTTCGTTTCTTTTGAACCTATGTCAGTTTTATTTTTGCATTTGAACTCATGGATTTATGCTTGATTATCTTGTTGCTATTAACTTGTTTTTGAGTGTTCCTAACAGTGCTAACTTCTAACACTTTTGATCACTTTCCTTGGTTAAGCAACTCGATGCCACTGATTTGATATCAATGTGTCGACATACAGCTGGTATCGATCGATACTAGTCTGTATCGATCGACACTCATCACCTTCACAGGTAAGATTTTCGATTTTCACAATCCACTTAGTTCATTTGTTTTCTTTCACCAAACTTAGGCTTGATAACACTGGGGACAGTGTTGTTTAAGTCTGGGGGAGGTAGTCGCTGACATTGTGTTTGTTTTTCTTAGAGTCAGTCGTTTTTGTGTCAAATTTGTTTTATTGAGTCAAAATTTTGTTGGAGATTATGATCGTGTTCTTGAATCTATTGTTCTGACTTTGCTTCTGAGTGTCCACTGTTACAGAATCAGTTACAGATCGACTAATGAAAAATCCAAAGGCTGATCAGTTAACTAGAAGACACACATGTTTCCAGCAGAGTTCTTTTAAAGCCTGAGCCAAATTTATGCACTTCATCGACGTGGTTAGTATTTACAGAGCTTGATTCCTCATTCATATCTGACAAAGGAACCCATGTGTTTAAAAGTGATAGTATCTCTCTCCCCTGTTATAAGTTAATAAA
>PKMM01011739.1:147836-162070 GCA_002933915.1 Eutrema heterophyllum | reverse complement strand
TTTTCTCAATGTGCATGACATCAAGATTGTGTCTCAACAGATGATCTTTCCAGTACGGAAGTTCCCAAAAAATGCTTTTCTTGTGCCAATTGTGATTGACTCCGTATCCATCAGGCATATTAGCCGGCGTGTGCCAATTTTCCCCACGAATCACCGTTTCTAGTCCCCCAAAATGATCTATTTGCGCTTCTAGATCTTCTCCAGATAGATACACTGGTGGGGGGACACGCACGATTTTGTTCTTTCTAAACAACCGCTTGTTTCTCCGATATGGATGGTTGATTGGTAGAAACCGGCGGTGACAGTCAAACCAGCATGTTTTTCGACCATGTTTCAGCTGAAACACATCTGTCCGATCGAGGCAATAAGGACAAGATAACCTCCCATGCGTTGTCCAACCTGATAGCATTCCGTATGCAGGGAAGTCACTTATTGTCCACATAAGCACCGCACGCATCGTAAAATATTTTTTCCACGAACTTCTGTATACCACAACTGTTTCAACTCATTTATGAGAGGCTGCAAAAACACATCAAGGGACCTCTTTGGATTATTGGGACCAGGGACTAAAATATTCAGGAATAGAAATTCCCTTTGCATGCACATATCTGGTGGAAGGTTATAAGGCGTTACGATAACCGGCCACAAAGAATATTGCCTACCAGACATACCGAATGGACTAAATCCATCAGTGCAAAGACCAAGATACACATTTCGCTTAGATTTAGCAAAGTCTGGGTGTACCGTGTTAAAGTGTTTCCAAGCTTTTGCATCTGACGGGTGAGTCACTTCTTATTCTCTCTGTGAATGTTCTGCATGCCACCTCATTGATGCAACTGTCCTTTCAGATTGATACAATCGTTTCAACCTATCAGTTATAGGAAGATACCACATCCGTTGGTACGGTATCTTACTACGCCCAGAACTTTGCGGCATAAATCTCGGTTTTTGGCAAAATCGACATTCCTGCAGCTTATCGTCATCTTTCCAAAAGAACATACAATTGTCAACACATACATCTATCATCTCAGAAGGCAACCCAAGACTAAACACCAACTTCTGTATCTCGTAGTATGTTTCAGCAGCTAAATTATCCTCTGGCAAATACTCTTTTATAAGATCAGCCCAATCATCCATGCAAACCTCAGCTAAGTTATGATCAGTTTTAATTGTCATCATCCTAGCTGCTAACGACAATTTAGACTGACATTCTCTACATCCATCGTAAAGTAGCTGATTTGCAGCGCCTAGAATATCATAAAATCGCTTCGCATCTACGTTGGGTTCCTCAACACTATTATCAGCATTTGTTTCATGAAATGCATCAGTAACCATGTCATACATCCTATCATGATCTTGACCCTGATCATGTTGACCATGATGATGATAACTACTAGTACCCTGATCATTTGATTCATCAAAATCTACATGACCTTGATAATTACTACTACGATTAGCTTGATTTCTTTCAAAACCCTCTCCATGTTGATACCAAACATAATATTGCGGCATAAACCCTCTATTTAGTAAATGCTTCCACACCATCTCGATAAAAACATATATCGTATTCTTGCATTTACGACAAGGACAGAATATCTTACCGCTTTCCAGGGTTGTTTGCATATTTCCGGCCTGATACATGAATATTTCAAGCCCCTCTTTGAATTCGTTCGTCAACGCTCCCTCCGAATCCTTTTGCGTATACATCCATCTCCGTAGATCGTATATAGACATTTTTATAAAAAAGATTTTATAGTATGTTTTTTTTATTAGTGTCTGTTTTTTTTTTTGAAATTTACGTTTGACGTGAGAATGTAATTATAGAAATTTTTCAGAATTACCAACGGAATTACAACGGATTTGCATCGGATTTACGACGTATATTTTCGATGTAAATAGATTAGGTGAACCTATTAAAAAATGTGTTCTACCTAACTGGAAACAATCGACGTCTACTCGTCGTTAATCTACATCGAATTCTGATCGTTGTAATATCGATGTAAAATTACATCGATTTTACAACGTAATTTGCGAAAGTGATATTCGTCGTAAATCCGTCGTAATGTTACATCGAGTTTACGACGAATTTCAAAATCGTCGTATAATCGTCGTTATGTCGTCATCAAATTACGACGATATTATGACGACACATTTTTCCGACGAATTTACAACGAATACATAATTCGTCGTAATTCCGTCGTAATGTCGATGTAAATTTACATCGATTTAAAATCGTCGTAAAATTTCGTTGGTAATTGACTGTTTTCTTGTAGTGAAAATCCTTCAGAACTTTCATGTACCTGCAGATAGTCAGCATTGAAGATTAACACCAAAAAAGTTAATACTTAGAAAGTGTAAAGATAGTAAACAATACTTGTGGTACCTCTCAAATGGGTACTGATATGCTCAAATTAATACCCTAAAAAGTACTAAAGCAGTGTTGTAGTATAAGTAGGGGTCGAACACAAGAACTCCAGATATCGCACAATAGATTGTATAGATTAGAATTAAGCTAAACCAAAAAGATGTAATTAAAAGCAAGTGCGGAAAGTAAACAAGTTGGAAGTCAAATGGAAGGAAGATAGGCTCAGGGTATTTCTCAAGAATTCAATGAATGTAGATAAACTAATTAACATGATTCAGTTTTAGCGCGGTTCTTGAACTCAAATCACTAAAGTATAGCTAACCAACTCTCGTTGCGAAAACTATCTAAGTCTAAATCCTAGAATCCCAAATCTCTTTGCGAATCCTAAAGTCTAAACCAGCTTTTAATTCAAATTTGATTTGTTCACAAAACAACTAAACCAAATCTCTTTGCGAATAGTTATTTTGCTCACCTAGGTTCTGTCAGGTAATTAATCGCACTCTCGTGCCTAACCAATTATCCTAAGATCTAAGTTCTAGGTGATCAGTCTAGAATTAGCTTTGAGAATAACCTAGGCGAAGAACTAATTCATATGGTGAATCCTAATTATTCAATTAACCTAACATTCAGGGAAAACCCTTATGAGAACCCTGAACCTAACAAGAGAACTACTCAGACATGATGATTGAGACAATAAACATGACTGAAATAATACTCAAATAAATAATAAAAAGGAGAGTAACAAGAGGGTTCGAAATCTTCTCTCGGACGAATAGAGTCTCGGACTTGTCTCCCTCAGAAAGCTCTCTCACAAAACTCAGAATCCCTTCTCAAGTGTAATCAAAACGTAGTCAACAAAACTGGCTAAAAAACCTAATTAATAACCTAAAACACGTTTTGGGGCTTATTGCAATTATTAAAGTCTTTTGGGCAATCTTGCAATTCTTCAACTCTTCATAAAAGTTGCGACTTCTGTCTTGCTGCAGTGAGTATCGACCGATACTAGGGTAGGATCGATCGATGCTGAGACTCTAAATCGGGTACTCAGCTACACAAGCTTTGTTTTGCTCCAAAATGCTCCAAAAAGCTCCAATATCTCTAATTATGCTCCAAACGTGCTAAAACCTGTAAAAGACTCTACAACACTCCAAAATAGTAGAAAGACTCTATAAAACGGACTTATATCATGGCTTAAAAGGGGTAAAAACCATGATATATCAACTCCCCCAGACTTAGCATTTGCTTGCCCTCAAGCAAATAGAAGACTAAACCAGAGAAAGAAGTTTGTAAACGCGGAGACTCACCTGTTCTTGAAACGTTGCAATGACCCTTTTCCAAAGCACCCAAATGTCACCTAACCAGATCCAAACCTAACCACCATGTACTTCTCCGTAGACATTCGCAGCTTCCCCAGACTACACACATTATTTCGCAGCATCGTTCAATTAAACCCCTCATCGCCAGTTTCATCGCTGTGATTAATACCAAGAACCTTCTAGATTCTTTCCCATACAATATCATAACAAGGAACCACCCAATTTCACACTTTTCGTATCACTTTTTCTGCCCCAGACTTATTTCTTATTTTGTTTTTTTTTTCTTTTTTTTTTTCTTTTTGATTCGCATATACACATCAAGGTATGAGACGCGAGTATTGATGGTGTTTGCCACCGAATCCCCGGTTCTTCCCTCTCAATGTATCAAAGGGTGTAGGCGAATAATGGCATCATAGGAAAATCCTAGCCTCGCTTCCAATCTTCTGTGTGATCATCCCTCACCAAGTAGAATAATGGGATCGCTGGAAACATTCCTAGCCCTCTACTTAGGAGAAAATAATTTCATATTTTATGCTCTTATTTATTAACTTATAATAGGGGAGAGAGATACCATTACTTTAAACACATGGGTTCCTTTGTCAGATATGAATGAGGAATCAAGCTCTATGAATACTAACCACATCGATGAAGTGCAAAAAGTTGGCTCAGGCTTTAAAAGAACTCTGCTGGAAACATGTGTGTCTTCTAGTTAACTGGTCAGCCTTTGGATTTTCCATTAGTCGATCTGTAGCTGATTCTGTAACAGTGGACACTCAGAAGCAAAATCAAAACAGCAGATTCAAGAACACGATCATAATCTCCAACAAAATTTTGACTCAATAAAACAAATTTTGACTCAATAAAAACGACTGACTCTAAGAAAAACAAACACAATGTCAGCGACTACCTCCCCCAGACTTAAACAACACTGTCCCCAGTGTTATCAAGCCTGAGTTTGGTGAAAGAAATCAAATGAACCAAGTGGAATGTGAAAATCGAAGAGGTTACCCGAGATGGTGATGAGTGTCGACCGACACTGGATTGGTATCGATCGATACCAGTGGTAGGTCGACAGAATTCCTCTTGACAGCGACAATTGTGCCCAAAAATTGTGTCAAACGATCTAAGTGTGATATGGTTAGCACTGTTAGATCACTCAAACACAAGTCAAAAGCAACAAAAATCATAGAAGCATAAGTTCCACAAAGTACACAATGATAAAAATGCTGACATAAGACCCAAAATAACAAAAGTTCAAACGAAAAGAAACAGAAGGGAAAAGAAAAACAAACGTGAAACCAGATAAACAGAGGACTAATCCTCCTCAGTGGCGTCAGAGTCATCGCCAGCGGTGCCAGATGGTCCAGCCTGATGTGGTGAGCGTGGTGAAATGGGACGCTGAGACGCCATGCAGGTGCATCGAGACATAGCACTCCAAATCGTCTGAAGACTCTCGACAACGTAGCGCTGAAACAGGTCCATCTCCATCGCAGGTGGCGTAGGAAGAGTAGGTGTAGGAGCAGGTGCGTGGCGCGCGCGTGATTGACCCCCAGCAGGGCCAGAAGCAGGCGGACGGGCTCGAGTAGCGGAGCCTGGACGTCGAGTGACCGGTGCAGGCTCCATATCAACATTGTCAGGCGCGAAGAGTAGCTGAGCAGGATCACCGCCAATGTCTGTCAGATCTGTGTTGGGGAGCTGAACCAGATAGTCTCCAGTAGAAGTGCTGAAAACCCAACGCCTATCAGGCTTCAGCCAGCGCAGGTGCTCCAGGTGCGCTAGGTCCATAAGCTCGCGGGATGTCACTGTCGAGCAGCTAGTAGTACTGATCCCAAGGTGCAGAAAGATGGGAGTGAGGAGACTGCCCACCGTCTCAGCCTTCTGGCGACCTGCAGTCCTAGAAGACTTGCCGCGTCCGGTAAAAGGCTTCACTTTCAGCGACTCCAAGTGGTGCGCAAAGACAGCACCTAAGTTGACCGCGAGGTCCATCTCAGGCCACTCATACGCCTCATCATCAATAATGTCCCCGATCCCAATGGACAACACAATCAGCTCAGTCACCCTCATCTTGTTAGGCTCCATCTTGCACAACAAAGTGTTGCTCAAGATCCTAACAAGACAGCGCAGGACAGGATGGCGCACATCCATCTGTGTGGTGGTCTTGCAGTCGTAGACCCCATGCCCGAAATGAGACAAGAATGCCTCAATATCCAAGAACCTGCGAGGAAGCTCACACCTCGAGAAATCTCTGTTAAACCCATATATGTCGCAGAGCTCCTGGAAAGAAATCCTGTAGCGCACACCGCGAATCAAGAACGTCAGCACACCCTGCTGTGCAGTCACAGGAGGCTCACCACTGTAGTAGACGCGGACAGACGCGAGGAACTGGCGGACTAAGTCGGGGTATAAGTCATATTGCCGCGTAGGCATCGTCCCCAGCCCAATCTTCCTGATCAAACCATCAAGCTCTCTGTCAAAGCCCAGCTGTCTCATAGTATGCGTGTCCACAAATCGAGTGGGGCGCACATCAACCTCCTGCCAGGCGTTGTAGAAGATCGAGTCATAGTCATCCCACTCCTCTGAAATAGGCATGTGCGTGCAAGCCCGACTCTCTGTAATCTCCTTATCGGAGCCCTCGTAATCATCTCTCAAGCGGATTATGGCCTTCTCGCTGATCTTAGGCCAAGGAGGCCTACATGCTGCGCCAGGAGTGACTGGGGAGGCAGGACGAGGTGGAGGTGGTTCAGGGATGTCGCGGAGGGAAGTGTGGGGGAGAGTAATATCCTCCTGCGCACCGTTGATCCGCACCAAGTAACGGTCGTTGGTAAGGCAAGCCTTTACGACCCCTCTGTTCCAAGTTAAACCATCGAAGATCTTGACATGTGCGCCTAAACAGTACTCCTTCGGACGATCGCAGCCAGGTGGGTTAGAGCTCGAGGCATCATCGGCATGTGGCTTCTTGCGAGGTGGCATCTGCATCATTAACAAACGCGAAACACAGCATAAATCCATCATCTCTCTCAAATACAACAATTCGGACAAGGTAGATGGTGAGCATCGACCGATACCAAAGTGGTATCGATCGATACTAAGACAAGTATCGAGCAGTCACGAAGAACACACTAATCCGAAAATTCCAAAATTGCAAACCAAGGGTAATGAAACGTAAGGCAAGGTTCGACTAGGCCTAGAACACAATAATCAAGTGATAATTATCCAACGAAACGAGTTCTAAGAGCCTAAAAGTCGAAAATCTAAACTTGGTGCATGGATTGAAAAAGTGAAAATTCGTGTTACATACCTAGTAGATCGTTAGAATGAATGAGAGAAAGAGATTGAGCACGAAAAACCGCACGGAATAGGCACAAAATCACTCAAAAGGGTTGAGAAACGAAGATTTGGTGATTTTTGGTGAACGAGCTTGTGTCGGTCGATGGGAGTTGTGAGGCAAAAGAGAAAAGCCGTAGGGTTTATAAGGAAACTTACCTGGGCGGCGAGTATCGACCGATACTTGATAGTGTCGATCGATACTCATAGCAAGTCGGTGTTTTTCTAGCATAATGGAGGGTGTCGATCGACACTCGGTAGTGTCGATCGATACAGCTCGTCCGAATCTGTTTCACGTGACACAACGAAACACAAAACTAAAAATAAAAAGAAAGAAAAAGGATATGTACAGACTCACCAGTGGGTTGCCTCCCACCAAGCGCTTGTTTAACGTCATTAGCTTGACTGTACCGCCTTTCAGGCAGTGGGTGCATCATCTAGAGGCATCATGTGTCCATATGGGATCTCAGTTCTCTGTATGTAGTGTTTCACCCGTTGTCCATTGACTGTGAACTCCTCGCCGGAGGGATTACGCAGGACAAGTGCACCATGTGGTCTAACCTCCTTGACAGTGAAGGGACCTGACCAACGAGAACGCAATTTACCAGGAAACAAATGCAAACGAGAGTTATACAGAAGTACCTGATCATTTGGTTCAAAGTGGCGAGAGAGAATCTTCTTGTCGTGATATGCCTTAATCCTCTCCTTGTACAGCTTCGAGTTCTCATAGGCATGATGCCTAATCTCATCCAGCTCATTCAGCTGGATCAATCGCTTCTCAGCAGCAGGCTTGATGACAAAATTCAGCAACTTAGTAGCCCATGCTGCCTTATGCTCGATCTCCACAGGAAGGTGACATGCTTTCCCATACAACAAATGAAAATGTGTAGTGCCCAATGGTGTCTTATAAGCAGTCCTGTAAGCCCACATCGCATCGTCTAACTTCGTAGACCAATCCTTCCTAGAAGTTCCCACTATCTTCTATAAAATCTCCTTGATTTGCCTGTTGGAGACCTCGACTTGCCCACTGGTCTGAGAGTGATAAGGAGTAGCCACACGATGATTCACACCATGCTTCCTCAGTAACTTCTCAAAAACCCTGTTGATGAAATGACTGCCACCATCACTTATAACAATACGAGGCACGCCAAATCGTGGAAAGATGATGGTTTTAAACAGCTTAAGAACCACCGAAGAGTCGTTCGTTGGACTGGCAATTGCCTCCACCCACTTAGAGACATAATCCACTGCAACTAGAATGTACTGGTTCTTGTATGACGAAGGAA
Source organism: Eutrema heterophyllum (assembly GCA_002933915.1). Taxonomy (NCBI): domain Eukaryota; kingdom Viridiplantae; phylum Streptophyta; class Magnoliopsida; order Brassicales; family Brassicaceae; genus Eutrema; species Eutrema heterophyllum. Next base: position 153,779 of record PKMM01011739.1, on the reverse strand, counting down.
AATGTCCCATAAAATTGATACCCCAGCAATCAAAGATCTCGACCTCAAGGATGAAATTCTATGGCATCTCATGTCTCTTACTGATCTTCCCTCTCCTCTGACACACATCACACTGCGAGATAAAGGTATGAGCATCTTTAAACATAGTAGGCCACCAGAAGCCTGCTTGAAGAACCTTGGACACCGTCTTGAAAGTAGCAAAGTGTCCGGCATACTCAGAACCATGACAGTGAAACTAAACCTCATGTACCTCCAATTCAGCAATGCATCTCCTGTAGATACCATCAGAACAATGCTTATATAGGTAAGGCTCATCCCAAAAGTAGCGTCATATGTCTCGCAGAAACTTCTTCTTGGCATGTTTCGGTAGGTGCGTTAGCTCTGTATTTGCAGCGAGGAAGTTGGCAATATGAGCATACCATGGTAGATCGGAGTCAGCTGCAGCAACGAGATACTCTTCATGAGCACCAAGGTGTTCCATGGTTAAAACAGGTTCAGAAACCGTCGGGTATCGACCGACACCAGGGTGGTATCGATCGATACCGAAACCTGCAATTCGTGGGAATTGCTGATTTTCGGTGAAGCCACTTTGGAAACCAGTTTCAATGTAGTAAATGGACTCCTCAGGTAGTTGATCATCAATAGGTACATCTGTATCGAGCTTCAACCTCGAAAGATGATCATCAACTCCATTCTCTACTCCTTTCTTGTCCTTAATCTCAATATCAAACCCTTGGAGCAAAAGAACCCAACGACAAAGACGAGGCTTGAGATCCTTGCTCTGCATCAAATACTTGAGAGCAGCATGATCTGTGTGAACGATCACTTTGCTCCCAATCAAGTAAGGTCAAAATTTATCGAAAGAGAAAACCACTGCAAGTAATTCCTTCTATGTTGTGCTGTAGTTCCTTTGAGCATCGTCCAATGTCTTGCTGGCGTAGTGGATGACATACAGCTTCTTATCCTTCCTCTGACCCAGAACAGAACCCACAGCAAAATCGCTGGCGTCGCACATAATTTCGAAAGGCAAAGTCCAATCTGGTGGTTGATGAATAGATTTTGTGTTAAGATCATATCAATTACTCAAACCTACTCATATCATTGTAGTATTTGAGGATCGAACCAAAGAGGTTAAGATCAATGCACTAAGAATACATGAATCTTCCTAAGCTAGAGCAAATGTTTTTGGGTTTTTATATTTTTGAACAAAGAATGTAAAATGCAAGAAAGAAAACAAAGGATAGAAGTGTTGGAAAAATGAATTAACTATCAAGAAGACGATTAATGAACAAACAATGATGATTTAGATTGAATTAAACACTATCCTAGAACATGGAATTCACAATTATGACTAATCCACTCTCGTGGCACTAATCACTTTGTTAATCACCAAATCAATAACAAACTCTCGTTTGTGATAAGATGATTAGCAAGCTTTAATCTCCAATTCCACTTAGTTCACTAATCACCCTAGACATCAACTCTCATTGGCTAGGCATGAAAAGCTAACAAAAGGTTTGGTTCAAGCATTTCATCGAACACCTATCGGGCGTGAAATGCTTAAGCTCTAGTTTTGATCTCTCAATCTAAATCTAGCATTAAGAGCAAACCTATGTGAAGGATCTAACAAGGATCAACCTAATTCATCATCATCTAACCATCAAGACAATCAACAAATGATGCTAATACACACAATCTATGCTATTCCTTAGGTTAAGATCACTAATTATGACTAATCCTCTCTCAAGGCACTAATCACTTTGCTAATCACTAAATCAATATCAAATTCTCATTTGTGATGAAATGATTAGCAAGCATTAAGATCAATATTCAAATCAACCAATAAACACCTTAAGCAACTACTCTCATAGGCTAAGAATGTTTATCTATTTCTAAGTTCTTTGGGGAATTTCATCAAACACCTTGTGGGTATGACATTCCCAAAGATCTAGATTGACTCTCTCAAGCCCAATCTAGCATTAAGATCACTTAGAAAGAAAGGAAAGCAATGATTTAGAATCTAAGCATCACAAATCAATCATCAAACCATCAATAATCAAGCATGATCCAAAAACCAACAAAAACCCTAAAGTCTAAACATGAAGAACAAAAGAGAAAAATACATAAAGGTAAAGAAATTGCATAAATAAAAGATAGAGTTGAAGAAATCTTCTCTAGAGTGGCATTTGTATGAAGAACAATCAAAATCCCTCCAAAATCATAAGAAGAGTTTGGGATAAAATCCAACTCTAGAAAGAAGAAAGCTTAGATCACAAAAATTAGGTTTTTGGACTATTTAAAGGAAGGTGGGCAAACCGGGTCGACCCGGGACAAACCGGGTACCGACCCGGTTGAAATGGGTCAAATATGGTCTTGAGTGGCTTCACACCGATCTGTTGCACCGGTCTGTGGTGATCGGTGTTACTGCTAGGTTTCAACTCCGGGCGGAACTCGTTTGGGCGGCAGACAGACATGTCTTTGCTACATATGATGTATCTTTTGAACCACAGCTCCAAACGACGTGAAACCACCTCTAGGTGAAAGCTAACTCACTTATCTAGAACTTCTATGAAGACCTCCGAAGCTAATTCGGATTGGAGACCCTTATTTTGGGCCGATCTTTCAGACCCCTCGGGTGAGCTTCGGCTGGTAAGTGCTACACCGGTTTGTTGCACCGGTTTGTGGAAACCGGTGTTGATGCCCTAAAACTGTACACCGAACGCAACAGATCAGTGTAGGGGAGCTCTGGACCGGTGCTTAGCTTCTGGTCCCATACCGGTTTGTTGCACCGGCCGGTGGTAAGCGGCGTAGAAATCTGGATCGGCGGCCAGTCAGATACTCTGGAGGGGATCAGCCATAAATCTTTAACCGTTCATCCAAATAACCTGATTCCACTTCCTGAGGCAAGGTGACTCTTCCCTCTACAACTCGCATGAACAAACCCACAGCCAAATCTGATCGCATCCCCTTCGTCCAGCCTGTTCTTTCGGGTATTTGGTGCGACCCCTATGCCTCGTTTTTGGTCCATGACTCCAATTGTTCCCAAATTGCTTCCAAACACCTAGAATATACTCCAAAACATGCAAGAACTCCCTAGGACCTAATGCAACATCCTAAACTCTAAATGAGACCTAAATGCAAAACAAAACCATGATTATTCATGCAAATGACACAAAGCTCTAAGTAAAATGTATGCTAGAACATGTAAAATATGAAGATATCAATTCCCCCAAACTTAAACTTTTGCTTGTCCTCAAGTAAATAAGAATAAGAAGAGAGAGAGGATTAAAAATGGGAGCTCAAATCCACAAGTACCATAAAAAGAATTCCACTCAATGTCCAAGTTACTAGCTCTAAGATGCGATCAAACAAGTCTACTCAAAAAGAGCTAGTCATACCCTTCCCTACACGAATCAAATTCAAGCCTCAACCTACACAAGTATTCATGTCATCCAATCCTTTAACATTCATTAATCGTTTCAAGTGAATCATGCTTATGCAAGACAAGTGAATCCATTTGGCTAGGGTAAAGGTTTTGAGATAAAGATGAGATCAAATGTATGAGATTACTCCAATGCAAGGGATCTCTCAATGAATGAGCAAGCTTTAGCAAAATGCTAAGAGTAAAAGGCAATCTATGCATACAAGGATAGACTCACATCTACCCAATGCCTAAAATGTCTCTAGCCCTAGCATATCTACCCGTGATGTCCCAATCCTAAGATACCCTTATCTCCCAAGGCCTTTTGGCCTTCATGTCCCATACATGAACTTCTTCTTCCACTTCATCTTTTCTCACTTGAGGAATTTCTTCTTCTCCATTGAATCTTGTGGTTTTGTGCTTCTCTTGTTGTTTCCTTAGCTCTTTTTTTCTTTCTTTTTATTTGCTTTGCCTCATCTTTCATCATTTGATGTCTTAGCCAATTTTTGGCTTTTTTTTTTTTTTTTCTTTCTATGAGGCTATAATTATTGCTAAGAGCTAATCTTGTTATCTTGCACTAACCCACATTACAATATTGCATTCCTCCTTCACCTTCAGTTCCTTCTTTTGAACTCACTTCCTTCTTATCCACAATCCCATTAGTCACACCATTTCGTCCGCACCAAACCCAAGACTTCCCTTTCCCACGAGCCTAACATAGTCTAGCCCTTGATGTTTGGCTAGATCTACATGCGAACCTATCCTTGTCGCCCTAAACTCAACACTTTTTGCCAAGCTTACTCGAAAAATTAGGCCTCACGCACACTAAAGATTTTGGCTTGAAAGGAGGGTAGGTTAAAGGTATGGTGAACCATTCCAATGATGGGAATCGACTACTTGGACTAGCAAAAGAGTGGTGGAAAGGATAAGAGAGCCCAAGTATGTATATGGTAACCATGAATTCACTATGCAATGCACAAGCATGATAATTTCAATGTCAAAATTACGGTTTTCACTTAGGTAGGATTGAAATCAAATCAAGACTTGCTTTAGCTAAGACCCTAGTAATGAAACGCAAGATCGAAATATGGTTCATCCTTGATTTCAACACGAGATCAAAAGCATCAAACAACAAGCAACGAGGGCATTGAATCAATCTCTAAATATGATACTTTACAAGGATAAATCTATCATTGCTCCTAATGCTCATGCAAAGCTACCTAATATGATATGCATCTAGACTCAATCCTATATGGAATGCACAAAAGTTCAAAAAATTTCAAATTTATTGAAAATGCATGATATGCATGAGACTCAAGGTACAAAAGGCAAAATAAGATCACAAAACACATGATTAGACACCGGTCCCTCCCCCAAACTTAAATCACAACGTCTCGGTGTGAAAGAAGTTCAAGAGAGAGACCAAAAACGAAAGATAAAAATGCAAAGAGACTCAAAAAGAAAGAAGTACTTACAAATGAGGAGTGAGACTAGATGAATGGAGATGAATGAAGAGCTTTTGACATCACCACCAATGAGCCTTGCCACGATCGTGGACCCAAGAGACCCTTATTGATGCTTGTTTTGTGTCACTAGCTTGGCAAGGGATAGGCTTGGGGAAGTCCCCAAGGGCGCGTTTAACGTCACTAGCTTGACGGTTGCTTCCTCATCATCACTCCCTTCATGAAAATCACAAGAAAAGTGAAAAGATTAGCAACAAAAGAAAAAAAAAAAAGAGCTCTAGTCTCAAGAAGAATCAAAATCCTAACGATCAATGCTAAACCTCCCCGGCAACGGCGCCAAATTGATGAATAGATTTTGTGTTAAGATCATATCAATTACTCAAACCTACTCATATCATTGTAGTATTTGAGGATCGAACCAAAGAGGTTAAGATCAATGCACTAAGAATACATGAATCTTCCTAAGCTAGAGCAAATGTTTTTGGGTTTTTATATTTTTGAACAAAGAATGTAAAATGCAAGAAAGAAAACAAAGGATAGAAGTGTTGGAAAAATGAATTAACTATCAAGAAGACGATTAATGAACAAACAATGATGATTTAGATTGAATTAAACACTATCCTAGAACATGGAATTCACAATTATGACTAATCCACTCTCGTGGCACTAATCACTTTGTTAATCACCAAATCAAGAACAAACTCTCGTTTGTGATAAGATGATTAGCAAACTTTAATCTCCAATTCCACTTAGTTCACTAATCACCCTAGACATCAACTCTCATTGGCTAGGCATGAAAAGCTCACAAAATGTTCGGTTCAAGCATTTCATTGAACACCTATCGAGCGTGAAATGCTTAAGCTCTAGTTTTGATCTCTCAATCCAAAACTAGCTTTAAGATCAACCTAAGTGAAGGATCTAACAATATGCAACCTAAATCATCATCATCTAATCATCAAGACAATTAACAAATGATGCAAATGCACACAATCTATGCTATTCCTTAGGTTAAGATCACTAATTATGACTAATCCTCTCTCAAGGTACTAATCACTTTGC
>PKMM01011739.1:128494-145829 GCA_002933915.1 Eutrema heterophyllum | reverse complement strand
TATTGCTAAGAGCTAATCTTGTTATCTTGCACTAACCCACATTACAATATTGCATTCCTCCTTCACCTTCAGTTCCTTCTTTTGAACTCACTTCCTTCTTATCCACAATCCCATTAGTCACACCATTTCGTCCGCACCAAACCTAAGACTTCCCTTTCCCACGAGCCTAACATAGTCTAGCCCTTGATGTTCGGCTAGATCTACATGCGAACCTATCCTTGTCGCCCTAAACTCAACACTTTTTGCCAAGCTTACTCGAAAAATTAGGCCTCACGCACACTAAAGATTTTGGCGAGGCCTCACGCACACTAACCGTTCATCCAAATAACCTGATTCCACTTCCTGAGGCAAGGTGACTCTTCCCTCTACAACTCGCATGAACAAACCCACAGCCAAATCTGATCGCATCCCCTTCCTCCAGCCTGTTCTTTCGGGTATTTGGTGCGACCCCTATGCCTCGTTTTTGGTCCATGACTCCAATTGTTCCCAAATTGCTTCCAAACACCTAGAATATACTCCAAAACATGCAAGAACTCCCTAGGACCTAATGCAACATCCTAAACTCTAAATGAGATCTAAATGCAAAACAAAACCATGATTATGCATGCAAATGACACAAAGCTCTAAGTAAAATGTATGCTAGAACATGTAAAATATGAAGATATCAGTGGTTGCACAATAGGAGCACTCACCAATGCCTTCTTAATCTCCTCAAAGGCCGCAAGACACTCTGGTGTGAAATCAAATTGTGTCTCCTTGCATAATAGGGCGGTGAGTGGGCGGGTAATCTTGGAGAAATTCTTAATAAATCTCCTGTAAAACCCAGCATGACCCAGAAAACTCCTAATATCTTTCACAGAAGTCGGTGGTGGCATACCTGTCATAATCTGAATCTTAGCCTTATCAAACTCGATCCCAGCTTCAGAAACCTTGTGCCCAAGAACGATGCCATCTTGAACCATAAAGTGACACTTTTCCCAATTAAGGACTAAGTGTTTCTCTTCACACCTGTGTAGCACCTTGCCCAAGTTAGCCAAACAGTCCTTGAAAGATGATCCATATACTGAAAAATCATCCATGAACACCTCCATAAAGTCCTCAATCATGTCTGTGAAGATAGACATCATGCATCTCTGAAAAGTAGCTGGAGCATTACATAATCCAAATGGCATTCTCCTGTATGCGAATGTGCCATAAGGACATGTAAAAGTCGTCTTCCCCTGATCATCTGGATGAATCGGAATCTGGAAAAAGCCTGAATACCCATCGAGAAAACAGTAATAGGGATGACTAGCCAACCTCTCTAACATCTGATCGATGAAAGGCAGTGGGAAGTGATCTTTCCTTGTGGCCGCATTCAACTTCCTGTAGTCAATACACATTCGATGCCCAGTGATAGTCCTAGTAGGAACCAACTCATCTTTCTCATTCTTCACCACAGTTATCCCTCCTTTCTTAGGAACAACGTGCACTGGACTAACCCAAGAACTGTCTGAGATGGCGTAGATAACCCCTGCATCCAAGAGCTTCATAACCTCCTTCTTAACCACTTCTTTCAGATTTGGATTCAGCCTTCTCTGATGCTCAATTGTAGCCTTTGACTCGTCCTCAAGATGAATCCTATGCATGCACAGATCCGATGATATACCTGAAATGTCATCAAGAGAATAGCCAAGAGCTTTGCGATACATGCGCAGCTTGCTCAGCAGTAAGGCAACCTCTGCGTTGTTCAAAGAAGCATTAATAATCACAGGGTATGTGGAATTAGGACCAAGAAAAATATACCTCAGATTGGCTAGAAGTGGTTTGAGTTCCACCTTAGGAGCTTTCTCCTCGCTCCTATCTCCAAGCTTAGCAGGTTGCTTAGAACATTCGCTCCAATCTCCGTCTGGCCGTAGAGTGTCGACCGATACTAAGGGAGTATCGATCGACACTGATGGTGTAGTGTCGAGCATCTTCGAGTAGCCAGCAGCGTCTTCTCTCAAGAACACCTCAGATTCAGCTGAACAAACCAGTGCCCTCTCCAACGGATCTTCAGGATGCATCTCCAAGAAGTACTCTTCAGCAATATCCGTGAAAGTGTCTACGAAGAATGTCTGCCCATCGATAGTCGGTCTCTTCATCATCTTCTCCATGTTAAAGGTCATGACCAAATTACCTATGTTGAGATCTATCTTCCCATTCCTGCAATCAATCAATGCACCAGCTGTGGCAAGGAATGGTCTACCCAAGATAAGGGGGTCTCTGGGTTCAGCATCGTACTCCAAGACAATGAAATCAGTCGGGATCAAGAAATTCCCGATCTTAACCCCTCTAGAAGTCGCACTGAGCGATCAGCAAGTATCAAAGATATCCTAGTGGGCGTGAAATCAGTCATACACATCCTCTTGGCAACTGAATACGGCATGAGGTTGACACTTGAGCCAAGATCACATAGAGAACGCTCGAACCTTTCGGTGAATATAGAACAATCCAACACAAAGCTCCCTGGACCCCGAAGTTTCTTTGGGATTATGTTGGTTAAGATTGCACTACACTCCTGAGTAAGCATCACACATCCTTCTTCAAGGTTCACGTTGCTAGACACCATCTTCTTGACATATCTTCTGAAAGCTGGAGAAGTCTTAATAGCATCGAGGAAAGGAAGTTCGACAATCAACCTGTCCAATATCTGCTTGCATCTAAAGTCTTCCACCTCCTTCTTAGTCTTCCCAACAGCTCTAGGATAAGGTATCCTCGGTATGTAGACTCGTTCTGGAAGTACCTTAGGCCTCACATTCGAAATCTCAGGTGTCTTCTCTGCCATAGTCTCAGTATCGACCGATGCTTTGGGAATGTCGATCGACACTGAGGCTTTTGAGTTGTCCCGTTGCAAGATTTTAACCGGTGTCGATCGACACTGGGTTGTATCGATCGATACCCTACGGATTTCAGAATCCTCATCGTCGAGATCGACGAAATTCATTGCAGGCAAGCCACCTTTTACTCCTGTATTCACCTCTTTCCACTCCTCAGAGTGATTGCATTGATGTGCTCCCTCCTTGGGTTCTCTCCTCTACCTGGAAGAAAACCCTCTTGCCTTTTCACAGCTTCTGAAGTTTGAGCAACCTGAATTTCCAACTTCTTTTGACTCATATTGAGCGCTTCGATCCTTCCATTCAAGGTTGTGTAAAGATCATCCAACTTCCCATTGAAGCTCACCGTCATCTTATCCTGCCCTTGAACCAGCTGTTTAAGCATAGCCTCGATCTTGCTCTCAGAATTCTTAGCAGGTACTTGCTGATAAGATGAATTCCCATAGTTCCTTGTGTAACCACTGCTCTGAAAAGGTTTCTGGTTAAACTGATTCGATCCAGAACCACCTTGATTACCCTCAGATTTGAATCCCCCTTGCTGAAAGTTGTTGTTGAAATTTCGGTTGTTGTATTGATTTCTCTGACCTTGAAAACCAGAGCCACCAATGTAGTTAACATCCTCTACCTCATCCTCATTGAAAACCTCGACATCATCAGCAAAGTGAACAGCCTTATGCTGCTTGCCCATCAACAAATTATGCACCGAATCCAGCTTTGCATGCACCTCAGCAATCTGTGAACCTTCCATACCACTAGCCAGCTTCTTACGCTCCATGTCAGCACTCTTTGTGCTATTGCTAGACGCAAAATTCTCAATCAGCTGGTAAGCATCATCAGGATATTTGGTAAAGAAATTACCATTGCTCACAGAGTCCAGCGCCATCTGATACCTCCAGTCAATCCCTCTGAAAAAGAAACTTAGCAATTAGACCATAGTATAACCATGATGTGGACAATCCCTATGATACGATCTGAATCTCCCCCAACCAGCCTTGAAAGCCTCAGTCATTCCCTGAGAAAACTGGGAAATCTTATTCCTAAACTCTTCTGATCTCGCATCGTCATAGAAGTTATTCAGGAAAACAGTCTTAGTCTCATCCCATGTAGTCAATGACCCAGCTGGTAGTTGCTTGAGCCAATAAGAAGCATCCCCACCAAGAGAGTATGGGAAAAGCTTACAGAACAGATAGTCGTAGGACACTCCATTGCATTTGATGCTAGAAACCAAATCCTCGAACTTCTCGATATGATCCATGGGGTGTTCATTAGAGAGACCATGAAAAGTGTGCTGACCTACAAAAGTGTAGTAGGCAGGCTTCAACTCGAAGTCGTTTCTCTGAAAGGCAGGAGGACGTATCGCTGATCGATTTGCGTAGAACTGATTAGGTCTGTTGCATTCACCAATTATTCTACCCCGCACAACTGCAGCGTTCTCAGCATTTACAACAACTGGAGGGGCAATAACGTTCCCATCTCCATCAAGTCTTTGCCCTCTCTCATTGCACAGTTGACCCTCTCGATCTCTGAAAGTATCAGCCTCATCCTGAATCAAAACCACTGGATTGTTGTTCATCTCTGCTGGCTTCTTTGCTTTTCTTAGTGTGCGTTCCAAATGTGCTAGCTGCTCGTTTGACAGATCAACTAGCTGAGTGCTCTTGTTTCTTCTTGTTTCTCGAGTAAGCATACACCTGAAACACAGAAGTCAAGAACGTAAGTAACAAAAAATAAAAAAACGCGACGAGTGTCGACCGATACCACTAAGGTGTCGATCGATACTCGACGATTTAGTCGAAATTCTTCACTAAAATCTAATGTCGAAATTGAGTCCCCGGCAACGGCGCCAAATTTGTTATGCTCAAATTAATACCCTAAAAAGTACTAAAGCAGTGTTGTAGTATAAGTAGGGGTCGAACACAAGAACTCCAGATATCGCACAATAGATTGTATAGATTAGAATTAAGCTAAACAAAAAAGATGTAATTAAAAGCAAGTGCGTAAAGTAAACAAGTTTGAAGTCAAATGGAAGGAAGATAGGCTCAGGGTATTTCTCAAGAATTCAATGAATGTAGATAAACTAACTAACAGGATTCAGTTTTAGCGCGGTTCTTGAATTCAAATCACTAAAGTATAGCTAACCAACTCTCGTTGCGAAAACTATCTAAGTCTAAATCCTAAAATCTCAAATCTCTTTGCGAATCCTAAAGTCTAAACCAACTTTTAGTTCAAGTTTGATTTGTTCACAAAACAACTAAACCAAATCTCTTTGCGAATAGTTATTTTGCTCACCTAGGTTCTGTTAGGTAATTAATCGTACTCTCGTGCCTAACCAATTATCCTAAGATCTAAGTTCTAGGTGATCAGTCTAGAATTAGCTTTGAGAACAACCTAGGCGAAGAATTAATTTAGATGGTGAATCCTAATTATTCAATTAACCTAACATTCAGGGAAAACCCTTATGAGAACCCTGAACCTAACAAGAGAACTACTCAGACATGATGATTGAGACAATAAACATGACTGAAATAATACTCAAATAAATAATAAAAAGGAGAGTAACAAGAGGGTTCGAAATCTTCTCTCGGACGAACAGAGTCTCAGACTTGTCTCCCTCAGAAAGCTCTCTCACAAAACTCAGAATCCCTTCTCAAGTGTAATCAAAACGTAGCCAACAAAACTGGCTCAAAAACCTAATTAATAACCTAAAACACGTTTTGGGGCTTATTGCAATTATTAAAGTCTTCTGGGCAATCTTGCAATTCTTCAACTCTTCATAAAAGTCGCGACTTCTGTCTTGCTGCAGTGAGTATCGACTGATACTAGGGTAGTATCGATCGATACTGAGACTCTAAATCGGGTACTCAGCTACACAAGCTTTGTTTTGCTCCAAAATGCTCCAAAAAGCTCCAATATCTCCAATTATGCTCCAAACGTGCTAAAACCTGTAAAAGACTCTAAAAAACTCCAAAATAGTAGAAAGACTCTATAAAACGGACTTATATCATGGCTTAAAAGGGGTAAAAACCATGATATATCAGGTACATCCAACGAAAATGGACTGGTCCACATAGTCGGGCTTCCCTGCCTAGATGCACTGTAAAATGCACCATGATATTGAAGAAGCTTGGAGGAAAGAATCTTTCAAACATGCAGAGAGTTTCCACAATTTCAGTTTCCATTACTGAAATTGTCTCCATATCAATAACTCGCTGACACAAATGATTGAAGAATGCGTATAAGCGTATAATAGCTATCCTCGGACCTTTAGGTAACAAACCTCTAATCGCGACCGGAAGAAGTTGTTGCATCAACACATGATAATCATGTGATTTTAGTCCTGTAACCTTACAATCTTCTATTGTCACGCCCCTGGAAATATTAGAACAGTAACCATCTGGACCTCTGAAGTCAAATAGGCGCTTACAAAATATTTTCTTCTCTGCCTTGGACAAAGACCAAGGTGCCGAAGGAAGGTAGGTTCTTTTTCCTTGTGTTGAGATGCAAATCCTTCCGAATACCAAGCAGTTGCAGATCTTTTCGAGCGTTAAGACCATCTTTTGATTTCCCACAATGCAATAATGTAGAGACGATGCTGGCAGCGACATTTCTCTCTACATGCATAACGTCTAAATTATGCCTAACCGGCAGCTCCTAGATAAAACAAAGACAAATACGAAAAAAAGAAAGTTAAACAAAGCGTGAAAGTAGTATAAATTATGAAAAGATTGAAGTATTTGACATTAGAAACATACCTCCCAATAAGGCAGCTTGAAAAAGATTGACCGTTTCTTCCATCTTGATAACTCCTCCTCATCAACTTCTACTTCCTCTTCCTCTTCCTCTGATTCACTGTATTCATCCTCACTATCCGAGGATGATCCAACACAATCAGTCCTCTTCCTCTTCCTTTTAGTTTCTTTTACATTTCCAAAATCATTCTTGTAATTTCTTAGCATTTGGTAAATGTTACGACCAGTCAAAATCCTACCCTTTCTCCCATGCTCATCTTTACCATCAAACCATGCTTTCTTTCCTCGATAAATATGTGTGGGTGCCATTCACTTCCTATGGCACATATAAACATGCTTTCTACTATTACTCAACCACATACTATCTGTGTTTTTACCACAAACATGACAACCCATTTTACCCTTTACTTTGCAGCATGCAAGATTTCCATAAGCCGGAAAGTCACTTGTAGTCCAAAGAAGCATTGCCCTTAGCGTGAAAGTAGATTTACTGAATGCGTCATATGTTAACTCTCCCTTGTTCCACATATGGTTTAGATCCTCGATGAAGGGTTCTAAGTACACATCAATACTGTTTCTAAGTTGGGTTGGACCAGGAATCAGAAATGTGAGCATCATGTTTTCCTCCTTCATACACAGGTCGAGAGGCATGTTATAGTTGACTAGCAAAACAGGCCAACAACTATACCTACAATTCTTCATGTTGAACGGATTAAAGCCATTTGTGGAAAGTCCAAGCCTCATGTTCCTTTCTTCAGCGACAAAGGACGGGTATTTGTCATTCATTTGCTCCTGATATATCATGGTTTTTACCTCTTTTAAGCCATGATATAAGTCTGTTTTATAGAGTCTTCCTATTATTTTGTAGTGTTTTAGAGTCTTTTACAGGTTTTAGCACGTTTGGAGCATAATTGGAGATATTGGAGCATTTTGGAGCAAGCAGAAGTTCGTGTAGCTGAGTACCCGATTTGAAGCCTTAGTATCGATCGATACTACCCTAGTATCGGTCGATACTCACTGCAGCAAGACACAAGTCGCGACTTTTATGAAGAGTTGAAGAATTGCAAAATTGCCCAGAAGACTTTATTATTTACAATTAAGCCCATAACATATTTTAGGAGTTTAAGTTAGGTTTTTAAGCCGCTTTGGCTAAAGAGACTGATTTACGCATTATTCTATTCTGAGTTTTGTGAGAGAGCTTTCTGAGGGAGACAAGTCTGAGACTCTGTTCGTCTGAGAGAAGATTTCGAACCCTCTTGTTACTCTACTCTTTATTATTTATTTGAGTATTATTTCAGTCATGTTTATTGTTTAAATTACCATGTCTGAGTAGTTCTCTTGTTAGGTTCAGGGTTCTCATAAAGGTTTTCTATGAATGTTAGGTTAATTAGTTAATTAGGATTCACCATCTGAATTAGTTCTTCACCATAGGTTGTTCTCATAGCTAATTCTAGGTTGACGAATCTAGAACTTAGATATTAGGATAATTGATTAGGCACGAGAGTGCGATTAATTACCTGACAGAACCTAGGGTGAGCAAAATAACTATTCGCAAAGAGATTTGGTTTAATTGTTTTGTGAACAAATCAAACTTGAACTAAAAGCTGGTTTAGACTTTAGGATTCGCAAAGAGATTTGGAATTCTAGGATTTAGACTTAGATAGTTTTCGCAACGAGAGTTGGTTAGCTATACTTTAGTGATTTGAGTTCAAGAACTGCGCTAAATCTGAATCTTGTTAGTTAGTTTATCTACATTCATTGAATTCTTGAGAATTACCCTGAGCCTATTTTCTTTCCAATTGACTCACAACTTGTTTAATTTACGCACTTGCTTTCGATTACATCTTTTGGTTTAGCTTAATTCGAATCTATACAATCTATTGCGTGAATTCTGGAGTTCTTGTGTTCGACCCCTACATATACTACAACAACTGCTTTAGTACTTATAGGGTATTAATTTGAGCTTATCAAATTTGGCGCCGTTGCCGGGGACTCAATTTCGCCATTAGATTTTAGCTAAGAATTTCGACTAAATCGTTGAGTATCGATCGACACCCTAGTGGTATTGGTCGACACTCATCGCGTTTTGTTTAGGTTACTTACGTTCTTGATCTTTTGTGTTTCAGGTTGCATGCCTAATCGAGAAACCATGAGAAACAAGAACACTCAGCTAGTTAATCTGTCAAACGAGCAGCTAGCACATTTGGAACGCACACTCAGAAAAGCAAAGAAGCCAGCAAAGATGAACAACAACCATGGATCATATTGAGAAGTTCGAGGATTTGGTCTCTAGCATCAAATGCAATGGAGTGTCCTACGACTACCTGTTCTGTAAGCTTTTCCCATACTCTCTTGGTGGGGATGCTTCTTATTGGCTCAAGCAATTACCAACTGGGTCATTGACTACGTGGGATGAGACTAAGACTGCGTTCCTGAATAACTTCTATGACGATGCGAGATCAGAAGAGTTTAGGAACATGATTTCTCAGTTTTCCCAGGGAACGACTGAGGCTTTCAAGGCTGCTTGGGCGAGATTCAGATCGTATCAGAGGGATTGTCCACATCATGGGTACACCATGGTCCAATTACTAAGTTTCTTTTTCAGAGGGATTGATTGGAGATACCAGATGGCGTTGGACTCTGCGAGCAATGGAAACTTCTTTACCAAATATCCTGATGATGCTTACCAGCTAATTGAGAATTTTGCGTCTAGCAATAGCACCAAGAGTGCTGACATGGAGCGTAGGAAGCTAGTTGGTGGTATGGAAGGTTCACAGATTGCTGAGGTGCATGCGAAGCTGGATTCGGTGCATAATTTGTTGATGGGCAAGCAGCAGAAGGCTGTTCACTTTGCTGATGATGTCGAGGTTTTCAATGAGGATGAGGTAGAGGATGTTAACTACATTGGTGGTTCTGGTTTTCAGGGTCAGAGGAATCAATACAACAACAACCGAAACTTCAACAACAACTTTCAGCAAGGAGGGTTCAAGCCCTCAGTTTTTGGAGCGAATACCTATACCCAGAAACCAATGCAAAACAGCGATTACACAAGGAACTATGGGAGTTCGTCCTATCAATCTCCACCGCCCAAGACTCAGGAGAGTAAGATCGAGGCTATGCTTGAACAGCTGGTTCAAGGGCAGGATAAGATGACTGTGAGCTTTAATGGGAAGCTGGATGATCTTTACACGACCTTGAATGGAAGGATCGAAGCTCTCAGCATGAGCAATAAGAAGTTGGAAATTCAAGTTGCTCAAACTTCGGAAGCTGTGAAAAGACAAGATGGTGTTCTTCCAGGTAGAGGAGAAACCCCAAGGAGGGAGAACATCAATGCAATCACTCTGAGGAATGGAAAAGACGTGAATACATGAGTAAAAGGTGGCTTACCTGCAGGGAATTTCGCCGATCTCGACGATGAGGATTCTGAAATCCCCAGGGTATCGATCGACAAACCCCAGTGTCGATCGACACCAGTCAAAATACTGAAACGGGACGACCCCAGAACCCGTGTATCGATCGACACTCCTAAGGTGTCGGTCGATACTGAGCCTACTGTCGAGAAGACACCTGAGATTTCGAATGTGGCGCCTAAAGTTGTAGCAGAACGAGTCTACATACCAAGGGTACCTTATCCCACAGCTGTTGGGAAGACTAAGAAGGAGGTATAAGACTCTAGATGCAAGCAGATATTGGACAAGCTGATTGTCGAACTTCCTTTCATTGACGCTATTAAGATTTCTCCAGCTTTCAGAAGATATGTCAAGAAGATGGTGTCTAGCAACGTGAACCTTGAAGAAGGATGTGTGATGCTTACTCAGGATTGCAGTGCAATCTTGACCAACATAATCCCAAAGAAACTTCCAGATCCAGGGAGCTTTGTGTTGGATTGTACGATATTCACCGAAAGGTTCTAGCGTTCTCTATGCGATCTTGGCTCGAGTGTCAACCTCATGCCATACCCAGTTGCCAAGAGGATGGGTATGACATATTTCACATCCACCAGGATCCGTTGGAGAGAGCATTGGTCTGTTCAGTTGAATCTGAGGTTTTCTTGAGTGAAGACGATGCTGGTTACTCGAACATGCTCGACACTGCACCATCAGTATCGATCGATACTCCTTTAGTATCGGTCGATACCCTACGACCAGACAGAGAGTTGGCAGAATGTTCCAAGCAAGCTGCTAAGCTTGGAGATTGGAGCGAGGAGAAAGCTCCTTAGGTGGAACTCAAGCCACTTCCAGCCAATCTGAGGTATGGTTTTCTTGGTCCCAATTCCACATACCCTGTGATTATTAATGCTTCCTTGAACAACGCAGAGGTTGCCTTACTGCCGAGCAAGCTGCACATGTATCGCAAAGCTCTTGGTTATTCTCTTGATGACATTTCAGGTATATCACCGGATCTGTGCATTCATAGGATTCATCTTGAGGACGAGTCAAAGGCTGTCATTGAGCATCAGAGGAGGCTGAATCCAAATTTGAAAGAAGTGGTTAAGAAGGAGGTTATAAAGCTCTTGGATGCAGGGGTTATCTATGCCATCTCGGATAGTTCTTGGGTTAGTCCAGTGCACGTTGTTCCTAAGAAAGGAGGGATAACTGTGGTGAAGAATGAGAAGGATAAGTTGATTCCTACTAGGACTATCACTGGGCATCGAATGTGCATTGACTACAGGAAGTTGAATGCGGCCACAAGGAAAGATCACTTCCCATTGCCTTTCATTGACCAGATGTTAGAGAGGTTGGCTAGTCATCCCTACTACTGTTTTCTTGATGGGTATTCAGGTTTCTTCCAGATTCTGATTTATCCAGCTGATAAGGGGAAGACAACATTTACATGTCCTTATGGCACATTCGCATACAGGAGAATGCCATTTGGATTGTGTAATGCTCCAGCTACTTTTCAAAGATGCATGATGTCTATCTTCACATACATGATTGAGGACTTTATGGAGGTGTTGATGGATGATTTTTCAGTATATGGATCATCGTTCAAGGACTGTTTGGCTAACTTGTGCAAGGTGCTACAGAGGTGTGAAGAGAAACACTTGGTCCTTAATTGGGAAAAGTGTCACTTTATGGTTCAAGATGGCATCGTGCTTGGGCACAAGGTTTCTGAAGCTGGGATCGAGGTTGATAAGGCTAAGATTCAGGTTATGACAGGTCGGCCACCACCGACTTCTGTGAAGGATATTAGAAGTTTTATGGGTCATGCTGGGTTTTACAGGAGATTTATCAACGATTTCTCCAAGATAACCCGCCCACTCACCGCCCTATTATGCAAGGAGACCCAATTCGATTTCACACCAGAGTGTCTTGCAGCCTTTGAAGAGATTAAGAAGGCATTTGTGAGTGATCATATTGTGCAACCTCCTGATTGGACTTTGCCTTTCGAGATTATGTGCGACGCCAGCGATTTTGTTGTCGGTTCTGTTCTGGGCCAGCGGAAAGAGAAGAAACTTCATGTTATCTATTATGCCAGCAGAACGTTGGATGATGCTCAAAGGAACTACAGCACAACAGAGAAGGAATTACTTGCGGTCGTTTTCTCTTTTGACAAATTTCGACCATACTTAATTGGGAGCAAAGTAATTGTTCACACAGATGCTGCTCTTAAGTATCTGATGCAGAACAAGGATCTCAAGCCTCGTCTTTGTCGTTGGGTTGTTTTGCTCCAAGGGTTTGATATTGAGATAAAGGACAAGAAAGGAGTAGAGAATGGAGTTGCTGATCATCTTTCGCGGTTGAAGCTCGATTCAGACGTGCCTATTGATGATCACCTACCTGAAGAGTCAGTTTACTTCATTGAAACTGGGTTTCAAAGTGGCTTCACCGAAAATCTGCAATTCCCACGAATTGCAGGTTTCGGTATCGATCGACACTCCCCTGGTGTCGATCGATACCCGTCGGCTTCTGAACCCGTTTTGACCATGGAACACCTTGGTGCTTATGAGGAGTATCTCGTTGCTGCAGCTGACTCCGATCTACCATGGTATGCTCATATTGCCAATTTCCTCGCTGCAAATACAGAGCCAAAGCACCTACCGAAATATGCCAAGAAGAAGTTTCTGAGAGACATAAGACGCTACTTTTGGGATGAGCCTTATCTATATAAGCATTGTTCTGATGGTATCTACATGAGAACTACGATTCCAGATGGACACATGATGCCTTTGGACGATGCACCCACTGACTGTAAATCTTAGCCTCGCTTCCAACCTTTGTGTGATCATTCCTCACCAAGTAGAATAATGGGATCGCTGGAAACATTCCTAACCCTCAACACCAAACAATCACATTCACAGTCAACTATTAAACCAATCAAATTTCCACATAAACTTATAACTCTGAAACAATTATAATCACACTCAAGAACATGATAAACCAATCATAATACCCAAATTTGGATAGGACTAACCCGTATAAGCTATTGCAGATTGGTATTGTGAGTTCAAGTCGCTTTCAATCCAAACAATGTAATTAGAATTAGAATTAGAATTTGGCCACAAATAAATCGGAATTAGAATTTGGGGCTAACCTGTCGATGGTACACATATTGATTCTCTTGCTTCTCTTTGTGTTAGGTCCTCTGAGATATCTCTAGGGCTTCAAATTTTGCTACAATGAGCATAAATTGAAACAAGGAGACAAATAGAACCGACTGAGACTGACGAATTGAATTTAGGGTTCATAACGTCGGAAATCAAAAATCGATTTACATGTCATGGGTTTCGTCTTTGTTCATGCAGCTGGAGGAGAACGACGGAGAGGACACCAACTAAGGCAGAAGGAACAATCGAGGCGACGGAGACTGACCTATGTCTAGACACCGAGTTCAGAGGGAAATCGAGGCGACGGAGGTTAAGATTGTGGCCAAAGGTGGACTTCGTAGTGGGGGTGGGCTTCGTGGTGGTCGTGGCCTTCGTGGTGGAGATGAATACGCCGAAGAAGAGATTCGCACATGCAATCTCTTTTTTCTGGCCGTAGTGGACTGAAGACGAGTGAAAATGAGACCTAAAATTTTGTCTAAGTGTATGGTGGAGAAACCTAAAATTTTGTCTAAGTGTTTGGCGCTCCAATGTGTTACGAGGCTCCAAAATGGAATTTTGGCTTCCCGCTTGGTAAAAATCCTGCATAGCATAGAATTGCCATCCCAGCTTGACACTTTTAATAGCAGTTACCAAAACTGCGCTACCTTAATGTGCTACCAATAAACACTTTTCTTGAAGTGCACAGCAAAAGTGCCAACTTGTGTCTGGCATTTTGGAAAGTGCTATAAAACTATTGAAACTTCATATAAGTAATAATGTGTGCAATTAACTCTTTATGATTTAGCCTAAGTATAATTGCTTATCTTAAATAATTTTTAGAAATGCTAACTAACAATTGTAAGCATTTATCTGGACTACGTACTAAATGCTTACAATTAAGATAAGCAATTAAAAATTGTAAGTATTCATTCTCATCATCAATACTCTTCTCATCTTCGGTTCGTTTGCGTATCGGTGAAACTGAGTAAATTTCAGATGTTGTGTAATTAGTTGTTTTCTATACTCAGCTAAAATCGGATCTGAGTTCAATTTACTTTAAAGTCTTACTGAAAAAAACTTGGATTAAGACTCGGTATTCTGAATCTGGCATCTGATCCAGTTTCGGTTTTCTTTTTTTTTGAAATAAATGTAAAATTTATTCAAACCAAAAAATATTGTTACAATAGATGCAGCGTTTTGTTGAGCTTATATTGAGAATTACAAATCATCTTTAATATTCGAGAAATTTGCTATCGTGGGTGAGTTCCAAACCACCTAACCATAGCATCTTCGTATGAGCGATCTCCGGCGTTTCGAATAGAGGTGATTTTGTTTCGAACATTCTTATCAATGAACTTGATTAGTCGAGATGTCGGTAAGGCATGTTCTCCGTGTTTTCTGCCATTCCGTTCTCGCCAAATGTGGTAGAGAGTAGCTTGAAAACCATACCTGTTCAAGAACTTATTGAGTCGATCTTGGTTTGAATTGTGAATCTGAGCGACATTATGGTCCCAAATCGCTGAGAAATTGCTGCGTAATATACCCCTTGCAAGGTTCTCCCAAACCGCCAAGGAATATTGACATTCAAAGAAGAGGTAGTTCCGTGATTCCTCCAAGAGTCCGCATAGAACGCACTCTGAATTCTGTCCTGAGGGCCATCTCTTTATTCGATCTCCCGTGGGTAACCTATCTTTGATTGCCAACCATACGAGAAAAGAGTATTTCGGCGTTGAGTTTTGAAACCATACTCCTTTATACCAATTCGTCTCCGGGTGGATTTCTCTTGTTAAGTTCCAAGTGCCCTTTATCGTGAACTTCTTCTTAAATTTATCTTCTGAATAACGCCATAGTGATTGATCTTTCAACTCGTTTCTTCCCCTTTTCACCTTTTCCAACTCATCCTCAATCAAATTTAATTTTGTCATTCTATGCCTTCTTCGCCGGTGAGTAGCCATTGCCAAGGCAACTGTAACTCGAGATTGAATCCCCATATCAATACTTCCGCACAATTCCACTAAATCAATAAGCCTGTCTAAGGGAGACCAATTATCGAACCAGAAAGAAGTCGGTACTCCACTACGCACCTCTTTCTTCTGGAATGGTTTCGCTATTTCCATGTACTTCAAAAAAAATTTCCATATCCATGATCCAACGTTAGTCGACTCCTGTATCGACCAGAATGACCCGTCTCATAGTAGAGCTTTCTCAATCCAAGAGACCCACATCGATGGCTGTCCCAAAGCAATTCGCCACACAAGTTTTAGATAGCTAACCTTATTTGCCTCTCTCAACTATCGAATACCCAAGCCCCCTTCTCTTTTCGGCCGAGTTATCTTTTCCCAAGCAACTTTTGACTTCTTTGTATTTAGTTCCGGCCCATACCATAAGAATGCCGCACATAGCTTCTCGATTTCTTTTATACATCCATTCGGTAAACGGAAAGCTTAAATCCAGAAATTTGTAATACTCCCAATGACTAAATTGAGTAATTGTAGCATTCCCACATAAGATAGGAATTGTGTCATCCAAGAGCTAATTCGGCTTCGGATTACTTCTAGTAGAGGTGTATAATCCGCCACTATCATCCTTTTCGTTAATACAGGCAAACCTAAAAAACGAACAGGGAGTTGCCCCGTGGTGAACTGAAAATGCGATGCCATTCCTTCCCGATTAGTCTCCGAAAAGCTAGCCATATATAACATTAATTTCTCCAAGCTTATCTTAAGGCCTGATAATGCTGTAAACTCGTCAAATATACTGATAATTCCCTCGATGGAGCTTCTTTTACCATCTACAAAGACCATTAAATCATCAGCAAAGCACAAATGAGTTAATTGAATGGGTTTACACTTCGGGTGGTAACTTATCTTCCTTTGAATTGCCGCTTTGTCAATCAAGCATGATAGAACATTCATACATATGACGAATAAGTACGGAGAAAGCGAGCATCCATGTTTTAGTCCCCTTTCACTTCTGAAAAATCAGGCTAGATCCCCGTTCACTTGAACCGAGAAAGGGGCTGTCGAGATACATAGATTAATCCAATGAATATATTTCTTTGGGAAATTTAGCGCCTGAAGTGTGTTGAGTAGAAAACTCCATTCCACTGAGCCAAATGCTTTAGAAATATCTATCTTTACTGCGCAGCGAGGAGAGATAGCATCCTTATGATAATCTTTTACCAACTCCGTGGCCAACAACACGTTCTCCATCAATAGCCGTTCCTTTACAAATGCAAATTGATTTAAGCCAATGAATTTCGGCAGCAACTCCTTTAGTCTATTAGCTAAAATATTACAGCAGGAAATTGGCCGGTAGTCTCTCATTTCCATTGCCACTTCCTTCTTTGGTATAAGAGCTAAAATCGTGGAATTTACACCCTTTAGCAGGAAACCTTTGACGAAAAATGATTGAATAGCTGCAGTAAAATCTTTACCAATTATCGACCATGCTGCCCGAAAAAAATTGCTAGTATATCCATATGGTCCCATAGATTTATTACTCGGTATTGAGAAGAGAATTTTCTTGATTTCAGTTTTTGTGACTTCTTTACACATCATATCTTGGTCCATCTCCGAACACCTGAAATCAAGACATGATTAATGGAAACAACATGATTGAATAGATAAATCAATAAGAAACAGGAGTTCAGAATTGTCTCTCCAAAAACCAGAGTATAACCAAAGTAAAACCAAGCTTAATCAGAACTCCTTAGCCAAAGTGGCTGAAAAACCTAATTATAATGCTAAAACACGTTTTGGGCTAAATTGTAAATAATAAAGTCTTCTGGACAATTTTGCAATTCTTCAACTCTTCAGAAAAATTGCGTTTCCTTCTTCATGGACGCCGGTATCGACCGATACCTTAGTAGTATCGATCGATACTCGGGCAGTGAGGCACTTCCTTCCTTCATGGTATCAGTATCGATTGACACCAGGTGGTGTCGGTCGATACAAGGGCTTCAAATCGGCTTCTCAGCTACATAATCTCTGTTTTGCTCCAAAATGCTCCAGAAAGCTCCAATATCTCCAATTATGCTCCAAACGTGCTAAAACCTGTAAAAGACTCTAAAACACTACAAAATAGTAGAAAGACTCTATAAAACGGACATATATCATGGCTTAAAAGGGGTAAAAACCATGATATATCACGCCCCCAGACTTAGCCTTTTGCTTGCCCTCAAGCAAATAGAAGACTAAACCAGAGAA
>PKMM01011739.1:112416-125819 GCA_002933915.1 Eutrema heterophyllum | reverse complement strand
AAAATCGTATCATTAGACACGAATGGTGTCGATCGATACTAGATGGTATCGATCGACACTCTAGCCGTTGCGAGTTCATCGAATCTCCACAATCCAAATCATCCAAAAGTCAAAACTAAAGGTAATTGAATGTAAGGCAGGGTGCGAAACTACTCTAGAGCATCTCAGCAAATGACAATTGTCAAGAAAAACAAGTGCTAAGGAGTAAAATCTCACAAACCTCAAACCTAACAAAAATTCGGACTGAAAAGGTGGAATTTCAAATACATACCTTTGCTGAGTGGAGAAACAAATGCTAGAAAGAGATAGAGGATGAAAATCCAATGAATCTAGGCACTTGAATCACCAAAATCGGTGAAGAAACGAGAGAGATGCGATTTGAGAGGAAAAAGGAGGCGGTATCGATCGATGGAGAAGAAAGACGTGAAAGAAAAACCCTAGGGTTTTAAAAGAAAACTTACTTGCCCGCGCGGTGTCGATCGACACCATGTAATATCGGTCGATACTTATGGCCGATTCCTGCTCTTTCTCCGCGACTGTGGTATCGATCGACACAAACTGGTATCGGTCGACACTCCTCTTCTAAATCTGCTCTCACGTTAAGACACAAGACACAAAACCAAAAATTAAAAACGAAAAAAAAAAAAAGTATGTACATACTCACCAATGGGTTGCCTCCCATCAAGCGCTTGTTTAACGACACGAGCTTGACTTTGCTCAGGTGATCAGTCGGAGCGAGGTTGAGAGCTTACTCCCATGCAGGTTCCACAGCTAGATACTTGCAGACTCAGAGTTCTACTCAACATGCTCTCTATAACCTCATTTCCTTTCTCTTTCAGCTCTGGAGTAAGAATGACTCTAGCCTTGGAAAATGGTTTTGAGGTTCCTTTGCACTTCACCTTGTACTCAATCGAGTCCCCATCACACTTCTGAGGGATTAAGGTCATAGAGGGAGCACCTTTCACTCCTTTGCTCTTCACCTTCTTCTTTGCCTTAGCTGTTTTGACGTCTTTCTTGGTGATGACAGAATGACTATCTAGAATATCCATGACAGTTGGTACGTCAGGAGGCTCTTCATGATTATCAACTACCAACGTCTCTCCTGTGACAACATCGATGCAAGAGATACGTGTGGGAGTTCCTCTAGTAGGAATGGCATTGTAGTACACCTCCTTGTCAATGTATGAGAACGAGAGTCTCTTGCTGGGTGTGTCTATAATGGCACCAACCGTAGCCATGAACGGTCTTCCAAGAATCAACTGCGTAGTAGATCTTGCACTCATCTCCACAACTTGAAAATCAGTAGGAATCAGACAATCTCCTACTGTGACCATCAAATCAGGGGTTGTACCGTGCCGAAGTGGGGTGATACAGTTCGCGTATGTGATGGACGTCTTGGGCGGTCGAATATCAGCTTTCAATCTCTCTGCAATTGCCCTAGACATGACATTGACGCAAGCTCCCGAGTCAACGAGAGACTCTTTGAATTCAACTCCAGAAATAGAGCATGGAACTGAGAATTTTCCTGGGTCTTCTCTCTTAGTCAACTGCTTCAGCGGTAGTGACTTGCGTCTTGCCTTGAGAAAGAGTACTTCAATCTCTTCCAGAGTTTCTCTGCAATCTCGGAAGTGACTCAGCAGAGGGCGGTACTATATAGCTTCTTCAAAAGTCAGTGTGTGGGGAATCCTTCGTACCATCTTCTCAAAGCCAAGCAACTGCTTTGGAGAGATAGGGTTCATGAGATGTCTAGGTGGTCGAGGATATGGCACCTTAGGCTTCTATGTCGTTTCTTCAGGTCGGTGTCGATCAACACAGGTAGTGGTGTCGCTCGATACACGGGGTGTTGAGATGTCGTGTGAAAGTATCTGCACTGATGTCGATCGACACTGGTTGGTGTCGATCGATGCTTGTTGTTTCGAAACGTCGTTGGCAGATCCTTGGATGGGTGTCGACCGATGCTGGGTGGTATCGATCGATACTGGGGCGATTTCGGGAGCCTCCTCGTCGTCATCTTCAGCAAGATCGACGAGATTCGTTGCAGTTATGCCAGTTTTCACTCTTGGATCGACCTCTTCATCACTTCTTAAGGTGATCGCATTGACTTGTTCATTCTGTGCATGAACCATCTTTCCCTTGACAGCTGCTGCAGTCTGAGCGACCTGAGTTTCCAGCATTCTCTGATGAATGCTAAGAGCTTCGATTTTCCCATTCAAATCTGTGTACATAGCATCCAACTTCCCATTAAAGTTCACTGTCATCTTATCCTGCCCTTGAAGAAGCTGCTCAAACATAGATTCAACCTTGCTCTATAGAGTTTTGGGTGGGTGAGGTGGGTATTGATATCTTTGACTTTGAAATCCAGCGCCACCAATGTAGTTAACACCTTTCACTTCATCCTCATCAGCAAAGTGAACAGCTTTCGTCTTACCCATCAGAAGATTGTGCACTGAATCCAGCTTGGCTTGAACCTCAGCAATCTGCGATCCATCCAAATTCCCAGCCTGCTTCTTCCGCTCGAAATCAGCATTCTTGGTGCTATTGCTAGACGTCAAGTTCTCAATAAGCACATAAGCATCGTCTGGATACCTGGTGTTGAAATTCCCATTACTCGCAGCATCCAAAGCCATCTGATACCTCCAATCAATCCCTCTAAAGAAGATACCCAGCAACTGAACCTTAGTAAACCCGTGATGTGGGCAATCCCTTTGATATGACATGAATCTGATCCAAGCAGCCTTAAACGCTTCAGTCGTTCCCTGAGAAAACTGGGAGATCTTGTTCCTGAGCTCTTCGGATCTCACATCATCATAAAAATTGTTCAGGAACGCGTTCTTAGTCTCCTCCCAAGTAGTCAGTGATCCAGGGGGTAACCGCTTAAGCCAATAAGATGCATCTCCACCAAGAGAGTGTGGGAAGAGCTTACAGAGAAGGTAATCATTTGACACTTCATTATACTTCATGCTAGTGACCAAGTCCTCAAATCTCTCAATGTGATCCATGGGATTCTCATGAGGAAGACCATGAAAAGGATGCTGACCCACAAGAGTGAAGTATGCAGGTTTCAGCTCAAAGTCATTCCTCTGGAAAGCAGGTGGGCGAATCGCTGATCGATTGGCATAGAACTGATCAGGCCTGTTTTACTCTCCAAGCGTCCTGGCACGATTAACCCCAGCATTCCCATTATTCACCTCATTATTGCGCGCAGCTCGCGCATCAATCTCATCGACAGCTATGGGAGGGATTATGATGTTTCCCTCTCCATCAAGTCGATGTCCCCTCTCATTGCACAAATGACCTTCTTGGTCTCTCAAAGCTCCAGCTTCATCACGAATCAATACCATTGGATTGTTCATCTCTGCTGGCTTCTTTGTTTTCCGGTTTGTGCGTTCCAAAAGTGTTAGTTCCTCGTTGGACAGATTAACTAGCGGAGTGTTCTTGTTTCTCCTGGTTTCTCGATTAGGCATGCACCTGAAACACAAAAGATCAAGAACGTAAGTAACAAAAATAAAAAAAACGCGACGAGTGTCGACCGATACCACTAGGCAGTCGATCAATACTCGACGATTTAGTCGAAATTCTTCACTAAAATCTAATGGCGAAATTGAGTCCCCGGCAACGGTGCCAAATTTGATATGCTCAAATTAATACCCTAAAAAGTACTAAAGCAGTGTTGTAGTATAAGTAGGGGTCGAACACAAGAACTCCATATATCGCACAATAGATTGTATAGATTAGAATTAAGCTAAACCAAAAAAATGTAATTAAAAGCAAGTGCGTAAAGTAAACAAGTTGGAAGTCAAATGGAAGGAAGATAGGCTCAGGGTATTTCTCAGGAATTCGATGAATGTAGATAAACTAACTAACATGATTCAGATTTAGCGCAGTTCTTGAACTCAAATCACTAAAGTATAGCTATCCAACTCTCGTTGCGAAAACTATCTAAGTCTAAATCCTAGAATTCCAAATCTCTTTGCGAATCCTAAAGTCTAAACCAGCTTTTATTTCAAATTTGATTTGTTCACAAAACAACTAAACCAAATCTCTTTGCGAATAGTTATTTTGCTCACCCTAGGTTATGTCAGGTAATTAATCGCACTCTCGTGCCTAACTGATTATCCTAAGATCTAAGTTCTAGATTCGTCAACCTAGAATTAGCTATGGGAACAACCTAGGGCGAATAACTAATTCAGATGGTGAATCATAATCATTCAATTAACCTAACATTCAGAGAAAACCCTTATGAGAACCCTGAACCTAACAAGGGATCTACTCAGACATGATTAATGGAAACAACATGATTGAATAGATCATCAAATAAATCAATAAGAAACAGGATTTCAGAGTTGTCTCTCCAAAAACCAGAGTATAACCAAAGTAAAACCAAGCTTAATCAGAACTCCTTAGCCAAAGTGGCTGAAAAACCTAATTATAATGCTAAAACACGTTTTGGGCTAAATTGTAAATAATAAAGTTTTCTAGGCAATTTTGCAATTTTTCAACTCTTCAGAAAAATCGCGTTTCCTTCTTCATGGACGCCGGTATCGACCGATACCTTAGTAGTATCGATCGATACTCGGGCAGTGAGGCGCTTCCTTCCTTCATGGTATCAGTATCGATCGACACCAGGTGGTGTCGGTCGATACAAGGGCTTCAAATCGGCTTCTCAGCTACATAATCTCTGTTTTGCTCCAAAATGCTCCAATATCTCCAATTATGCTCCAAACGTGCTAAAACCTGTAAAAGACTCTAAAACACTACAAAATAGTATAAAGACTCTATAAAACGGACCTATATCATGGCTTAAAAAGAGTAAAAACCATGATATATCATATGACGCGGTAGGTCTCCAAGTTTTTCTTTTCCCAACGTATGGAGAGTAGGCTTTAGAGATTTCAATTTCTTCGTAAATCTATTCATCGATGATGTAGAGACAAACAATGGATCTGTACTATCACAATGTCCACTCACCACTTCTTCAAATTGTGGTAATGTTGCTACATGATTTGAGAACTTAAATGGCCTCCTTCCTCTCACCAAATCAGCTTGTAGACTAAATCTTCCCCTCAAATGATCCGAATAACCACCTGCCTCAAACACTCCATATGAGTGCGGATACAAACTCAACCACTTATCATTCACCAATATTCTATCTAATTTCTTGCATATCAAATCATCCTCTCGCTTTTTACACCACATGAATAGTGGACCGTGGTAACCAAGATCAAGAAGCGAGCAATCTCTGACGGTGTCTTGAAAATCCCTCATTCCCAATGGAATTATTGGTGAATCGAGAAAGTTTGAGTGCTCTCCACATTCTAAAATCTTAAATCTCAGTTTCGGTTTTCGAATTGTTCACATCAGACATTCAAATGTATACTGGATCTATAGGATCATGTGGGAACCAAAGAAGTAGTCATTTTTGCCAGATTGATTGATCTTAGGATCATAATTCTGTTCCCCTTGGCAAAATGATCTTATCATCTCATATCAACTGAAACAAAATATGCAAATTTTCATTTTTATTGCTTATTCCATTCAAATTAACAATTGGGAGGTTGGAATTTTTATCTGTAATTGAAGATTTGATCTCTTTTTCATATTTTGTTCCAGATGATGTTTCCAACTACTTATCATCCTACTCACAACCATACCCTTCCACCACCAGATCAAGGTAAAACAAAAAGGTGCGGGTTTTTCAATATAGCGTTCTTCTTCGGTTAGAGATCTTCGGTTATATATAGTCTACATTTAGCCTTGAACTTGTGATCTTGGCCAGAAACTGATCTTGAACTTGCTTTTATTGAGTGATCTAATTATGTAGAACTTTGAAGAACTATCTTTACCATGAATCACTTCTTAGTTCTTAAAATCGCCTCAGAGATTTGAACTCGAAAGTCGTAACAAATGGGTGTTAGTCAAATACAAGAGTCTTGAGTTTCATGGATAATTCATTGCTAGTTTGCTACAATTTATATATTTGTTCTGTTTTTTTGTGTGGCAGTGATAACTACATAAGTTAAAAATTCAAAACCTTTAGAGTATTTATCAGAAAAGACCATTGGACTGAATCAAAGGCTTTGTTGATGTCGATCTTAATTGCACATCGACCGGAGATGCCTTCCTTGTGATAATCACGAACCAGTTCAGTTGCTAGTAACACATTCTCGATAAGTAATCTGTCTGCCACGAAAGCTGACTGATTCCCAGAAACGAATTTTTGCAAAATATTCTTTAACCGATTTGCTAAGATCTTTGAGATGACTTTGTATAGCATGTTACAGCAAGAGATGGGTCTGTAGTCTTTCATCTCTCTTGCCCCCTCTTTTTTCGGAATGAGCGCTAGAATTGTTGTGTTGATTCCCTTTGGTAAGAAACCCTTCTCAAATAAAGATTGAATCGCAATTGTGAATTCCTTTCCGATAATGTGCCAAATTGATTTATAGAATTATGCCGTATACCCATCATGACCTGGGGACTTGTCTTTTGGCATTTTGAAGAGTACCTCATGGATTTCCTCATCTAGAACCCTCTTGGTTAGAGCGCTTCCATCCGATTCCCCAACTCTGAAATCAAGTAAAGATTGAAGCTTCTCAACTGTGATACATGTGTAATCGTTTGGTTTTTGTTGTAGGAATTCCCTGAAATGTTTCTCAGCCTCTTTTTTGATGTCCTCCTTATGCACCACCACTGTTCAATCAGAACAAATGATTTCTCTTATTGTGTTTTGAGACTTTCGTGAAGCCACTCCTCTATGGAATGACTTATTATTTCCATCTCCCACCTCTAACCAATGCATCTTTGATCTCTGTTTCAGAAATTTTTCCTCTAACATCGAAACCAAATCCCATCTTTCATAAGCTCTGCTTTCATCCTCCATGGCTATTGTCGAGGGATTGGCTAAGTTAATTGCATGTTTTTCACATAGAGATGTGTAAGCTTCCTTTGCCCTTTTCGAGAGATTTCCAAGTCTATCCTTCGCAAGAAATCTGATGCTTGGCTTCAAAGATTTTAGTTTCTTTGAAAAACGGAACAAGGATGAAGTAGAGAGGAATATCGGTTTTGTTTCGTTTCAAAATTCTTTGACCATTGGTTCAAACTCTGGCATTTCCTCCACAACATTAACAAACTTGAAGGGCTTCTTTACGCGTTCCTGCACCGTCTCTATAATGATTTTACGGCGGAGGTGATCTGAGCAACCGCCTGCTTCAAATACATTATACGAATTAGGGAATGACTGCGACCAGGTGTCATTTACCATCACCCGATTAAGCTTCTTCGAGACTAAACCCTCCTCTCTTTTATTGCACCACGTGAACAGAGGTCCTTGAGAGGCCATATCCAATAGAGAACAATATCTCACCGTATCCTGGAAATCCCGCATTCCTCCCGTAATTGTAGCTCTTTCAGATGAATGTTCTTCAAGTGTCATAATCTCATTGAAATCTCCATATATCATCCACAGCTTGTTTCTGATTATTGGAGAGTTTTGATGATCCTTCAAATCCTTCCATAGTTCTTTCCTTTCCTCCAAAAAGTTTGAAGCATAGATAAAAGAGCAGAAGAACTCTTCGTCCTTATCTTCTAGTTTCACCGAGCAGGTTATGATTTGACCACTCTTGAAAAAAGGTGTGAGTCTCACCTTATCCTTCCACACAACCCAGATTCGACCTCGTCGATTAAACTCGTAATTATTTAGAACATACCAGTCTCTGAAAATTGAGTCACAGATTCTATGACTTTTATTCTCTTTTACCCTTGTCTCCAAAATACATCCAAAATCGAACCTTCCTTTGTTCACCCAGCTTCTTACAACAGAATGTTTTGTAGATTTGTTTAGACCGCCAACTCCACCAACTCCAATTTTATCACTAGATTAAGTTTTGCTACATTTCTTTTTTTTTGGAACAATGTAAAGCTTTAATTGTACTTGTAAATGTGTTCATACTCCACAATTACTACGATTTTGTGATTTACCTTGTTCAAACTTCACATTACTCCATTTTTTCTTCATTTCCAAAAGAATTAAAAGTCGGTTTAGTTGTCAAACCAAATTTACAATTGGAATGGGTGGGGTTTTGAACCCTAATTTGAATCTTTCTCGGTTAAGTTTTCACCCCAAATTTACAATTGGATTTGGGATCAAATCGGTGGGGTTAGAACCCTAATTTGAATCTTTCTAGTTCGTCTTCTTCTCATTTTTCGCCGGTCGGATTCTGATATTTCAGGTGCTTCTTCACCGAAAAATGTCCAGCTTTTGCAAAATCAAATTCCAAATTATGAATAAAAACAAGCCAGTGGTCAACGAAACACACTGTTATGAGCCGTCAGCGATTTCGTGGAAACATGCTGCTAGTAATTTCCACTACAGT
Source organism: Eutrema heterophyllum (assembly GCA_002933915.1). Lineage (NCBI taxonomy): Eukaryota > Viridiplantae > Streptophyta > Magnoliopsida > Brassicales > Brassicaceae > Eutrema > Eutrema heterophyllum. Next base: position 117,450 of record PKMM01011739.1, on the reverse strand, counting down.
TTCATACAAATTCCTTTGAATTTTCTTCTCCTCTTTACGCGTTTTGTTTCTATATATGAACCAAACTCTCTTTTACTCAACCATTGTGATTCAAACACTCTTTTGCTCTATCTCTCTCATGGCGGCTTCTTCTTCTTCTTCTTCATCTCACGTTAAAAGATTCCATGTCTTTCCGAGCTTCCACGGCCCAGATGTTCGTAGAGGGTTTCTCAGTCATTTACACAATCACTTTGCAAGCAAAGGAATCACGATATTCAAGGATCAGGAGATCGAGAGAGGCCATACGATCGGATCTGAACTCGTACAAGCCATTAGAGAATCGAGAGTGTCGATCGTTTTGCTCTCGAAGAATTACGCTTCTTCCAGCTGGTGTTTAGATGAACTGGTGGAAATCTTGAAGTGCAGAGAAGATCAGGGGCAGATTGTGATGCCGATTTTTTACGATGTTGATCCGTCCCATGTACGGAAACAGAGGGGAGACTTTGGGATCGCATTCGAGAAAACCTGTGAAGGTGAAACAGAGGAAGAGAAGCGGAGATGGATCGAAGCTTTGGCATATGTAGCAACCATAGCTGGAGAACACTCTCGTAACTGGTTTGTTAGTTGTCTCTTTTGGCTCAATGATTTAGAACGCTTTTGAATTTCTTAATCGATGATTCACCTAGTGGAGTTTCTATAATTTAATACGATTTTGTTTTTTCTTTTGTTAGGACTGATGAAGCTGCGATGGTCGAAAAGTTTGCCATAGATGTCTCGAACAAACTGAATATTGTTACACTGTCAAGTGAAGAAGAGGAAGAGATGAAGGAAGCCTTTAGGGTTTTCGATAAAGACCATAATGGTTTCATAACTGCAACAGAGCTTCGACATGTGATGACATCTATTGGGAACAAAGTAACCGATGAGGAAGTTTATGATATGATACGAGAAGTTGATGTTGATGGCGATGGTCGGATCAACTATAATGAATTCGTCCAATTCAATATGGCTAAGTGAGGGATTCTTAATCTTTCTTAAAGGCCTGAACCTGGAGAAAAAAAGAAAAATGATTTATGATGTCTTACAGTGAATTTTCATCATGACTTGATCATGGTTGCGTTCTTTAGGACATGTTTTTACTTCTTTCCCCTTTTATTTGGTTGCTTTGTTAAGCTCTATAGTGTTATGTGAAAGTATGAACTCATGTTTTGCTCAACCTTTGACAATTGATTTTCTCTCTTTGTTTTATTTGTTTCTATTTCTGTTGTTTCTTTTAAAAGAATCTTCTACAAATGGCCCGCCAAGACGTCTAGGTGATTGAGATGAGTCACTAGGAGAGCTGATAAAGTCCCAGTCACCGTCATGGATCCGAACCAAGGATGTTACCTCTGATTATAGTGACGTTAATATGGGCGGCCCGGGCCCGTTTAGGTCCTGCCCGTTTAAAGCCCGCCCGTTTATGTCTGTAATTATGCCCATTTAAATTAAAGCCTGTCGGGTTTAAACCTGTCCGTTTAGATTTTTTTTTTGTTTAAAAAAAGATATAAAAAAACATTTTTATATCGTTTTTGGCACATTATTTTTATATCGTTTTTTAGCAAAGACGGAGGAGGTCGTATGGTTTTCGTCGGAGCTCTGGATAACATCGGTTGGCAATTCGAACGGAGGTTTGAGGTTGCACAAGTTTGGACTTGATTAAGCTTTAAATTGGGGAGGAAGAGAGAATATATCCAGTTAATTAAAAAAAAAACATAAACGGGTACCCGTTTATTTCGTGGGTAAGCATGTTTATGTTTACATGTTTTTAAACGGGTCACGGGCCTAATTTGTTATATTGGGTCTGTTAAGGTCTGCGGGCTTCAAGCCCTTATTAACATCACTACCTCTGAATGAGGTGTAACGGGCCAGTGGGCCGGCCCGTTGTGGTCTACACAAGTAGACAAAAAAAAAAGACGTATAGGTGGTTGAAAATATCCAGATGTCACATGTTTAACCGGTAAAAAAATTGGTCAAAGAAAAAGCCAACGGTCGATTAGCTAATCTTGACGTATGTAGAACAACATTATTACAAGTTGTTCATACATTAAAAATGGGAAAATCGCATTTTTATCTATGAAAATATAATTTGCTAGCTTTTAAAGCTCTGATACTCTCATTTTAAACCATCAAACTAAAGAAACTCTCATTTCAAACCATCAAACTAGTTTCCGAATTCGCTCCGCCAAACCACTGTGATGCTTCTCTAGTACTTGACAAGAAGAGCATCATCAGCATGAATCGAGCTGTTTCCGAGTCGATAAAAGCCGTGACCCAGCGGAAACTCCATGAATCCGTGCTTAGGGAAGCTCTCCAATTACAGGTTTATGTAGTTAATAAGAGAGTAAGATTTAGGGAGAAAAATCGACAATTGGAGACAAAGTTCAGAGTCCTACAATTAGAAATCGATGGTTTTTTGAAGACCAAAGTGGAGGTGGAGGATTCCACGAAGGTAGAGAAGGAGAAAGGAAAGAAACTTTTGTTTTGTTTGTTAAAATATTTAATTATAAGAAATAATAATTAAAAAATTAATTTTTTATTAAAAAAAAAAACCACATCATTAATTTTTAATGGAGAATAAACACTTTCGTTAGGTTTTTTGGCGGCGCAAACTCGATAGCTAGTTTGATAGTGTGAAATGAAAGTTTTTTTAGTTTGATAGTGTAAATCTCTCGAGGTTTAAAGTGCTAGCAAGTTGTACATTCATGCTTAAAAATGCGATTTTCCCCATTAAAAAAAGTATCTTATCTTCTTATTATATAAAGTTCAGTGCGTTCAACGTGAGTGTGACACGTAAGAAAATTATAACTCACCAGATCGTGACATGTATTCTCGTTAATTTAGATCATGACATGTGTCAATGAAATAATATAAATTTTCTTATTTTTAATTATTTATTTAGAAAATGAAAAAAATGAATTATAACTTTTTAAATGTAAACTACGAAAATAGAAAAAAGTAAAGTACGAGAAAAACCAAAAACTACAATATAGAAAAAAAAATGTAAACTATAAAATCTATACAAGATTCATAATATATAAATTTATAAGAATAACAATTTGTTATTGTGTGTTTGATAATTATAATGTTTATGGATAATCTGGATTCAAAATTCTTAATTGTGAATTATAATGCATAATTTGTAGAAAAATTAACGAAAACTTAATTTAGAATCAAATTATACAAGTCATAATTACGTAGGTTATCAAATTAAAAAATTAAATATTTTTATCATTTTTTCGCGTATCATGCGGAGTCTAATCTAATATATTAAAAAGTTGAAAAAATAGGAAAAACCTAAAATAATCTCTATCGATCAAAAACATTCAACTTTTCCAGCAAAAAGAAAGAAAAACAATTTAACATTTATCCATCTCCATTTTCCTGCTTGTTATAAACAACATATTTTCCGTTCACTTTTAAAATATTTTTGTACAGAAAAATAAATGTATTGTTTCGCTTCCTCAAAGAACAAGAAAAGAGAATTTCTCTCTCTCTCACAAATTTGCTCACGGCAAAGGGGTTTTAAAATTCAAAGTTGTTCATTTTTTTATTTCACAAACTTATGTTACATCTTATAGAAAAACAAGTAAACTAACTAAAGTGAAATATTAACTAAAGTTGAGTCAACACTCAGCATAATTTAGGGAGAAAAACTAGCAAAAGAAAACAAGTGGAACAAGTCACAATCAAAGAAAATCACACAAAACACAACTTGCAAGTTTGGCTGCGTAATGAACAGTACCTTGCTACAGTACCCACGTTTTTGTAACTGTTTGGAGTAGTGTTAGATCATTTGAATTTTCTCTTGGACTGTACTTGGGCTGCTGGATTGTTTGGGTTTGGTCACACAAAACCATTGTTGGGTGCTGGCCTTGGATCTTGGGTTTTTGTGTGTTGTTGGGCTGTTAAGAATATTGATCACTCCTCTTGAGCCATAAAAACAGTGTTGGGCACATGAAGTGATCTTGAGCTGTTTTGATGGTAAAAGAAAACAGAAGAGTTGAGTGGATTAGTGAAAATCGAAGGAGGCTTACATGAGTGGCGGGTGTCGACCGATACCATGTTGGTATCGATCGATACTCGTAACAAGTTTCTGCTCCTTTGTCGCGTGGATGGTGTCGATCGATACCGGGATGGTGTCGATCGATACTGCTCTTCTAAATCTGCTTCTTCACGTGAAACACAAAACCAAAAACCAAAAATCAAAAACAAAAATAATAGAAAAACTTATGTATAACTTACCAGTGGGTTGCCTCCCACCAAGCGCTTGTTTTTAGTCATTAGCTTGACTTTGGCTCAGGTGATCAGTCAGGGTGAGGTTGAGAGCTTACTCCCATGCAAGTTCCACAGCTAGATACTTGCAGACTCAAAGTTCTACTCAACATGCTCTCTATAACCTCCTTTCCTTTCTCTTTCAGCTCCGGAGTAAGAATGACTCTAGCCTTGGAGAATGGTTTTGAGGTTCCTTTGCACTTCACCTTGTATTCAATCGAATCCCCATCACACTTCTGAGGAATTAAGGTCATAGAGGGAGCACCCTTTACTCCTTTGCTCTGCACCTTCTGCTTTGCCTTAGCTGTTTTGACGTCTTTCTTGGTGATGACAGAAGGACTATCTAGAATGTCCATGACAGTCGGTACATCAGGAGGCTCTTTCAAAGGATCAGATGCCAACGTCTCTCCTGTGACAACATCGATGCAAGAGACACGTGTGGGAGTTCTTCCAGAAGGAATTGCTTTGTAGTACACCTCCTTGTCAATGTATGAGAATGAGACTCTCTTGTTGGGTGTGTCCATAATGGCACCAACCGTAGCCATGAACGGTATTCCAAGAATCAACTGCGTAGTAGATCTTGCACTCATCTCCACAACTTGAAAATCAGTAGGAATCAGACAATCTCCTACTGTGACCATCAAATCAGGGATTGTACCGTGCGGAAGTGAGGTGATACAGTTCGCGTATGTGATGGACGTCTTGGGCGGTCGAATATCAGCTTTCAATCTCTCTGCAATTGCC
>PKMM01011739.1:67012-108744 GCA_002933915.1 Eutrema heterophyllum | reverse complement strand
CGATTTGTCTCACAAAGGTTGCGGAATCACCTTTGATTTACAAACGAATTCCTTAGATTTTACTCACTAAGAAAAAAACGGTTTTGATCAATAGATGTAACACACTAAAGATCGATTTTGAGCTTGGATATTACACACCAAGATCAACCTTTGAGAATCACTCTCAAAGAACAAGAAAAGAGAATTTCTCTCTCTCTCACAAATTTGCTCACGGCAAAGGGGTTTTAAAATTCAAAGTTGTTCATTTTTTTATTTCACAAACTTATGTTACATCTTATAGAAAAACAAGTAAACTAACTAAAGTGAAATACTAACTAAAGTTGAGTCAACACTCAGCATAATTTAGGGAGAAAAACTAGCAAAAGAAAACAAGTGGAACAAGTCACAATCAAAGAAAATCACACAAAACACAACTTGCAAGTTTGGCTGCGTAATGAACAGTACCTTGCTACAGTACCCACGTTTTTGTAACTGTTTGGAGTAGTGTTAGATCATTTGAATTTTCTCTTTGACTGTACTTGGGCTGCTGGATTGTTTGGGTTTGGTCACACAAAACCATTGTTGGGTGCTGGCCTTGGATCTTGGGTTTTTGTGTGTTGTTGGGCTGTTAAGAATATTGATCACTCCTCTTGAGCCATAAAAACAGTGTTGGGCACATGAAGTGATCTTGAGCTGTTTTACTTCTATCCTGAATTTTGGGGACTTGTTTCTGGGCGGGGTATTCACATGAGCAAGTGAACTTCTGTGCTGAGCTGCTGTACTTGGATAATGGCCTTTGTTGGATATGTTTTTGGGCTTGTACTTCACAAAAATAAGTGAAGACTCCCTCTTGGGCTCCCTTAGCTTTCTTGGTTGAAGTGGTTGTTGCTGGGCCAAGACATGATCATGTATCAAGTTCCAAATGCCCTGAGTTAGCCCATCCATTGCCTTAGAACATTTCTTGAGCTTTGAAAATGTTTTTAGTGGCATAGCTCCCTTTGGATACGTCCTCACTGTTCGGCCGTTATAGGGTGATTGGGAAGTCGGCTTGGGGCGATCTCGGGCGTTTTGGAAACTAGACTCAAAGATCTCCATTTTCCTGCTTGTTATAAACAACATATTTTCCGTTCACTTTTAAAATATTTTTGTACAGAAAAATAAATGTATTGTTTCGCTTCCTCAACCTTTGGTTAGCTAGCTTTTTGGTGCCCTTTAATTTTTGGCTCCATCTCTAAAGGAAAACAAGTCTACAATTGAATTTGCAAATCTCCAAGCTTCCCCCAATCTGGTCTCTGCACACCACCACCAAAACACTCGACTTCCTCAAACCATACTTGGAACGATGGACTTTTCGTCGAGACGACATGATTTGGGATATTGAGTTTGGAGGTAGTTGAGAAAGATGAGCCAAATGTATTGGCATCATTATTATTAGGAACACCAATAGCTTTCTGTTAGATCAAGGCATCTATTAAAAAACAAATATGCAAGAAAGAAGAGAAAGAGACTTGAAAGGCCGGAAGAGACCAAAGCCCAATTGAATCCATGGACTCAAATAATGTGGCAGAAGGTTGATTGCAGAGAAACGTTCTTGGAGAAGGGTTTATGAATATTTACTTTTTCATAGTTGTTTTATGTTAGTTTCGTTAGTTTCCTTATTGCTAGACTTTCCTTTGTGTTAATTATGGTTGTTTGCCAAGGTCTATTCCTATTTAAAGGAGACCTTAGGGATTAATAAAGAGTATCGATTAAAGATCAAAAAGAGAAAAGGAGAGTTTAGGTTTCTCGAAGTACGAGAGAACATAGATTTGTTAGTATTCTCGAATTTACTAACATCTTGGTGGGAATCTGGAGGGATTTCTATCAAATTTGTATCAGAGACAGTGACAATGAACAATAAAGGGATGATGGCTCGAAGCAAGGCTCATGGGGATCTAAAAGATACTGAAGTAAGCCACACTGCTGCGTATCTGAAAGAGGCTGAAGGAACCCTGACGAGGGATGTTGATATCGAAAGAACATACGAGCACACGTCGACAGACGAGCATGCAATAATCGTTGAGCCAACAATGACTGAGGTGATGCGAGCTATTGGAATGCTGAATGCTAAAATAGCATCAATAACGTCCAAAGCCCCAGAAGGAGAAGGAACGAGTTAACCGACGGGAAGAGAATCTCTGTCAGAATCAGAAGTGCAAATTCCACCAACAACATGAGGGAACTCTTCTATCAAGATAAGGGAGGCTCATAATCGGAGGGTGGAGATTTCAGGATTCACCAGAGAAAATCCAGAGGGGTGGGTTTTACATGCTGAGCGATATTTCATGTTTTATCGCTCGTCTGAGGAAGAAAAGAAGGAAATTGCCTTTTATATTATGGCATGAGAGGCTTTGATATGGTTCCAGAGCGAGGAATCAATGATATCTTGGGATGATTTCAAAGAGATGTTTCTTTTTGCATTTTGGGAGTGTACATAAAGGTTTTCCATACACTCGGTTGATGAACTTGAAACAGACATGACTAGTGGCTGAGTATCGCCGACAATTTGAACGGATAACAGCAACATCACGGGGGTTGATACACAAATTTTTAGAGGACGCTTTTCTTAATGGGCATAAACCTGAGATTGCTAAAGAGTGAAGCTTTTTTGTTGTTTTGGATTGTCTAGATTGAAAGAAATGGCTCAACGAATTCAAAACAAAAACCTAGCCATCCGTGTGGGTAGAAGTTTTCAGCCATCATTGTTTTCACGACAACAATCATTGGTTCCGACAAGAACAGAAGGAGGATGGCAAGGGCAACACAACTCCAACACTTGGTGTTAGCTCCAAGTACGTACCATCTCCGGTTCAGAAGATGAGTCTTAAGGAGATAAAGAGAAGAAAACAAAGGGAATCTGTTATCGATGTAATGCTAAATATCATCCAGGACATCTTTGTCAGGGTAAAGAGCTACGTACATATCATGTTGGCAGAGGAAGTGAATGGCAAAGAGAGCGTTGAAGGCGACGAATGCAAAAGGGAAACAATGGAGCTGTCACAAAATTCGATTGCAGGGTTCACGTCTAAAAGGACATGAGGATGAAAGGTCTGCTGGATAGGAATGAAGTGGAAGTGTTAGTTGACAGTGGTGCCACTGATAGCTTTGTTTCAAAGCGTTTGGTGGGAGAGTTGCAGATGGAGGTTGATGAGAGTCGTGGCTATGACGTGTCAGTGGGAGAAGGACATATTTTGAATAGCCCGGGAAAATGCAAAGCCATGTGTTTGGATATTGATATAACAATGTTTTTATCCATTTTAACTTCGGTTTTTGAGCACTTTAATAAGTGCTATACTCTGTTTTTAAGCATTTTATTATAATTTTCATATATTTGTAATGTCAAAACTCTTTTCAGGTTATCAAGGTAAAAACATTGCAAATTGGAGCAAAAGACCCATTTTTGGAAAGATACAGACCGTCAGAGCACTCTACCACACGCAGGAGACTCGTCCCTATGTGGATCGACACCCTAAGTACTACAACACACATCTGTGTACTTGCAGACCTAGGGTTTTATAAATTTAAAACATGAACGTCTCGACAGAAAAGACGGTATCAGATATTCAAGGCATTGAGATTACAGAAGACTTTTTGGTGTTCGAATTGGGCAGTACCGATGTCATATTGGGATACAAGTGGCTGGAAACATTGGGGGAAACGAGGATTACTTGAAAGTTGCACACTCTACACTTCAAGATTGGAGATCAGTGGGCTGCTTTAAATGGAGATCCAATACTACAAGAAAACAGGCAATTTCCGACGGCCGTTCTCGTCGGAAAACGCCCTTTCCGACGGGAAAAATCCGTCAGTTCCAGCTCGTCGGAAAGTGATATCCGTCGGAGTAGTCCGACGGATTTTAGTCGTCAGAAAAAGGTCGGAATATTCCGACGGATTACCGACGGGCATTTTTCCGACGGATGTTTGATCGGAACTAAATGTGGGAACATTGTCGGAAAGCCGTCGGAAATATTTCCGACGGGATTCCGACGGGTCGTGTTTCCAACGGATATTCCGACGGATGTTTGATCAGAAATAAATGTCGGAAAATTGTCGGAAAGCCGTCAGAAATATTTCCGACGGGGTTTCGACGGGTATCCGACGGATATGTGTCGGAAATTCGTCGGATTGCCATCAAGAACATTTCCGACAACCTTCTGACGGATTGAGGTCCGACGGATTTCCGACGGATATTTAATAATTTAATTTTTTTTATTTTATTCTATATAACAAATTTATTAATTATATTAATTAAATAATTAAATGAAAATATTTGTAAAAAAAGAAATTAATTATTAAATTCATTATTATAAAAAAAATAATTCAGTAAACATAATAAAATTAGTTTAAAAAAAAAACATAAAATATTAAATTTAAACGGTTGGAGAGTTATCGGGTTTGTCGGGATACCGAAAGAGATTGGGGAAGGCGCTCTGCAATTCGGTGAGCTATGTCTGGGTTGAGGTGTGTGCGGACTTTAGCTCCTCGACCTTCGCGTCACGTTCTTTCACCGTTTGGGTGAGCCTCTCGATTTCGTCCTTGTACTCCGAAGGAAACCGAGGAAACGAAGAAGAAGATTCCTGGGTCGGAAGTCCGCCTTATCCAGCGAATCGACCTTTGACTTTTCGAGTTTCCTACGAAAATAAAACATAAAAATAATGTTATTAATGAAATGTCAAAAAAAGATAATTGAAAACAAATAGAAACTTACACCGAGGACAATGTCGTTGATCTCTTCCCAGGGTAACTCGTTTGAGGACGTCGATCCATCGAGAGTGAGCTGCGAGATTTCAACTTCACGTTCCCGTTCCACCTTCTTCTTCTTGCACGTCTCAACAAGCTCACGCATGCCCGGGTCTGCGAGATTCCAACTTCCCGTTCCCGTTCCACCTTTTTGTTGGTGTGCCTCTGCTCGATCACTTTAAGGTAGTCGGGAGTTTTGCCGTCTTTCTTCGCCTGTAAAATTTTGTTAAGTAAATAATAATAAAAACGAAATTAGTAATTAAAAATTGAAATTAGACTTACCATTTCCATCGCCTCCCGTTAGACGGTCTTTGCGCCCCCGTTGTGAATGTACATCCCCTTCCCTCCTCGTTCGCTCTTCCGGTTCTTCGTGTTTTTTTTGGAGAGCTTCTTCGTCGAATGCTTACTCCAATACTCGCAGAAGCCCTTCCAGACGTCGTCCTCAAGGTCCTTCGGCTTGTCTTTGTTGTGCTTCCACTTCTGCTTCCACTCGTACATGTGGTTCGAGTACGAAAGCGCGACATATTTGTCGAATTGGCCAATTACTTCCCTCGTATGCGTATGGTGCCACGTGAACTCTTGCTACATTAAACATAATATTAATTTTTGAAATTAAAATTGACAAAATGAACTAAAAAAAGAATAAAAATCGAAAATTTACTTACCGCGAAACTCCGGTGCCACAAGTCCTTCTCGTCTTTAGGCATGTTGGAGTACTCTCCGTACGGTTTGTCCAACATGTTGTGGAGCATCCGTAAGATAGCCTTTGTGATCTCAAGCGACAACTTAAACTTGAAAACAATTAAAAAAAGAATTAAGTACGTTTAGATTCAAAATCTAAATAATTGAAATAATAATCAAAATTTCACTTACCAAGTCCCGTCCTCGAACTTCGGGTCAAGACGGATGCAATGGCCCCGGTTGGGCTGTTGAACAAGTTCCTCGATGCTAATCCGGCTCCGAGCAACGATTGCTCGGAGTCCAGGACTTGAGTTCCCGAGCTCGATCTGCTAGGAGGCGTAGCCCGAGAACCCCGAGAATGGCGTCCTTGGGAGCCGCCGCCCAAACGTAGTACATCCTCGTTATTCATACGGAAAAAACAATAAAATCGTTAGTACTTCCGAAAATTAAAAAATTAGCGAAAATTAAAAAATTATCCGCAAATTCAAGAAAAATGAAAAATTCCCGAAAATTTCAAATATCTTGAAAATTTCAAATGTCCCGATAATATCAAAATTTCCGAAAATTTCCAAAAATTCAAATAATTCCTAAAATTTTCTAAAAATTCCAAAAAATTCAAAACAAATTTCCTAAAATTTTCCAAAATTTCCAAAAATTTCAAAAAAAAAATCTCATAAGTTTTTTATGAAAACGTTTTTTCCTTTATACATATAATTATAATTAATATTTACACAAAAACGTTTTTTATATTATTCTAATATTTATAAAAAACTAACAACCTAATATTTATTCAAAAACACTAAAATTTATATAAAACTAACAATCTAAATATAAATTCTAAACCCTAAAATTACAAACTAACAACCTAAATCTAAAAACTAAACCCTAATCAAATTCCAAATCAAATTCCAAATCTAAATATAACAATCTAACACCCTAACAATCTAATTCCAAAACTAATTACAACAAACTAACAACCTAACAAAACTAACAAGATTTACAAAAAAAAACCATAAACACTTACACATTATCCATGAGTGGTGGTGATGAATGAAGGATTTAGAGAGATTGGGAGTTAAAACTTCCGAAATCGACCGGTTTTAGAGAGAGAAGTCGGAAAAATTTCGTAAGAGAGAGAAAGAGAAAGAGAGAAATGAGGAAGAAGACGGTTCGCGATTAATAAATCTACGGATTTCCGACAGCTATATCCGTCGGAAATCCGTCTAAAATTTAAAAAAAATCTAAAAGTTTTTGTTTAGGCGGTCAATCTTCCCGCGGTCTCGAAAAAAATAAGTCCGTCGGAAATTATGAGAATATACGGTATATTCCATGCATGTGTTTCTATTGGTCAGTCAACCGACACGTTTCCAAGGGTCCAGATCCGTCGGAAATCGGTGGGAAATTTCCGACAGACTTAGGTAAATTTGGGGTTTAGGGTTTAGGGTATGGGGATATTATTTAACAATCCTTAATCTACACGTTTCATTCAAAAAATAGTAAATTCATCAATGTTAAAGACTTTGTATGAGTTTATAACTTTTACAACATCAAAACCTATACATTTCTCATAACATTTATATACCTTATACTATAACTTATACTAACACCTCTATCAAATTTTATAAAATCTATAACACATTTTTATTTTGAAATTAGACAAGTTCAAGCTATTGTATATACATCATATACGTATTTGTCTACATTTTCTACCAAACAAATCCTAACCCCTATACCCTAAACCACATTTTTGATCGTCCGTCGGAAATCAGTGGGAAATTTCCCACGGATATGGAGCTTGAAGGTTTAAAACATGATGTAAACGAGGTAAACGTGTTTAATACCAGATGAATCCGTGGGAAATTTCCCACGGATATCCGACGGATTCAGAATCCTCGGCTAAAACTAGTTTTGTACTGACATTCCCCCGGCTAAAACTGAATCCCCGGCTAAAACTGGTTTCATACTGACATTCCCCCGGCTAAAACTGAATCATTCGGCTAAAACCGAATCCCCGTAAATCCGTGGGAAATTTTTGACGGATTTCCGACAGATGTATACTTAGCATTTTTTTTGGGTTTTCGAAATGGATTATTACACTTAAGTATATCAAATGTCTAAGTTTATAAAACTTCCACATAACTAATACATTCCACATAACAAATATCTAGTACAAGTAAAAGTACATATTTTACAATGCAAAGTTTATAAAACTACTCTAAATCCGATGATGAGTAATCTGATTCTCCTGAATCGGAAGTTTCCCCAAATTCGTCTAATTCTTCCTCTGAATCCTCAAATACCCGATCGTCTGCATGTATTGTGAAATCAACAACAAGGTCGACCTCAAGGGAATGCTCGATTGAACCCAAACCTACAAAGCTTTGTTGGAGGGGTTCATGATTGGACATCCCATGAACCCTACCTCTCGGGTTTATCGATGTGACTGTAACCCACGGGTCTTGCTTGTTTGTCACTCGAGGATAGGGAATATAGCATACCTACACTATGTAATAAAGTCATAAAAATTTAACCACATGAATGCAAAAATACTAAATTAAAAATTAAAGTAAAAGAAAAAAACAAACCTGGTCTGCTTGTGAAGCAAGTATGAATGACTCATATTTCTGGAGTCGCCTTCTGCTATGTAATGATGTAACACCAAATTGGTTGTGTCGCACACCGCTTCCTACTAATGGGTCGTTCCAGTCGCATAAAAATGCAACGTATCTCAAACCGAGCATTCTCGGGTACTCATGAACATCGAAAATCTCACGTACGACACCATAGTATACAAGATCACCGGACTGAGTAGAAACACCGTAATTTGAAGTTGTCGCACTCCTATCATCCCGAAGAATCTTAAAAACGTACCCCCGTGTGCTATACATCACATGTGATTGCACGTTTGCTAGTGGAAAGCACACAATTTCTTCTAACCACGTGGGAAATCTTTGTCCGTTAGCCTTCTCTGTCGTTACCTGCACGAATAAAATCAAAAATGAGTAAAATAAATCATTCATTATATATGATAGTTTAAAACAAGACAATTAAAACACTTACATAATCTCTTAACCAACGTCCGAACTCTTCCTGTTTGAGTTCCATTAGCTCGTCCTCTGTTTTGTTCGGAAATACAAAATGTTGATATGCCATATACATCCTGTGAGATTGAAGCGATCATCACGTTAACATATATATAATCAAGGACCCAATAAATAATTAATAATTTGGTTCAATATAATACCTCTCATATTCTTCAATTCCGTCGTAGTTTGTGAGAATATACATATGCAAATGATACCGCTCACGTGCTGAAAGTCTCTGCTTCTTGCCTTTTCCACTAAGTCGTCCAATCTCTAAGAATATATGAGGAACATCGACCAGTTATAAAGGTAGTACGCCTCCGTCATCATGTCGAGCTGGTCTACGACTCTTCGTTTTGACTTGTGATGGAAAGTAGAACTCGGCAAAATGTGAGGTTTCTTCATTGATGCTCTGTGCGACAATAGAACCCTCCACTTTGCTCAAAATTTTCACCTTCTTCTTTAGATGAAACATATACCGTTCGAAAGGATACATCCAACGGTACTGAACCGGGCCCCCAAGCTCTGCTTCTCGAGGGAGATGAATTGTTAGATGTTCCGTAACATCGAAGGAAGGCAGAAATATCTTCTCCAAATTGCAAAGGATTACGGGTATATTATTCGCAAGGTTGCGGATACCATCTGATGTAAGAGAGCGCGAACATATATCTCGAAAAAATGCATCAATCCATGCATAATATGCATAACAAATGAATAAATAAATACTAAAGTATTATGTAAAGTATTTAAAAATTAATTTAATGATTGTATACCTGCAATTGCTTCGTGGACATTACGTGGTAGAAGATATGCAAAGGCAAATGGAAGGAGGCGCTGCATAACCACATGGCAATTGTGACTCTTCATCCCAGTAAACTTCCCTTCTCCATGATCAACGCAGTTTCGAAGGTTAGATGCGTATCCGTCCATGAATCTAACACTATCGGTAATCCAGTAAAAAAACTCGGCCTTTGAAGGTTCATCCAACCGAAAAGCCGGGACCGGAGTCTTCCCGTTCCCTCTCACATGTAGTGCTATACGATAACAAATGTCTGGCAAGTCCAATCTAGACTTCAGATTGTCCTTCGTCTTCCCTTGGACATTGAGAACGGTGTTCATCCCGGTTCAGCCCGTTTGCAAAGCCCACTTTAAATCCACTTCCGTTTTCGACAAGAAAAGGCCCTAGATGACTCTTGAAGATCTCAAGACCTATATATATATATGTTGCTTTTAGGTCTAAAAAATGTGTGCAACCTTTTACCCTACTTAGTGCCTCTTTTATTTTCGTTTTTGTTATTTGTTCTTATATTAGGGAGATAGGGATTTTCCTTGAACCCTTTTGTCTCTTTCTGATTTTATGGATTATGCAATTCATAAACTCGTTTTTGTTTTGCATGATTTTGTCGGAGTATTTTAGTAGTTGGGTTTAAAGGGATTCAAATCAAAGAGGATTCATGATTGATAAGGATTACAAGTATTGAACATAGCTCGATTTCTAGAAGTTCTTTCTTTTAGGTTTGTTCTTATTGCATGGAGTTAGCGTCATGAACTAGCTACTGATCTTAGGATTGATAAAACCACTGTCGTACTGAATTTATTAACCGGATCTAGCCTAGGAGAGCAATTACACTATAAGATATGAAAGCATACTTATAGGGCTTTGTGAACGTTTGATGAACTTGATTTTATTGTGTGATCTGCTGCGTTGCTACCAACGAACGCTGAGTAGTTAAGTTCTTAGAAAATAGGTGTTTAGCTCTATGAAAATAGGTTAACCACAATTTCGTGTTCGAGTTTAGGGAACTTTGAGCTAGAATCAATTAGAAGCTTTGTTATCTTGTTTGAATCAATCATAACCTCTGCGATATCCCTGAAGACCCAACGTTTAGTTATCATAGTTTACATTCGCTTTTACTTTTCATTTAGTGTGCATACTGAAATCAAGACAAGCCAACCTCCATCTAAGACCATGAGAACCATAACTCACATCAAATCTCATGCGCTGACCTAAACGCATGGACATGAGGATTGTGAGTATCCAACATGTTCTTAAGACGCACAACCATCGACTCTCGTATATCATCAGTAGGACCCGTTTGCCTCCGTTTGCCTGGTCAAAAATTATGTGTTAGCACGAAAATATGATCTCAATAAAAAACAAAACAAAAGGTTGAAAACCATACCCGTATGCAGTGATCCTATCCTCGATTTTGTTGGGTGTGTCATGAATATAGAGTTGTGAAAACGCCATGGTTTTTTACCAGAAGACGGTAATCTATCATCTATAAGGTGATAATTCTCGCCACAAAGTTTAAACAAATATGGATCTTTCTCGTCGTTCACAGTGTGATCAACCATTCACAGTGTGAACATCATACTATATGCTCTGATAAAATCAAGATAATGGTTGCTTCGGTCATCTCTATTATATAATAAAGCCCTCAAAGTATTTGGGGGATCGCATAGTAAAGGAAGATCAACTTTTTCTTGGTGACAACACATCGTGAAAATTGGTGTAACGTTTTTGAATCTCTTATCCCGTCGCTCTCCAAACCACATATATGCTTGACAATGCTAACATCTATAAATGGGATCCCCATCATCTCCATAATCTACGAAACAAAAACAAAAAAAATTATGACAATTGATACTATTGTAGACAAAAGAACAATCGACGTACCAACACTCTTAGCAGCCGAGGAACCACGCTGAGATGAATTTAAGACATCAAGCGTATTTGCAGAAGAACTAACCATCTTCATCCTTTTTTGCCTCGTTGGGATCCACCTCTTTTAGCATCAAAAACATCGACATCACTATATTGTTTGTATTGTTTTCCAAATCAGTCGCAACATGCAAAATTTTCAGGATCAGAAACAGATGGTACCAGACTGGGAAAATATGATAGGCCACATAATGATCCTCTCGTCATCGAACTGACCATCAGAGACCACGATGTAGCAAGAGTGTTGATTGACACATGATGTTCCGTTGATGTTATTTTCCGTGAAACCCTCATGAAGATGGATATTAACCTGTCGGAAGTTTTGCCAGATCCAAAACCATTAATTGGATTTTCGGGAGAAACGATGATGACCATCGGCACAATCAGACTGCCCGTCCATGCAAAAGGTGTAACAAATATCATGGAATTCTCCGTAGCAGATCACACGGCGATATACAACGTAATCTTGGGAACTCCGTGGACAAACTCCATGCAAGCCGTTCCCTCGACATACCATCTCTGCGTCAAATTCCCAACTCTCGATGGAGTCAAAATAGTATGGGGAAACCAGAAGGAGTCACAAATATGTTTACTGGCCGAGCACAAACTCAGGAATCCCGTGACCAACGCAAAGGAGAACCGGAAGAAGCTGAAAACAGACAGACAACCAGCAAAGGAGCTGGCCAAACTTTTATAGCAACTACAGATCACGGAGGCTCGCGAAGAAGAAGCCGAGCCGACCTGCGAGTCCGTAATATCGGTTTGCATCGATGACGCCCATCCAGAGTGAAGCATAGAAGTGGGGGCTAAATTGGACGAGGCAATCCGAGACGAAGTGGTCTCCTTCTTGAAAGAAAACGTGCACACGTTTGCCTGGGCGGCAGAAGACATGCCGGGCATCAGCATAGACATCACTTGCCATGAGCTGAACTTAGAACCGACATTCAAACCGGTGAAGCAGAAAAGATGGAAGTTGGGACCTGAACGAGCCAAAGCTGTAAACGACGAAGTGGAGCGACTATTGAAAGTTGGCCAAAGCAAAATATCCCGATTGGCTCGCCAACCCCGTCGTGGTGAAGAAAAAGAACGGCAAATGGCGAGTCTCAATAGAGCGTGTCTGAAAGATAGCTTCCCATTGCCACACATCGATTGTTTAGTGGAAGCCACGACATGCAACAAACTCCTCTCATTCATGGACGCTTTCTTCAGATACAATCAGATCCTGATGAACCCCGATGATAGGGAGAAAACTGCGTTCATAATAGATCGGGGAATATACTGTTATAATTAGGTGATGCCTTTCGGGCTCAAGAATGCCGATGCAACTTATCAACGATTGGTCAACAAGATGTTCGCGGAGCAGCTGATGCAGTGCATGTGTTATCCTAGCTTCAGGTTTTAAATTTATAACCTGAAAATTCTGCAAGTGCACATATGTGCATTGTAGTACTTTAGTTATCGATCCACAGGGAGAGCACGCTTTTCGGTGAGACCTTAGAAAGAGAATCACTACAAGAAAGTAGCTAATTTGCAATGGAAATTTGCAACGGAATATTTCGTAACAAATATTTGCAACGGAATACATTGCTACTTGGTTGCCAAATAAAATCTGTTGCAATTTCGTTGCTAAATTTACAAAAAATAATCAGTTGCGAGTTCGTTGCAAGTTTGCAATAATTTAGCAACTGTATATTTTTGCAACAAAGTTCATTGCAAACCGTTACTAAATATTGCAACGGAAATACTTTGCAACAGATATCATTGCAAAACGTTACTAAATGCCTCATTTCGAAAAAAACAAGTGTCAATCCTCTCACTCATATATATAACTACTATCCAAGTTGTGCGCGGTACATTGCACAATATAAATTTAATACATTCAGGAAAAGAAAATACCACAACAATCATCATTCATGTCAAAAATATGTAAGAGTACAACATTCATCTTAAGGAAGAGTAAAGATGAATACACACTTACTCTCTTATATGATATTGAAACATATTTTTGTCATACCATAGATTTTCTAATAGAATATGAGCAAAGAAAATAGTAAACGTGATGGAAAACAAGAATAACAACTAAAAGACTCGTTGTTAACATATAGGTAGCCATTTGTGGTATCATACTTAAGAAATTTGTGGTATTACAGCTTGCAATGGAATGACAACGGTTTAGCAACGGATTTCTAGGTTTTGCAACATATTTCTTGGTATTGCAACCGAATTCTTGAGGTCACTTGCAATTTCGTTGCTAAATGGTTCATTCCGACAAAACCAAATGTAAATCCTCTAACTCATATAATTTCTACCCAAGTTGTGCATGATATATTCTACAATGTAAATTTAATACGTTCAGTAAAATAAAAAACCACAACAATCATCATTCGTGTAAAAAATATGTAATAGTGCAACATTCATCTTAAGGAAGAGTTAAGATGAATACACACTTACTCACTCATATGATCTTAAGCCATATTTTGACATACCATATATTTTCTAATCAAATATGAGCAAAGAAAACATTAATGTTGAAGGAAAAGAAGAATAACAACTAATGAATCGTTGTTAACATATAGTTATCTAATTGTGGTTTCACACTTAAGATATTGTGAAAATGGGTCCAAAATAGTACAAAATGACAAACTAATTGCCAGAATAGTACATCATTTGGGAAAATTGTAAAAATAGTACACCTTATTTTAAATACCAACGCTACCCTTATGCCCACGCAGACTTAACGCAAACTATTGAGATGCAGACATAAAATACCAGCGCTACCCTTACGCCCTTGCAGACATAAACGGAGACTAAAGGCAGAGTATTAGTTTTCAAAATACCAACGCTACCTTTATGCCCACGCAGACTTAACACACTCTATTGAGATGCAGACTTAAAATACCAGCGTTACCCTTATGCCCTTGCAGACATAAACGGAGACTAAAGGCAGAGTATTAGTTTTCAAAATACCAGCGCTACCTTTATGCCCAAGCAGACTTAACGCACTCTATTGAGATGCAGACTTAAAATACCAGCGCTACCCTTATGCCCTTGCAGACATAAACGGAGACTAAAGGCAGAGTATTAGTTTTCAAAATATCAGTGCTACCTTTATGCCCACGCAGGCTATTGAGATGCAGTCTTAACGCAAAATTGTAAAAGTAGTACAATTCATATTTGATATAGTCTTTCGTAAAAATAACAATCCAAACTTTTGACTCTTTCTGTATTTAAAAGAAGATAAAATAAACATTAAACTCATACACAATTTTATTTGGTCTTTGGTTTCCATAGAAATGGACTCTCTTCTTCATTGGTTTCTTTATTCAAACTTTAAACTCATAAATAGTTCGATGTTTGATATAGTCGTTCGTACAAATAAAAAAACCTAACTTTTCACTCTTTATGCACTTAAAGAATAAAGCCCATAATTTTGGGCTTCATAATATTTCGGAGCATGGGTATACGAACATATAGTAAACTTTGCATTTTAAATTTGGAAAAATTGTATTTTTAATCTTCAAGATTTTTCCACTCTCACTTTAAACCATTAAACTAAAGAAACTCTCACTTCAAACCATCAAATTAGCTCTGGAGTTTGCGCCGTAAAAAAACTTAACAGAACTGTTCATTTCCCGTTAAAAAATAACGACGTGGCTTTAAATATATATATTTTTTAACAAAAAAAATAATTTTATTATTTATCATGTTAAAAAAATAAATTCTCATCTTCCTCCTAACCTCGAGCAGCGGATCTGGAAAATGTGTGAGTCATGAGAAGTTGTGAAGTTGTGAATTTAGGTTAAAGGCAGCAATTAATTGCATTTAATAGTTTCAGATACTGCCATTATAGCTAATCAACCAGCTCGATATCTGGTAAGATCAAGACCTTCTCTCAGGACAGCAGAAAAGATTAATAAGCAGGAAGCCAGCATGAATCAAAAGAAACAGAGCAGACAATCGGTTCACTTGACTCACCAGAGTCCAAAACCCTCTAGAAACTCAAATAAAAAAAACTCTTAAAAGTTTTAATCTTTCATCCGGGAACCAATACTTATCAACAAAGCCACTAAAGTTCAAGACTATTGATGCATCAACAGTCAATTTCCAGAGAGTAGAAGTAACACATCGCACTTCAATTCCCAAAAGTTTTTCTCAAACCAAACAAGATTATCCCGGTGAGAAAATTTCAAAATTTTGCAACTCGGATACATAATCAAACCGAAGTAACTTAATTCGACGTACCCAATTACCAATTTTTCATTCCCATTGTGCCACGAACTCGATAAATTAGGGTTTGAACAACAACAACAAAAAGAGGTAATTAAGAAGAAGAAAATAATGACATTGAGGTCGATATTGCAGCGATTAGAGAGCTGATCAGCGAAATCAGGATCGCGGAGGATATTCTTCCACTTTCCGGGGCTAAATCGCGAAATCAGTGATATGTTAAAATTTTGTTTCCAGATCCGCTGCTCGAGGAGAGGAGGAAGATGAGAATTTTTGTTTTTCATTTTTTTAATGATGATAAATAATTAAATTATTTTATTTATTAAAAATATATATTTAAACCACATCGTTATTCTTTAACGGAAAATAAACAGTTCCGTTAAGTTTTTTGGCGGCGCAAACTCAAGAGCTAATTTGATGGTTTAAAGTGAGAGTTTTTTTAGTTTGATGGTTTAAACTGAGAGTGGAAAAGTCTCGAGGTTTAAACTGTTAGTGAGTTGTACTTTGAGGGATAAAAATAAGATTTTCCCTTTTAAATTTAGAGTGAAGGGTTCCCATACCACAATATGGCAGATGAAAAATTTCGAGAATTAGTTTTTCTTAAAAAAAAATTGTGTTTTCATATTTGTATGTGTTTCTCTACGACCACTTCTTTTGATACATGGTTTCTTCTTATTCCTTTGGAAGATTTAGAACAAATCTTAGAAAATATTATCATGTCATGTGTTTCACAGTTATATCGACAATATGTCAAGTATTCTCTTGGTATTGTATTCTTTCAAAACTAAGAGTTACATTTTTCCTCCCATTCCATTGTTTTGAGTTAACTAAGCTTTCAAACAATGATATATAAGATGATTATGGAGGTATGACGTCCAAACAAATGATAAACGTAGTTGTTCTTTCGTATTTACTCGTTTGGGGTTTCGCAGACAAATCGACAATTCCTTGCAGTTTTTTTGGCAGATTGTTTGGTAAAAGAAACAGCGGCGCTAACGTGCGACGATATATAAAGCTCTAGGCAGAGTAAGAGCAGAGATCGGCCTTGTTTTGGCAGATTTGTTATGAAAAATTTCGAGAATTTGTTGTTCTTAACAAAAAAATTGTGTGTTTCATATTTGTTTTTCTTTCTCTACCACCACTTCTTTTAATACATGGTTTCTTCTTATTCCTTTGGCAGATTTAGAACAAATATGAAAAACACATATTTGTATTCCCTTGGTATTGTATTCCTTCTAAACTAAGAGTTACATTTTTCCTCCCATTCCATTGTTTTGAGCTAACTAGGCTTTCAAACGATGATATATAAGATGATTATGGAAGCATAACATCCAAACAAATGATAAACGTAGTTGTTCCTTCGTTTTTAATCGTTTGGGGTTTCGCAGACAAATCGACAATTCCTTGTAGTGTTTTGGCAGATTGTTTGGTAAAAGAAATGGTGGCTCTGTCTGACAAAAGGCGGTGCTAACGTGCGACGGTATATAAAGCTCTAGGCAGAATTAGAGCAGAGATCGGCCTAGTTTTGGCAGATTTGTTATGAAAAATTTCGAGAATTTGTTTTTCTTAAAAAAAAATTGTGTTTTCATATTTGTTCTTGTTTCTCTACCACCACTTCTTTTTATACATGGTTTCTTCTTATTCCTTTGGTTGATTTAGAACAAATCTTAGAAAATATTATCATGTCATGTGTTTCATTGTTATATCGACAATATGCGAAGTATTCCCTTGGTATTGTATTCCTTCTAAACTAAGTTACATTTTTCCTCCCATTCCATTGTTTTGAGTTAACTAGGCTTTCAAACGATGATATATAAGATGATTATGAAGGCATGACATCCAAACAAATGATAAACGTAGTTGTTCCTTTGTTTTTACTCGTTTGGGGTTTCGCAGACAAATCGACAATTCCTTGCAGTGTTTTGGCAGATTGTTTGGTAAAAAAAATGGTGGCGCTGTCTGAAAAAAGGCGGCGCTAAGTACGACGGTATATAAAGCTCTAGGCAGAGTTAGAGCAGAGATAGGCCTTGTTTTGGTAGATTTGTTATGAAAAATGTCGAGAATTATTTTTTCTTAAAAAAAAATTGTGTGTTCATATTTGTTCTTGTTTCTCTACCACCACTTCTTTTTATAAATGGTTTCTTCTTATTCCTTTGGCAGATTCAGAACAAATCTTAGAAAATATTATCATGTCATGTGTTTCATTGTTATATCGACAATATGCCAAGTATTCCCTTGGTATTGTATTCCTTCTGCACTAAGAGTTACATTTTTCCTCCCATTCCATTGTTTTGAGTTAACTAGGCTTTCAAACGATGATAGATAAGATGATTATGGAGGCATGACGTCCAAACAAATGATAAACGTAGTTTTTCCTTCTTTTTTACTCGTTTGGGGTTCCGCAGACAAATCGACAATTCCTTGCAGTGTTTTGGGAGATTGTTTGGTAAAAGAAATGGCGGCGCTGTCTGACAAAAGGCGGCGCTAACGTGCGACGGTATATAAAGCTCTAGGAAGAGTTAGAGCAGAGATCAGCCTTGTTTTGGCAGATTTGTTATGAAAAATTTCGAGAATTCGTTTTTCTTATAAAAAAAATTGTGTTTTCATATTTGTTCTTGTTTCTCTACCACCACTTCTTTTTAATTTTTCATACATGGTTTCTTCTTATACATTTGGCAGATTTAACAAATCTTAGAAAATATTATCATGTCATGTGTTTCATTGTTATATCGACAATATGCAATGTATTCCCTTGGTATTGTATTCATTCTAAACCTAGAGTTACATTTTTCCTCACATCCTTCAATCTCAGTTGTTCATCTCGTCAAAGAGCTGTGGTTGCCAGTTCTCTGTTTCCAAAGCAGCGTTAAGACATATCAAAAGCAGCCTCTATCCTCTAGGAACCAGAGGTTGCCAGTTCTCTGCATTAAAGAGCAGTGGTTGCTCTGCACCAAAGAACCGAGGTTGCTAGTTCTCTGCCTCAAAGAGTAGAGGTTGCCAGTTCTCTGCACCAAGGAGCAGAGTTATTAGAGTCCAGAGGCTACTTTTGCTCTGTCTTAACGCCTCTATGGAAACAGAGAACTGGAAACATGTGCTCATAATTCACTACGAAGACCTTTGAAAAAACTTGAAATAATGCATTTTGCACCGAGATTCATAAGCATAAAATATTTTTATATTTAAATTTTTGTACAAAAACATAAAGATAGAAAATAAAATAAAAAACTACTATATAAACATAAAATATAAAAACAAAAACGTAAAATATAATAATGATTTGAAATTATTACGCCATGGCTTAATCCATGGCGTAGTCTCTTGTCCAACTACTTGCTTGTACATCGTAGTTGGCCCTCTCCCCGACGTACATGGCGGCGAGATGCTCGATGAACACATCACCGTCATTCACCAGCGGGTGAATGAGCATGTCCGCCAGCGCCACCAGCACCTCCTTGACCGTGGTCCTTGTGGGCCATTCGGTGGCCAGCAGCATCGGGTGGAAGATATTCCCCCTTAATCCATGGCGTAGTCTCTTGAACGCAATCGTTGGGGGCTTGAAGGGGTACTCCTGAGGGAATCGGATGGAGAGGAAGAACAGACCACCCTCGTAAGGACTCCCTTGGGGTCCTATGAGGGTCGCCTACTAGTGGTACAAGTCGTCACCCACTGGACCGACGGAGAACCCTGGGTGAGGGTCCTTAACCAGTTCCTTTAAGTGGCGCTTGATCATGAAAGAACATGTATTCTTCTTAGCCATAGCGAAAATGAAGATGAAGATGAAGATGAAGAGGCATCAGGTTCGTTTTAATACTGTCATTTAATTATGGCAAATCGTCTCGGAAAACGACAACCGTAATCACTTCACATCGGTTTAATATCTCTGCGTGATCTACAAAACGATTGACATAAGTAAATGCGTAATTTTCCGTGGAGTTTTATTATGGAAAAGCTTCATTATAATTATAACGTTTTAAATTTTTATAACATTTTAATCTTTTAATTTTTTTCCCCAAAATTGTTGATCTGACCTCGATTTCACAGGGACAACTGAAACGATGCGTTTTAAAATCTGTGTGTTTTTCACATATGTTTATTACTTCCACGTCATCGATATGGGCATTGACTGTTTTGCGGCAACATATTTTCATCCCAATTTTACATCTCATTCGTCTATCGATTGAATCTCTAATTTTAATTATGAGAATTAAGAGAAGCATAAACGACATAAGTGATAAATGATAATAATGAAGGCGTTAGAATAAATGAAAATGGAAGGCTAAGAGGTATAGTTACTATTATTTTGTATTTTAGTTGAAAATTAATGGTGCCACGTGGCACTCTCTCCCTTGTTGAGATGACACTCAACTGGAGATTGTTGGCCATCTTTTATGTCGAACCGTCTCGAAAACCGACAAGTGACATTTACTTATGTCGAATCGTTTCGTATATCGCGACGCGTAAGCAAAAACTCCTTCACTGACCTTTTCAATGCGAAGAAATCGTGTAAATTGTTTTACAGGAACTCAGATAAAGATTCTATATACAACGCCGTTGAACTTTCTAAATTTAGGGCCCTCAAGGGTCCCAAGAGTGGTGCACAGGAAACCTTTCTCCGTATGTGCTTCACCAACAACAATCCTGAGGCGCTCTACAACAAGGGAGTCTCTGCTTATTTCCACACGGGATCCGAATCCATAGATGGACTTCAATTCTACTCATGAAGTCTGCAGCGGACGGAGGGTACGATCGAGCAGTGTATGTATATGCAATGCTTCAGCGAACTCTTGGGGAGACTGAAGAGGCGCAAAACTACATTACACGTCTGACGAGAGATGCCGCTTGGAGTGTTAGGTATCAATGCTTTTGGGAAGAAGGCAGCGCTTGGGAGGAATTTTTCCCGAAAGATTTCGTCAAGAGACATGATGCATTCGACCAATGGGCAGTGCCCATTGGGTGCTACTGTTCTGCTCTTGAAGCGTCTCTTCCCCGTCGGAGGAGGAATAAGTTACCAGGCGATGACCGCTTGTGTGATCACTGCTTCGTGCACCTGGAACATTCATGGTTTATTCAAAATTTCACCAAACATCTTAATTTCTTGTACATCTATTTTTTTTAATATGTGTTTTGTTGAGCCAGGGTTTTAGGAGAATAAGAAATTAGGGTTTTGAGTCCAAGTATTAACGACTCTATGATTTTCTACATTTCCCGTGTTCATCGCTGTTTCAGGCTATGCTTTGCTCTAATTTTGCCTATTTTTCAGCAATCTCAATATGTTGGCTTTTTCTTCTTTTTTATTATAAGTATAAGAGAAAATTAGGGTTTTTATATTTGTTCTGGTAAATATACCACCACTTCTTTTATACAAGGTTTCTTCTTATTCCTTTCAGTTTTGGAACAAATCTTATAAAATATTATTGTCATGTGTTTCATTGTTATATCGACAATATGCCAAGTATTCCCTTTGATATTGTATTCCTCCTAAACTAACAGTTACATTTTCCCTCCAATTCCATTGTTTTGAGTTACCTAAGCTTTCAAACGATGATATATAAGATGATTATGGAGGTATGACGTCCAAACAAATAATAAATGTAATTGTTTCTTCGTTTTTATTCGTTTGGGGTTTCGCAGGCAAATTGGCAATTCCTTGTAGTGTTTTGGCATATTGTTTGGTAAAAGAAATGGCGGCCCTATCCTAACAAAAGGCGGCGCTAATACGCGACGGTATATAATGCTCTAGCGGAGTTAGAGGAGAGTTCGGCCTTGTTTTGGCAGATTTGTTATCAAAAATTTCGAGAATTCATTTTTTATATGCGCAAACACTGCCTTACTGGTGTAGAGCTCTGCATCCTCTGCTTTTTGAGGCAGAGAACTTGCTCTTAGAGTATAGAGGCTGTTTTTTCTCTGTCTTTAGTCTGCTTTGGAAACAGAGAAATGGCAACTCGGATTCTTGGAGCAGAGAGGATGGTCAAACGCTGGTTTTGATATGCACCAGAAGAACCCCTAAAAAAACCGTCTGTAACGTCCATGATCTGATTATGGCAGATTCGTGATCACCGTAGGAGACGTCCAAAAGCTCCTCATCGAGACCCATCTTACCTCTATCGCCTATTTGAACCGATCACTCCCCGGCGTCACCAAATGACCAAACTAGTTGCCGATAACTTTAAAGAGAAACACCGCTGGAATTCACCTGGCCTCATTGAAACTCGTCCCCCGAAGAACCGGATCCACAAAGGAGAACCCACCGTGAGTCCCTCGCCAAACCTCTTGAAGCCACCGAACTACGACTCCGCTCTGAACAAGCCGCACCCTCACCGGAAAATCGAGCCTTGACTTGCAACCTAATCCCACTGAAGGACACCCTAAATCATTGACAAGAAGGAGATCGGCACAATACGAGAAAAGAAGGCATCTCACGACACCAGTGAAAGCGCCAGGCGCCAGAGAGAGACAGGAATTGAGAGATTAAAAATGGATGGCTAGGGCGAACTCGAGAGATTTTTCGGGGCAAAGATTGGGCCTGTTTTTTCCTCTCCTATATTAGAGAGACGCTTTAGTTCGATATGACACCATAACGATTTTTTTGACCTTAATTTATATATCAATCATAAAATAGAACATGAATGGTGTAATAATGATCAAATGTAATGAGGGGAAAAATAAAGAAGATGGATAGATCAATATAATCTCTCTCGGCGAAGCTTCAAACGGAAGGAACAAGACACATGCAAATTTAATAGCATTTCACGCACCGGTTAAGAAGAGGGCTTCTATGGGTTTTAAAAACTGCATCTCTTTGGAGAGGATAAGTAGATCGAAGGTAAAATCTTGAGGATAGACGGATTCAAACTTAATCGAGAAGGAATGGTGGTGAACGAATTAGTGGAACTGTATATATCAAGACCAAAGAAGCAAGTGAATGACTATGTTGGAGAGATAAAAATAGATTTTTTGTGTAATTCTAAAATCTACGGTCTCCGGAAAGACGAATTCAATTGAAAGAATATAAGACTTTTCTTACGGAAAAGTGAAGTTCGAAACACTCAAAGTCACGAGGTAAAAAATAGAGAAAGAAATCGATGTAAATTTAGGTAAGAGGGGAAGCGAGAAATGAGGTAATAGTATATTTTGTAAAATTATAATTTGAGTGCATTCTGAAATTAATATTAATGAATGAAAAGATGTACTCTAAAAGAAAATAAATAGAGTTGAAAAGACATGTGTGTTAAAAGATGTAATTTTTAATGAAATAAGCGGTTATAATTTTTTCGACGAGCTTGGTGGTTTCTACGAATTCGGGAGAAGAACTCTGGTTGTGATTACGAGTTTGGTGGTGTTATCCGATAGTTGTGTTTTTGGTGGTGTTTCTGACGAACTTCCTTAGTGTTCTTCGATGACCTTTGGTGGTGATTACGATCTCTGGAGAATGGAGAAGAACTCTGGTGGTGACTATGAATTCGTAGGTGTTTTTCGACGAACTTTGATAGTATTCTCCGATGATTTATGATAACAATTAGAGAAGAATGTGAATAATACGAGAATAATATTTTCAAAAAAAACTTTCCTTACTATCTTTTTTTTGTCAAACTCTCTTTACTACCTAATTTAGAAAAATAGACCTGTTATTATCTACTTAATATGTTAATCAATCATTAAAATTGATTAAATTCACTCTTTGTTTTTCCTAATTTTTTGATATTTTTGTTTTTCTAAAATAACATAAAGTTGAATGGCGCTTTCTTGAATAATTTGATAACCTGATCAATTTTGCTTAGCATTAGTGCATTACTACTACAGTTTTGATTAACACCTAGTTTAAAACGTCTTAGCAATTCCCGCAATGATAATTTTGTTGATGAGGCGGATAGTTTTTTGTCATTCGATCTTTACATAATCAACCATTAATTTATATAATTTCCATTTCCAATACAATAATGAATGGGGGTGTCGAAAATGGATCGTACATGACCCATGACCGGATTGAGTATAAATGGGTTATAGGAGTAATGGAGCATGGGTCAAATAGGTGACCCATCACAAAAATTTATTTAAATAAATATTAATAATAATTTTGATAATAATACTTTATTTAAATAAATAAATATTAATAATTTTTTTGGCAGAAAAATGGGAAATAACGCGGAATAACGTTTTTGACGGGAAAATACGGAATAATGTTTTTGACAGAAAAACACAGAATCGTGTTTTTGGCGGGAAAACGCGGAATCGCGTTTTTTGGCGGGAAAACGCGGAATTGCGTTTTTGGCGGGAAAATGTGAAATCACGTTTTTGGCAGAAAAATGCGGAATCACGTTTTTGGCGGGAAAATGTGAAATCGCGTTTTTTGGCGGGAAAACGCGAAAGAACGTGTTATGATAGTAATATTGCTATGATGTCATGATGATGTCATGATATGGGTCCAATGGGTCACCCATTTAACCCATGACCCATTACAAATTGACCTATCAACCCATGACCAATTTGACCTATCAACCCATTAGAATCAAAAATTTTAACTCATTAGGGTCATGGATCATGGATCGAGTTTGGTCGACCTATGATCCATTTTGACACCCCTATCTCCGGACATTGAACAAATTACCAACAGCCAAATTCAAGAGCTTCTTGAAAGCGCTTCTCTAGTGTACCGGGATCGCTAGAGAACCGGCCAATACCCAACCACCGCACGATCTTCACTGTCCGATGCAGTGGAAGAAGATCAAAGACACGTGTCGACTTAACGGTTGGCGATGATATAGACTGATTTGTAGTTTTGTGGCTAACTAGAGGATGTGAAAGTATGAGCATTGCAGCCGATGGCGACATTGATGGCTCTGAAGATCTTTGAACTATAAAGAATTTAATAAGCTTGTCATTATTTTCAATCTGGTTTTTGGATATTGCATGTATGTCAATATATATATCAATAATTGTTGTGCGACGGATAGACATGCAAGAAATTAAATGATGGAGGAGAGTAGTTTTCTGTGGGAGCCGTTGGATTTGATTAGAAGGAAATACTAAAAAAAGTTAAATATAAAGAAAGAAAACTATGGCATGTGGTTTAACAAGTCTAGCTTGTGCGAAAACTATGTAACGAGGCATTGGCGCATTGCACGCGCAATTCCTATGGGCGCCACCGTCTCTGATTTTTTTTATATATTTTACTATAAAACCCCTTCATTTTTTTTCGAGAAAATTACAAAGTTTGAAGTTGATTATATTTTACAAATAGAAAACGTATTTGTGATTTAGCCTAAGTATATAGTTGCTTATTTAAAAAAACGTTTAGAAATTCTAACTAGAAATTGTAAGCATTTATCTGGGCTAGGAAGACTATTTACTTTTCGAAAAAAACTGCTTCGAACTGATCATAATGACGCAAAACCCTTTAGCTACATCTATTTGGTTCATAGAGTTATTGTTAATTACCCTTTTCAGCATCATGGTTCATATTGAATCAGGGCCGGTCATGAAATGTTTGGAGTCCAATACTAACTAAAAATCGGGTCCCAATAATACACCAAATTTCTTTTAAAAACTCAAGTTTGGCAAAAAAGAAAGAAAAAAATACAACTATAATAAAAAAATTAAGCTAAAAATATGTATGATGGGCCCCACAATATTCTCCACGCTTCTATTTCTCTACGTAAGAAAGCAAAATTTTTTTTAAAAAAAACTTATGCATAAAAAGATTTTTTGTATGGGCCCTAAACCTTTTAGAAAAGCAGAGGCCCAATACATATGTGTCATATGTATCCGTTCAGGGCCGGGCCTGTATTGAATTCGATTGATGATAATAAGTTAGTTGAATTGTAATCACAATTATAGAAGTTACCAAATCAAATTATTATCTCTAGAATTTTTGTTTTTTTTTTTTGAATCGAATGTTAAATTTATTCAATGCTTGATTGTTTATAGATTAAATTAAGAAAAACAGAACGCCATTCAGAGGTTTTATCTTGATGCAAACCAAGTTTGCATCCCATCTTCATATCTTGTACCTCCCATTCTTCGAATTGTAGTTAACCGGTTTCGAACCTGTTTGTCGAGGCATATAGAAATTTGTTTTGCGGGGGTTTTGTTTTCCCGTGTCTTCTTCCGTTTCTTTCCCTCCACAAAGAGTGTATCGCGGCCTGGAAAGCATATCTGAAAAGGAAAAGTTTGATCGGTGAAAGCTCATTGCCCGTGAGGAGGGCAAGAAGGTGTTGCCAAGATGATGTGTATTTTCTACCCAGTAATTTTCGGATCAATCCCTTCCATAGCTCCTCCGAGTACTGGCATTCGAAGAACATATGGTTTCTGGTTTCCAGATTGTTGCAAAAAACACAAGAACCTGTTGCACCGTTATTCCAAGAAATAGTTCTGTCACCTGTAGAGAGTTTGTTGAGCATTGCCAGCCAAATAATGAAAGAGTATTTGGGTGTAGAATAAGTAAACCAAACACCTTTGTACCAATCACAGTCCGCTTGTGCAATACGAATATTGTTCCAAGTATGTTTAGAACTGAACATGGGCTTGAACTTGTCACCTCCTTGTCGCCAAAGAACCGTGTCTGCCCGTTCCAAACCACCATGTTGTCTTTGTGCTTCGATGGCATTCTCAATCAGATTCAGGATCTCCAATCTATGTCGACGCCTTCTATGGCTGTGGAACACACTTTGCATTGTTGAGTTCATGATTATTCCCAAGTCAATGCAACCTCGAAAACCCGTATGACTAATTAGCTTACCCATGGGTGACCAATCATCATACCAAAAAGACGTACTGATTCCACCATCACTACAAGAAAACAAGCGATTTCCGACAGCAGTTCCCGTCAGAAAAGGCCATTTTCGACGGATTTTCGACGGAAAAAAGCCGTCGGTTCCAGCTCGTCAGAAATTGATTTCTGTCGGAAAATCGTCGGAACATTCCGATGGATTTCAGCCGTCGGAAAAGGGTCAGAACATTCCGACGGATTACCAACAGCTGTATTTCCGACGGATGTATGATCGGAAATAAGCGTCGGAAAGTTGTCGGAATATCGACAACTTTCTGACGGATTTCTATAATTGGTTTTTTATATAATAATTAATTAAATATAATTTTTTAATTATATTGATTATTAAATTAATTNTTTTTTTTTAAAAACTCATAAAATGTTATTAAAAAAAAAACATAAAATGTTATTAAAAAAAAACAAGAAATTTAGTTCGGAAATTGTTCCGGGAAGGCTCTCTTCATGGTCGCCTGCAAATCGATGAGCTCTTGACGGGTTGAGTTGTGAGCGGTCTGCAACTCCTCGTGTGCGGACTGCCCTTCGCGTCACGGTCTTTCACTGTTTGGTTGAGCCTCTAGATTTCTTCTTTGTAGTCTCAAGCATATCGAGGCACCGAGGAAGAAGATTCCTGGGTCGGAAGCCCGCCTATCCCAACGAATCGACCTTTGACTTGTCGAGTTTCCTACGAAAGTTTATAAATGTTATTAATGAAAATTACGAAAAAAATGAAAACCAATAAAAACTTACCAAGAACAATTTGGTTGATCTCTTCCCGGGATAACTCGTTTGAAGACGAAGATCCGTCGAGAGTGAGGTGCGACATCGAGACTTCATGTTCCGTCTTCTTCTTCTTGCATGTCTTCTTCTTCTTGCATGCCCGGGTCTTGGATCACACCAGTTTTTTTGTTGGTGTGCTTTTTCTCGATCACTTTAAGGTAGTCGAGAGCTTTGCCGTCTGCCTTTGCCTGTGAAATTTTGTTAAGTAAAATAATTAATAATAATAAACAAAATTAATAATTAAAAATTGAAATTATACTTACCATTTCCATCGCCTCGCGTTCGATGGTATTTGCGCCCCCGTTGTGAATGTAGGCCCCCTTCCCTCCTCGGTCGCTCTTCCGGTTCTTCGATTGTTTTTCGGAAAGCGTCTTCGTCGAAGGCTTACTCCAGTACTCGCAAAAGCCCTTCCAGACGTCGTCATCAAGGTCCTTCGGCATGCCTTTGTTGCACTTCTGCTTCCACTTGTACATGTGGTTCGAGTACGAAAGCGCGGCATACTTGTCGAATTGGCCAATAACCTTCGTCGTATGCGTATGGTCCCACGTGAACTCTTACTACATTAAAAAAAATGTTACTTATCAAAAATAAATTTGACAAAATGAAAAAAAAAAAAAAAATCCAAAATTACTTACCGCGAAACTCCAGTGCCACATGTCTTTCTCGGCGGCAGGCATGTCGGAGTACTTCTCGTGCGGTTTGTCCAACATGTTGTGGAGCATCCGCAAAATCGCATTTGTGATCTCAGGCGACAACTTAAACCTGAAAACATTAAAAAAAAAAATTAATTACGTTAAGATTCAAAATCTAAATAAATTGAAATAATAAACAAAAATTCACTTACCAATTCCCGTCCTCGAACTTCGGGTCGAGACGGATGCAATGGCCCCTGTTGGGCTGCTGGTCAATATCCTCGATCCTAATGTTGCTCCGAGCAGCGGATTGCTGGGAGTCCGGGACTTCAGTTCCCGAGCTCGATCCGCCAGGAGGCACCAATCCCTGCATAAAGACACCAATCCCTGCATAATATGCATAACAAATGAATAAATAAATACTAAAGTATTGTATAAAGTATTAAATAATTAATTTAATGATTGTACCTGCAATTGTTTCGTGGACATTACGTGGTAGAAGACATGCAAAGGCAAATGGAAGGAGGTGCTGCATCACCATATGACAATCATGACTCTTCATCCCAGTAAACTTCCCTTCTCCATGATCAACGCAGTTCCGAAGGTTAGATGCGTATCCGTCCGAAAATCTAACACTTTTGGTAATCCAGTAAAAAAACTCGGCCTTAGAAGGTTCATCCAACCGAAAAGTCGGAACTGGAAGCTTCCCGTTCCTTGTCACATGTAGTGCTCTATGAGAACAAATGTCTGGCAAGTCCAATCTAGACTTCAGATTGTCCTTCGTCTTCCCTTGGCCATTGAGAACGGTGTTCATAATGTTGTCGAAAAAATTCTTCTCCATTTGCGTGAAATCTAGATTATGCCTCAAAAGATGGTCCTTCCAATAAGGGAAATCCCAGAAAATACTCATCTTGTGCCAATTATGTACGTTGCCACAACCATCAACAAGATGATGCCCGTTACCACCACAATCAACCATCAACAAATATTGTCCATCTAACTCAGGAGGTGGATCATCAAATACTTTATGGTTCTTCCTAAACAATGTGGTGCTCCGACGATAAGGATGATCGCTTGGTCGGAATCGCCTATGACAATCAAACCAAGACGTTTTGCATATGTGCTTCAATTGGTACGCATCTGTGTTATCTTCACAGTACGGGCACGATAACCTTCTGTGCGTTGTCCATTCTGATAACATGTCATATGCTGGAAAATCGCTAATGGTCCACATAAGTACCGACCGCATGACGAAATTCTGCTGACAAGAAACATCAAACGCCTCAACACCTTGGTTCCATAACATTTGCAGCTGATAAATCAATGGCTGCAAAAACACATCAAGTGATCTCTTCGGATGCTCTGGTCCAGGAACGAGAATGCTAAGGAACAAGAACTCCCGTCTCATGCACAAAGATGGCGGCAAATTGTAAGGTGTTACAATTACTGGCCACAAAGAATATTGTCTGCCGTGCTTCCTAAAAGGGTTGAAACCATTGGTACATAATCCAAGGTATACGTTCCTCGTCTCATACGCAAAACTGGGATACATTGATTGAAAATGTTTCCATGCTCCTGCGTCTGACGGATGAGCGATTTCTCCATCCGTTGTATGCTCTGCATGCCATCTCATTGCTCCCGATGTGCTCTCTAACTGATATAACCGTTTCAATCTCTCTGTTAACGGCAAATACCACATCCGTTTATATGGCACTGACACTCTTCCACCTGTTTCCTTATACCGCGGTTTGAGACAAAAACGGCATGTCAAATAGTCAACGTCCTCTCTCCAGTAGACCATACAGTTGTCGATGCATACATATATCATCGGATACGGCAATCCTAGACCAACAACAAGTTTCTGTATCTCATAGTATGATGCCGGTGCAAGATTATCTTATGGCAAAATGTCTTTCACAAAATCAGCGATTGCATCCACGCACTCCTCACTCAAATTGAAATCCGTCTTTATACCCATCATCCTAGTTGCAGTTGATAAAGGGGAATGTCCACCTCTACACCCATCATATAACAAATGTTTAGTAGCGTCTAACATATCAAAGAATTTATGAGCTTCTAAGTTAGGTTCTTCTCCTCTATCTCCATACTCAGCAACCAATGGTATACTTTCACGAAATGCATCGTTCACCATCTGAACATGACCTACAGTACTTCCTACTTTCATTACAGATTCTTCTAAGCTAGTGTTATCCCCAATATATTGTTCACTAGTACTAGCATTATTATCCACCATTGTATCATTTTCTCCATGATAATACCAAATCTTGTAACCCGGCACAAACCCATAACAATACATGTGTGACCATAGTTCATCTACGATTCCGACAATTGGTACAAGGGTAGTAGATTATACCGTTTTTTGTTTTTGCTTTCTTCTGCATACCCGCAAATGCCATGAATTCCTGCAGACCTTCTTTGAATTACTCTGTAACTAGGCCCGTGTCCGGAATTTGATGAAGCTTGTCCATCCATGATCGAAAATAATTGTAAGGATCTGAAGAAGACATTTTGGTAAGGAATTTATAGATGAGAGGTTTTTTTGTGATTGTAAATGAGAGGGGTGGATACGTTTTTATAAGGAAACTATGCCGATTTCCGACGGATTTCTGACAGATTTTCGACGGATACCGACAATATTCAAACGGCTATGTAACGTCTATATTCTTTCAAATGGCTACAACACCCGTCTAAATTTCGTCGGAAATTCGTCAGAATATTTCCGACGAACACACATTGACGGGTACTACTTTCCAACGGATTTCTGACGGATGTTATTTTTATCTGAATTCTTTCAAAAATCCGTCGGATTATTCGGACGGAATTATGTCCGTCGGAAAGCGCCCTGTTTTCTTGTAGTGCATTGACTTCGACCTTTGTTAAAGTGGCAGCAAGTTCACGATATTTCAGTAGCTTTTTCCACATCCATGAGCCTAGAGAAGAGTTTTCGTTTACCGACCATAACGATCCCTTTCGAATAAGATACATGCGGATCCAATCCACCCACAGAGATGACCGTGACAAAAGGATTAGCCATATTAATTTGAGGCATGTGACTTTGTTGACGACCATGAGATCGGAGACCTAATCCTCCTTCCTTTTTAGGTTTGCAAACATCTCGCCAAGCGACTTTAGCTTTACGAGGATTCAGCTCTTGTCCTGACCAAAGAAAAGCTGCACAAAGCCTATCTATTTCATCAATACAAGTTTTCGGTAAACGAAAAGCAGACATCCAGAAGTTCGTCAAACCATGAATTACAGAAGCTATCAGATGGAGTCTGCCTGCAAAGGATAAGAATCTCCCTGTCCAGCTGCTTATTCGAGATCTGATTTTCTCTAGTAAAGGTGTGTAGTCGTTAACCGACATCCTCTTAGTTAAGAGCGGAAGACCAAGGTAACGTACAAGTAAAGCACCCATATCAAACGGGGATTGGGCGAGGATCTCAGCCTGTATTGATTCCGAAACATCTGCCATGTAAAGAGTTGATTTTTCCATGCTTATACTCAAACCATAGATCGCTGTGAACTTCTTAAACACCTCAAGAATACCCTCTATAGATCGATTCTTTCCATCTGAGAAGATCAACAGGTCGTCGGCGCGCCGTCTGAAAACTTGTATTGGTGAAATAGATAGGCTTTGTGCAGCTTTTCTTTGGTCATGACAAGAACTGAATCCTCGTAAAGCTAAAGTCGCTTGGCGAGATGTTTGCAAACCTAAAGATAGGTGAGTGAGCTTCACGTTTTGGCAGTATGAGTGGTAACCAACATTGTCCATATTAAAGATACTTCATATGGGGTTTTCTAAGTGAAAGTAAGGATTTTTTTCGGTTGTCATCTAGTATTATATTAAAATTTCAACAGAAGACTGCAAAAGATTGTCGAAAAGAACTTACATCAAGTTCACTAAATAAACAAAACTCATCATACTCAGAGTCAGCATTATCCCGATTAGGATCCAAGATAATTATATTCAGATCAAAAAATTCAGCTGGAATTCTTACTCACAAAACGGATCTTCCGGACAAGAAAGACGATGAAGTGGATAATTTTCCATAAATGGAAAAGAGCCGAAACACACGATCCGTTTGATGAAGACTATGTAGAACTAAAAGAAAAGATTCACCAACTGTAAGATGATGGGCGAGGAAAACCTGCCTCGAAAGCAACCTCTTCACCACGAAGGAGTCAAACATAAATCGATTACCCATGCGACGTCTTCACCGAAGCTGAAACCGACGCTAGAAATAAAAATCCTCGAAACCTAAACACATATAGCTCGGGAAGGACCAGATAAGAGGAGAAAATCCGTTGATGACGAGAGTTTCAAGGAGAAAGCAACACCGGTAACCAAAACCTCCCTGCCTGCCGAAATTAAAATCCGCCACAAAGCAACGATCTCGAGTACCAATAAAACACGGACCGAACTTGAACATAAGTAGAACTAGAGCAGAAGAAACAACTACAAAGACGTTAGCAAAAGCTAGGCCGCACCGTCAATAGATCAGAAAATATGCACATCTGATGCTACCCACTTCACAGAACCCAATTCTCTGGACAAAAAAGAACATGCCACCGCACCGGAACTAATATAGCTTCCAAAACCACTAGTTCCCTGTGGGGATCTCCTCTTCCTACACCTCTAAAACATCCAAATCACCAGACAACTAGACCGATAGAAAAACACCAAACTGTTTAGATCTAGATTTGAATATCGCAACGGTCAGCGTTCGCGGGCGAGTCACACCGTTGTCAAAACAGATCCGGCGTTTCCAATTTCAAAGAAGCCAAATCCCCTCCAGATCTCAAGACCTCATCCTCTCCATCACCAAACTCATCTTCATCCAACTTGCACTTGCTGAAGTTAGTATTGAAGATCAACATAGAAGGGAAAAAACAACATAGTACAAAACGTGGAGAGGAAGATGTTTTGTCGCCTAAGGCTAGCTCACGTGACCAGTCTGCTGCAGTACCACAAACAAAGTAGCTGTTTGCTTCAGTTCATTAAATGACTAAGCATGAATTGTTTGTCTTGTATATATCGAAACAGGGCCGGTTTGGTTCAAGTTTCAAGCAATTAAAGAAGTTACTTTGTGGATGAGCGGCAAAGGGAACTAGGTCTAATCAAGAGCATATATAAGGCTGAGAGTGACATTGAGAGACACACACAAGATAGGAGAGAAAAAGCTTATTCCTTGTATAAACTAGTATAAGCGTTTCTCGAGAAAACAGAGGAAGAGGAAAAAACAAAGTGAAAGCATTTGTAAGGGGGCTTTGGGGTGTTTTGTGAATCTCTTGTAACCTATGTGATCTAGAGGATCCTGGGAGAGAGATCTCGGCGAGACATAGGGAACCGGTTAAGGGCGTGAATTTGTTAAATCTGAGTGTGTCCTTCTCTTCTCTACTTATATGTTTATGTTTTGTTTTCTGCAAATTATGTTCCATCATGTTTGAGCTTCGGATTCCCTTTCCCAGTCTTGGTGTGTTTGTGTTGCAGAGTGTGTAAAGTCATCATCTTTAAGCCTCTGTTTCACAACAGATTGGTAGCAGAGCCAGGTTACAGTGTTCGTGGTTATGGTCTGAAGTCACAATGATTCAAGAGCCATGTCGTCGTCAAGGGCAGAGATGGAGAAGTTAGATGGTCATGGGGACTACACTCTGTGGAAAGACAAGCTCATGGCTCATCTCGATATGTTGGGTCTGATCAAAGCTCTGGATGAAACCGAGAATTCAAAAGAAAAAGTCTTAGATCTGGATAAAGCAGATGAAAAGGAGGAAACTTTGGCGGAGAAGAGGAAGAAAGCTCGAAGCACTATTGTTCTAAGTGTTACAGGTATAGTTATAAGGAAGATTAGAAAACAAGAGACTACCGCTACGATGCTTCAAGCTGTGGATAAGCTTTACCAAGCAAAAGCTCTACCTAACAGAATATATCGAAAACTAAAGTTGTACAGTTTTAAGATGTCTGAAAGTTCATCCGTTGAAGCAAACATAGATGACTTTCTCCGTCTTATTGCAGATATGGAAAAATGCTGATGTTGATGTCTTTGATGAAGATCAAGCTATCCTACTCCTAATGTCTCTTCCAAGACAGTTTGAGTCACTGCGAGATACACTGAAATATGGTCCAGGTAGAACCACGGTGACACTTGATGAGGTTGTAGCCGCCATATATTATTCAAAGGAACTGATGTTTGGAGCAAGCTCAAAAGGTTCAAAGAATCAAGCAGATGCCTTGTATGTTAAAGACAAAGGAGGCCATAAAGGAAAGGGAGAACAAAATGATAAGACTTCAAAGCAAAACAAAAGGTCCACACCTAAAGGAAAGAAGAGTTGTTGGATTTATGGTGAAGAAGGACACTTCAAAAACTCTTGTCCTAACCGCAACAAGTTCCAAAATAAACAAAAGGACCAAGCGAGCACCAGCAACAGAGGATGAGAAGCTGCAATGGTACAGGGAAATAGTGATGATGCTGCAGGGTATTATGTTTCAGAAGCTCTACATTCAACATATGTAAGTCTGGAGGATGTATGGATTATGGAGACTGGCTACAGCTATCATATGACTCATAAGAAGGAATGGTTTGTGTTCTTGAGTGAAGATGTTGGGGGATCTTTCGAATGGGAAACAAGACTACATCTAAGGTCAAGGGTATAGGGAACATAAGGATCAGAAATGAAGATGGTTCAACCATTTTGCTCACTCGTGTGAGGTATATTCCATATATGGACCGAAATATGTTGTCTATGGGTACGTTAGAAGAGCATGGATGTGGTTTTGAGTCAAAGAACGGGATTCTTCTGGTTTAGCATGAGGAAAACCATTATGAAAGGCATAAGATATGAGAAGCTCTACATACTTCAAGGAAGGCCTGAGAATGGTCAGTTACTGGCTGTTGAAAAGAGAGCTGATGATACAGTCTTGTGGCACAGGAGACTATGCCATATGAGCCAAAGGAATATGAACATATTGGTAAGAAAGGGTCTCCTGGACAGAAAGAAAATCTCTACATTAGAGATGTGTAAAGATTATGTATATATATGGGAAAGCAAAGAGGATCAGTTTCGACTTGGCTACACATGATACTAAAGACAAGTTAGATTATGTTTACTCTGACTTATGGGGAGCTCATACGGTTTCATTTTCTCTGGGAAAGTGCCAATACTTCATCTCTCAAGGAAGACATGGGTATATTTTTTGAAAGACAAACATGAAGCGTTTGGGTCATTTGTGGAATGAAGTATCATGGTAGAAAATCAAAATGAGAGGAAGATCAAGATCTTAAGAATTGATAACGGTCTCGAGTTCTGCAACCACCAGTTTAACAATTTCTGCAAGGATAAGGGCATTGTGAGGCATAGAACTTGTGCTTACACTTACACACCGCAACCAAACAGTGTTGCAGAGACGATGAACCAGACCATAATGAAGAAAGTGAAAAGCATGTTAAGTGATTCGGGGTTACCAAAAATATTATGGGCTGAAGCAACACATCCTGCAGTGACTTTGATCAACAAAACACCATCAATTGCATTAAACTCAGAAATTCATGATAAGAGATGGATATGAAGGTCTCCGGTCTATAGCTACCTGAGAAGGTTCAGTTTTTTATCCTTTGTACATTCAGATGAAGGAAAACTGACGCCAAGAGCAGAGAAATGAGTTCTTTTGGGCTATCCAACAGGGGTAAAGGGATACAAATTCTAGTTAATGGAAGAGAAGAAGTGCATTATCAGCTGAAATGTACTATTTCAAGAAAATGCAGTGTATAAGGATGTGATGCAGGGTAGTAAGGAGTCACCAAGTGATCAAACTGAATCAGCTAGCTCACTACTAGATATAGATCTTGAGGAAACAACGGTTATTCCCTCTGGTGGAGATCTCCTGGATAAGACAGGGTCCCTGGGAGATCAATCACCAATTCAAGACAATCAACAAGCATATCAAGAAGAACCAGAGGAAACTGAAGAAGAGATCACTGAAAATTCACCAGAGAGTTATCATCTAGCTCGGGATAGACAGAGGAGGGAGCCAAGGGCTCTAAGAAGGTTGGATATTGAAGGTCTTACGGTGAAGATGCTGATGAGGAAGTTGAAAGTTTTCTAGCATAAGCTCTGATCACATCAGTCGGTGGAGATAAGATAGAACCTGCGTGCGGGTTTTAAAGTGATCCATAAAAATGGTCAAAAATATGAAAGTGAAAGTGATAACACCGGTTTTTGGCCATTTTTATGGATCACTTTCATACTCTTTTGCAGATGTTTTAACTCCGTTTTCAAAGGTTTTCAAGTGATTTCCATGTTTTAGAGTTTTGAAAGACATTTCAGGTAACTTGGATAAAAGAGTGCATTTCAGAGCAAAAGTACGTTTTTGGATAAACTTGGACCGTCAAGAACTCTTTCAAATGGAGACCTTTTCACCGTCTGATCATCCCCAAATTCGGAAAAAACAAAGTAGAGACAACCAGCTTTCAAATGCAATTGCATTGGAGACGATCCAATGGTTGGATCCTTAAATATACCCGAAGCACTGAAGGCAAATGAAGCAGCCCCGAAGAGGAAGTTCACCGCGCTCTGAGGAATCCCAGCTGCGGCCAAGAGGCGTTTCACCGCCCCCAGAAGGCCCGCACCCGCGACCAAATCAACTTGTTTCTTCACCCGAGGCCAAAACCGTCATTTCTCATCAAACCCTAAACAAAGATTACGCTTATAAATACTTGTTTTAGGTCTTTTAGACAGAAACACACAACTTTTATCACGCTTGAAGGCAGAAGCGAAGCCCTTGCGACTTTTGCACTTGTTTTCTTTTGGTTTGGAGCAAACACTACAAGAAAACTGTCTATTTCCAACGAAAATTTACGACGGTTTTAAATCGATGTAACTTTACATCGATTTAACGACAGAATTACGACGAAATATGTGTTCGATGTAACTTTGTCGTACATATTTCTCGTCTT
This sequence comes from Eutrema heterophyllum, assembly GCA_002933915.1. NCBI lineage: Eukaryota > Viridiplantae > Streptophyta > Magnoliopsida > Brassicales > Brassicaceae > Eutrema > Eutrema heterophyllum. The sequence goes on along the minus strand of PKMM01011739.1, from coordinate 72,124 downwards.
AAAATCGTCGTAATTTGGCGACTATATTACGACGATGATACGACGGCATGATAAACCGTCGTAAATTCGATGTAAAATTACATCGATATTACGACGAATATGACTCTCGCATTTTTCGTTGTAAACTCGATGTAATTTTACATCGTATTTAGAACGACTTACATTAACGACGTTTAAACGTCGATAGTTTCTAGTTTGGTAGAACACGTTTTTTAATAGGTTCACCTAACAAATTTACATCGAATTTACATCGTAAATCCGTTGTAAATCCGTTGGTAATTCTGAAAAAATTTCTATAAATACATCCTTTCATCAAACGAAAGTTTATATAAAAAAAAAACACTAATAACAAAAACAAAAAAAACACTATAAATTTTTTTTTATAAAATGTCTATATACGATCTACGAAGATGGATGTATACGCAAAAGGATTCAGAGGGAGCGTTGACGAAAGAATTCCAAGAGGGGCTTGAAATATTCATGCATCAGGCCGGAAATATGCAAACAACCCTGGCGGTAAAATCTTCTGTCCTTGTCGTAAATGCAAGAATACGAGATATATTTTTATTGAGACGGTGTGGAAGCATTTACTAAATAGAGGGTTTATGCCGCAATATTATGTTTGGTATCAACATGGAGAGGGTTTTGAAAGGAGTCAAGCAGTTGATCATAGTAGTAGTAATTATCAAGGTCAAGTAGATTTTGATGAATCAAATTATTAGGGTAGTTATCATCATGGTCAACATCAATTTGATCAGGGTGATCAAGATCATGATAGGATGCATGTCATGGTTAATGATGCATTTTATGAAACAAATGCTGATAATAGTAGCATTGTTGAGGAACCCAACGTAGATGCGAAGCGATTTAATGATATGCTAGGCGCTGCAAATCAGCCACTCTACGATGGATGTAGAGAAGGTCCGTCTAAATTGTCGTTAGCAGCTAGGATGATGATAATTAAAACGAATCATAACTTAGCTGAGGTTTGCATGGATGATTGGGCTGATCTTATTAAAGGAGTATTTGCCAGAGGATAATTTGGCTGTCAAAACATACTATGAGATTCAGAAGTTGGTGTTTAGTCTTGGGTTGCCTTCTAAGATGATAGATGTCTGTGTTGACAATTGTATGCTTTTTTGGAAAGATGATGATAAGCTGCAAGAATGTCGATTTTGCCAAAAACCGAGATTTAGGTCGCAAACTTCTGGGCGTAATAAGATACCGTACCAACAGATGTGGTATCTTCTTATAACTGATAGGTTGAAAAGATTGTATCAATCTGAAAGGACAGCTGCATCGATGAGGTGGCATGCAGAACATTCACAGAGAGATGGAGAAGTGACTCACCCGTCAGATGCAAAAGCTTGGAAACACTTTAACACGGTACACCCCGACTTTGCTAAGTCTAAGCGAAATGTGTATCTTGGTCTTTGCACTGATGGATTTAGTCCATTCGGTATGTCTGGTAGGCAATATTCTTTGTGGCCAGTTATCGTAACGCCTTATAACCTTCCCCCAAATATGTGCATGCAAAGGGAATTTCTATTCCTGAGTATTTTAGTCCCTGGTCCCAATCATCCGAAGCGGTCCCTTGATGTGTTTTTGCAGCCTCTCATACATGAGTTGAAACAGTTGTGGTCTACAGGAGTTCGTACATATGACTGTTCGAGGAAAAAAAATTTTACGATACGTGCGGTGCTTATGTGGACAATAAGCGACTTCCCTGCATACGGAATGCTATCAGGTTGGACAACGCATGGGAGGTTATCTTGTCCTTATTGCCTCGATCGTACATATGCGTTTCAGCTGAAACATGGTAAAAAAACATGCTGGTTTGACTATCACCGCCGGTTTCTACCAATCACCATCCATATCGGAGAAACAAGCGGTTGTTTAGAAAGAACAAAATTGTGCGTGTCCCCCCACCAGTGTATCTATCTAGAGAAGATCTAGAAGCGCAAATAGATCATTTTGGGGGACTAGAAACGGTGAATCATGGAGGAAATTGGCACACTCCAACTAATATGCATGATGGATACGGGATCAATCACAATTGGCACAAGAAAATCATTTTTTGGGAACTTCCATACTGGAAAGATCATCTGCTGAGACACAATCTTGATGTCATGCACATTGAGAAATTTTTTTTTGATAACATCATGCATACAGTGTTAAACGTGAAAGGAAGAACCAAAGATAGCGGATAGTCAAGGTTGGACTTACCCGATAGTTGCAACAGAAATGAGTTGCATATAATGAGCAATGAGAAATCACCAGCTCCTATATTTCGGTTGGGTGCAGAAGAAAAGGCATCGTTGTTCAATTGGGTTTCATCTGACGTGAAATTTCCTGATGGGTACGTATCCAATCTTGCTAAATCTGTTGAGAAAGGACAAAAGTTTTCAGGGATGAAGAGTCATGACTGCCACGTGTTTATGCAACGATTACTTCCTTTCGCATTTGCCGAACTCCTTCCAGGAAATGTTCATGAAGCAATTGGAGGTAAGATATTTAATTCATCACATATAAAATTGTTGAGATTAAATAATTATATATATATGTTCAAATATTACAATATATAATTTTGATTGTGCAGGCATCAGAGCGTTTTTCCGGGATCTTAGTATACGGACGTTGTCAGAAGAGGTAATTACACATCTGTCTGCTAATATTCGAATATTGTTGTGCAATTTGGAGAAGATATTCCCCCGGTGTTTTTTGATGTTATAGAACATCTTCCCATTCATCTCCCTCACGAAGCAGAACTAGGCGGCCATGTTCAATTTAGGTGGATGTACCCATTCGAGCGCTTCATGAAACATTTAAAGGGAAAGGCAAAAAATCTAGCAAGGATTGAAAGATCAATTATTGCGGGAAGCTTGACAGAAGAAACTTCACACTTCACTTCATACTATTTCGCTACAAAATTCCGCACACGCAAACGGGCTCCACGGCGATATGATGATGGTGGTGTGGGAAGAACTTATGCAGTAGAGGGTGTCCCAGACATGTTCTCACCAATCGGTCGTATTAGTGGAAAATTGAAGAAAGTTTGGTGGTCTAACGAGAATGACAGGCACAATGCACATACATACATCCTCCTAAATTGCAAGGAAGTGAGTCCTTACGAGAGGTAACACGTAACTATTTATTAATTGTCCACTAATCAATTATATATAGTTTATTATATATTAATTAATATAAATAAAGGTAGGTGTTAATTTCAATGTATATATATTTTGTAGCTTATTTGTTACCTAGGTACGAGAATGCATTGAAGGCGTTTCAGATGATGAAATAAACGATCGTAAAGATCGTCACTTTGCTCAGTGGTTGAAGACGCATGTAAGTTAATATAGAGTTCTAAATATTTCATTAATTTAATTAGATCGATACTCAATATATCTAACATGCACACTTATCGATATGCCTTTTATAGGTGGATCATGGCACCCCGCATATCCAATATGGTTTCATGAGTTACTTCAAGGCCCCCTCGGGAAGATAACGACTGCACCCATGTATTTCACCCGTGGTTATGTGTTTCATACATACAAGTACGGCGTTCGTCGGACAACTACCAACTACGGAGTATGTGTTAGGGGTGAAATAGATTTTTATGGGGTGTTGCAGGAAATAATCGAAGTGGAGTACCCCGGCTTGGTTAGTATGAAATGCGTTATCTTCAAATGTGATTGGTTCGATCCAACAGTCGGTCGAGGGGTGGGAATTAACAAATTTGGTGTGGCCGACGTAAAAAAATCACGACGATACAACAAGTTTGAACCATTTATCCTTGCATCACAAGCAGAAAAAGTAACGTTTGTTCCATATCCGCGCGTTCGAACCACTAGGCCCACATGGTTATCGGTTATTAAAATAGCTTCAAGGGGTAAAATTGTTGGTGTTGACGATCTTCCAATGCAACAAGATTCTTGCCAACACATTACAGAACCAGAGATTACGGACAACGTTCTTCTAATTGATCCCCGAAACAGGCAACTTGAATATCTACCTGACGACATAGAAGAAGAAGGTGATTCCGATGAGTTTGAAGAGAGTGAAGATGATGATGAACCCAATGAAGATGAGGAACCCGACAAAGATGATGATTAATCTGATTGATTTAATTTTTGTAATTGCTTAATTTGTATAATTAAAATACCGAATATGGGATAATCGTCGGAAAATTACCAGAGAAAATCGGAGATGAGATCGTAAGGATTCCCAGAGGTCGAATATTACCCAAACCCTGGAATTTTATGGTTTGGATAATATTAGACCTCCGGGAGTCCTTTCGATCCCATCTCCGATTATCTCTCAGTATTACGACGACATTACGACGATTTTAGAAATAATCGACGGCCGCCGAACACTTTACCTTGGTTAGATCCGCGACGGCCGCCGAACACTTTTTGGTACGTAAATTTAATTTTTTTATTTTTCTTAAGATTATTTTTTTACTAATAATTATAGTTTTATTTCTCAGGTTTAAGGAAGACAACAAAGTCGGACGGAGTGTGTCTGAGACCATTAAATCCTATTTCCTGGAGCCTCACCGCAATTGGACTGCGGTCCCAGACGACGTTATCGAAACGTGGTTCAAATGTTTCGCGGCAAAATTTTTTTTAAAATTATTTATTTTTATTGAATTAATTAAATCTATTTTTAATCATTTCATATTTTATTTGACTTTTATTTTTATAGCAAAAATGGCACTGGGACATTGGGATCAACGAGATGGTGAAGACGCAGTTTAAAGAGAAGACAAAACTTTGGCTCAACAATACCGTCTCCGATTGGAAGAGGAAGTGGGAGGTTGATGGCGATAAGGGGAAGCCCTCATACATGTCTTCTGAAGTTTGGAACGGCTTGAAGACGTACTGGATAGATCCGCATTCGCAGGAAGTGGCCGCTAAGTGTTCGGCTTCTCGGAACACTATCGGTGCAGATGGTCTTCCGGCGGTTCTCCCACATACATCGGGTCAAACGTCTTTTGCGAAAAGGCGCCTTGAACTGGTAAGATTTTTTTCGGTTAATTTCAATTTTTCTAATTTTGTTATTAATTAAAATTAACTATTTACCGTTCAATTTTTTTTTTGGAATGTT
>PKMM01011739.1:0-66259 GCA_002933915.1 Eutrema heterophyllum | reverse complement strand
TATATAATACATCGATTTTACATCGAATAAGAATTTACATCGATTTTACATCGATCTAAAATATACGACGAATTTACATCGATTAATTTTTACATCGCTTTACCAACGAATTTACATTAATATATTACGACAATTTTACGACGGATTGTCGATACAAAAAATCGATAATTCGATGTAATCTTACATCGCTTTACCAATGATATACCAACGAGATAATTTTCGTCGTAAACTCGATGTAATTTTTACACTGGTATTACAACGGGTTTACGATTATTTTTAATCGTCATAGTGTTTACGACGAATTTACGACGATTATCGAGTAACGACGATCCTATTACGACGATTTGACAATCGTCGCTAATCCGTCCCAAAGCCTGTTTTACATTGATTTTACATCGATTATGTCCATTGTAAAAGGCATGTTTTCTTGTAGTGAAAGGATTCTCGATTCGTGTTCTTCGATAGAGAAGCTTTCTTCATCCCTTTTTACATACTGTTTTCTATTGAATTTAATGAATATGTTTATCTCAGCTATGGCTGAGTAATCTCTTTGTTGGGTATAGGGGTTTGAAGGGGCTCTCATGGTTTGATTTTTGATTAAGTTTTTAGACTAGGATACCATTAGGATTCTTTGTTCTATCCTTTCGTTTAATGCATGCTTGCTTGATTGATCTCCTTGCAACTGATATTAGGTGTTTTAGAGCTACAAAAGTACTGAATCTAATCGCTTGACCTAGGGTAAACGAGAAAAACCGTCACAAGATTTCGAAAGTATACTTGTGGAGGGGTTGTGAGCGTAAACGACTTTTGAGTATAATAACTAATCTTTTGCGCGGGCGGAGTCGTAAGCTACCGTTCGAGTACTAAGGTTGTAGGTGTGTAGGTCATACGAGAGTAGACTACACATAATATCCGTGTTCCAAGTTCAAGAACCCAAAGACGACAAAAAATCGCTTTAGAAATCCTAGCAAATTCTTAGTAAAAATCGGCCATGAACCCTAGAGAATACCCGATTGCCCAACGCTTCGTTTATTAATTTACAACCTCGAAATAATTATCCGCTTAGCTACTGTTCACTTAGATTAGTTTAATTTTCATTACTTAGTTTAGTTTAATTTTCTAGCTACGACTGTGACAAAACCATAAAAATAGTTTCCGTCTAGACATAAGTTAGAACTCGTTAGAAATTAGACAATGTCACCCCGTGGATTCGATCCCTAAATACTACTGCGTGTGTTGTACACTTGCGGCCTAGTTAAAAAGGGTAAAACCCGCACGCCGGGAGTAATCCCGGTGTGTCATAAAGTACATGTTCCCATATTTCGATTGGGTGCAGAAGAAAAGTCAGCCTTGTTCAAATGGGCGACATCTGATGTGAAGTTCTCGGATGGGTACGTATCTAATATAGCTAATTGTGTTAAGAAATGGCAAAAGTTTTTCGGGATGAAGAGTCATGATTGTCACGTCTTTATGAAACGACTACTTCCTTTCGCATTTGCTGAACTTCTACCATGAAATGTACACGAAGCAATTACATGTAACTTTAAATTAATCACATATGTAAACATTGATATAATATAGATGAAATGGAAAATTAACAAGTCTACCTTATATGTGGTTGTCATTGTAGGTATTGGAGCGTTTTTTCGGGATCTTTGTACCCGCACTTTATCAGAAGAAGTTATTGCACAACTTGATGCTACTATTCCTATTTTGTTGTGCAACTTGGAGAAAATATTCCCCCCCCCCCAACCTTCTTTGATGTTATGGAACATCTACCTATCCATCTCCCACACGAAGCAGAACTTGGGGGACATGTTCAGTATCGGTGGATGTACCCATTCGAGCAATTCATGGGACATTTGAAGAGGAAGCCTAAAAATCTAGCCAAAGTTGAAGGCTCAATAGTAGCAGGAAGTTTAACAGAAGAAATTTCTCACTTAACGGGATACTATTTCGGCTCGAAGGTCCGCACACGGTTTAGGTCGAGCATAGGGATACCGCATATCCACTCTGGTTCCATGAGTTAATTAAAAGCCCCATATCGAAGATAACGACTGCACACATGTATTGCACACGCGGATATATATTTCATATATTCAAATACGGCAATCAAAGAGCTACTGCCAACTACGGGGTATGTGTGCGTGGCGAAATAGATTTTTATGGAGTGTTGCAAGATATAATTGAAGTTGAGTACCCCGACTGCTTAGGTTTGAAATGCGTTCTCTTTAAATGCGACTGGTTCGATCTAACAGTTGATCGAGGGGTCCGTAAAAACAAATTTGGGGCAGTAGACGTCAACCAATCGCAACGTTACAATAAGTATGAGCCATTTATCCTAGCATCACAAGCAGAACAAGTCAGTTTTGTTCCATATCCGCGAGTTCGCAGCACGCGTATCTCATAGTTATCAGTTATAAAAGTTTCTCTGAGGGGTCGAATTGTGGGGGTTGTGGATCTTCCAATGCAACAAGATCATTGTTGTGATATGCCAGAACCAAATGAGAGCACTGATGAAATCCTTTTGATAGATCCTCAAAACAGGTAAGTTGAATATCTCACAGACGATACAGAGGAAGAAGATGAGGAATATGAGTTTGAAGAAAGTGATGAACCAGATGATGAAAAACTGATGCGTCTTCCGAGTGAGTAGATAATTAATCCGAGTGAGTAGATAATTATTGTGAATTTTAATGTAATATTATTGTGAATTTAATGTATTAATAATGTGCGGCGATTCGTATGAAATGCCCTAAACCCTAAGTCTCGATCCCATCTCCGATTATCTCCGCTCATTTCCCGCCGAAGGTGCGGCGATTAATAAATTACGAGACATATACGAAATTAGGGTCAACAAAGGGTTAGACACAGATCAAACCCTTTGTTGACTCTAATTTTGTCTATGTGTCTTGTAATTTATTAATCACCGCACCTTCGGCGTGAAAAGAGCGGAGATGATCGGAGAGGGGATCGGGACTTTGGGTTTAGGGCATTTCGTAGGAATTGTCGCAAAATCGTTGCAAGTTTACAACGATTTAGCGACGATTTCTATGAAATCGATATAAACCTTAAACCATATGCCCTAAGACCTTAAACTTTAACATTTTAACCCTCATGACAATAATGTTCATTGTATAGGGAATAAGGTAAAGGTATACATGAGATTTCATAATAATCGTCGCAAAATCTTCGTAAATTTGCGACGATTTTATGACGATTTCTGTGAAATCCCTATAAGATATTGTGACTCATGTATACATTTACCTTATTCCCTATACGATATTGCGACGATTCTTATGAAATCTCATGTATACATTTACCTTATTACACTACAAGAAAACACCCCTTTTGCAACGACATATATCGTTGCAAAATCGTTGCAAAACATGTGTACCATCGAATTTGCGACGAAACGTAAATCGTCGTTAACTGAATATTTCAACGACAATGTGTACTTTGTTATCTTCCTTAAACGACAATAGCTAGTCGGATTCATTTCCTGACGAAGACACATCCGTTTCCTCATCATCTGGTTCATTACTTTCTTCGAACTCATCTTCCTCATCTTCTTCCTCTGTATCGTCTGGGAGATATTCAACTTGCTTGTTTTGAGGATCTAATAAAAGGATGTCATCAGTGCTCTCATTTGGTTATGGCATATCAGAGCAATGATCTTGCTGCATTGGGAGATCTTCAACCCCCACAATTCGACCCCTCGGAGAAACTTTTATAACTGATAACCATGAGATATGCGTGGTGCAAACTCGCGGATATGGAACAAAGCTGACTTGTTCTGCTTGTGATGCTAGGATAAATGGTTCATACTTATTGTAACGTCGCGATTGGTTGACGTCTACTGCCCCAAATTTGTTTTTACGGACCCCTTGATCAACTGTTGGATCGAACCAGTCGCATTTGAAGAGAACGCATTTCAAACATAAGCAGCCGGGGTACTCAACTTCAATTATGTCTTGCAACACTCCATAAAAATATATTTCGCCACGCACACATACCTCGTAGTTGGCAGTAGCTCTTTGTGAAATACATGTGTGTAGTCGTTAGCTTCGATATGGGCCTTTGATTAACTCATGGAACCAGAGTGGATATGCGGTATCCCCATACTCGACCTAAATTGTTAATTAACAAAATCAATATATGTATTAGATTGTCCGAGTAATTAATTTCTACGTACTTGCGTCTTCAACCACGGGGCAAAGTGTTGATCTTTACGCTTGTTGACTTCTTTTATCTGTCTAACAAATTCACTGCATACAAAAGTATATACAAGTAAGATACATCGTAATTGTTATAAAGCATAAATGGATATATAATTTAACCATATATATGTATGTTTATACACTTACGTCTCAAATTGACTAACTTCTTCGCAGTTTAAGAGAATATACGTTTGGGCACTATGATGGTCTTTTTCATTGGCAAACCAAACTGACTTCACACTTCCACATAATCGACCGATTGAAGAAAAGATGTCTGCGGCACCTTCATTAGCATATGTTCGTCCAATACCTCCATCATCATATCACCGTGCTGCCCTTTTCCGTATGCGGACCTTCGAGCCGAAATAGTATTTCGTGAAGTGAGAAGTTTCTTCTGTTAAACTTCCTGCTAATATTGAGCCTTCAACTTTGGCTATATTTTTAGCCTTCCGCTTCAAATGTCTCATGAATTGCTCGAATGGGTACATCCACTGATACTGCACAGGTCCCCCAAAATCTACTTCGTGAGGGAGATGGATAGGTAGATGTTCCATAACATCAAAGAAGGCTGGGGGGAATATTTTCTCCAAGTTGCACAACAAAATAGGAATAGTAGCATCAAGTTGTGCAATAACATCTTCTGACAAAGTGCGGGTACAAAGATCCCGAAAAAACGCTCCAATGTCTACAATGACAACCACACATAAGGTATACTTGTTAATTTTCCATTTCATATATATTATATCAATGTTTACATATGTGATTAATTTAAAGTTACCTGCAATTGCTTCGTGTACATTTCATGGTAGAAGTTCAGCAAATGCGAAAGGAAGTAGTCGTTGCATAAAGACGTGACAGTCATGACTCTTCATCCCTGAAAACTTTTGCCCTTTCTCAACACATTTAGCTAGATTATATACGTATCCATACGGGAACTTCACATCAGATGTCACCCATTTGAACAAGGCTAACTTTTCTGCCGCACCCAATCAAAATATGGGAACAAGTGCTTTCCCATTGCTTGTAATATGTAACTCATTTCGACAACAAAGATCAGGCAAGTCTAGTCTTGACTTACCGCATTCTTTAGTCCTTCCACGGACGTTCAACACTGTATGCATGATGTTATCAAAAAAAAATTTCTCAATGTGCATGACATCCAGATTGTGTCTAAGCAAATGATCTTTCCAATACGGAAGCTTCCAGAATATGTTTTTCTTGTGCCAATTATGATGCTCCCCATATACATCCAGCATATTAGATGGAGTGTGCCAATTTCCACTACGATTGACTGTTTCGAGTCCACCATAATGATCAATTTCTGCTTCTAGATCTTCCCCGGAAAGATAAACAAGAGGCGGAACACGAACAGCTTTGTTCTTTCTAAACAACCGCTTGTTTCTCCGATATAGATGGTCAATCGGTAGAAATCGGCGGTGACAATCAAACCAACTTGTTTTCCAACCATGTTTCAATTGAAACACATATGTCCGATTGAGAGAATATGGACAAAACAATCGCCCATGCGTAGTCCAACCTGATAACATCCCGTAAGCAGGGAAGTCGCTTTTTGTCCACATAAGCACCGCACGCATTGTAAAAAAAAAATTTCCTTGCAAAATCTTATGTTCGAACCCAGGTATACCACAACTGCTCCAATTCCTCTATCAGAGGCTCCAAAAACACATCAAGGGAACTCTTCGGATGCTTCGGACCAGGTACTAAAATACTCAAGAATAAAAATTCCCTTTGCATGCACATATCTGGAGGAAGGTTGTAAGGCGTTAGGATTACTGGCCATAGGAAATATTGCCTACCAGACACACCAAATAGACTAAATCCATCTGTGCAAAGACCAAGATACACATTTCGTTTCTCTCTAGCAAAATCTGGGTGTACCGTCTTAAAGTGTTTCCACGCTTTTGCATCTGAAGGATGAGTAACCTCCCCATCTGTCTGCAATGATATGCATGCCATCTCATCGATGCAGCTGTCCTCTCAGATTGATACATTCTTTTTAACCTATCAGTTATAGGAAGGTACCACATCCGCTGGAACAGTACCTTACTCTGACCAGTACCTTGCGGCTTATATCTTGGCTTATGGCAAAATCGACATTCCAGCAACTTATCGTCATCTTTCCAAAAAATCATGGAATTGTTAACACAAACATCTATCATCTCAGAAGGCAACCCAAGACTATAAAGTAGTTTATGTATCTCATAGTAAGTTTCAGCAGCTAAATTGTCCTCTAGTAAATACTCTTTAATCAAATCAGTCCAATCATCCATGCAAACCTCAGCTAAGTTATGATCAGCTTTAATAGTCATCATCCTAGCTGCCAACGACAATTTAGAGTGTCATTCTCTACATCCATCGTAGAGTGGTTGATTTGCAGCATCTAGCTTATCATAAAATATTTTTGCATCTAGATTGGGTTCCTCATCATGATGATCATGTGTGAATGTACTTACGGTTTCATGAAATGCATCTCTAACCATGTCATGAATCCTATCATGATCTTGACCACGCTGCTCCGCATGATAATCAAATTGATTAAAATTATTTGACTCATCAAAATTCGATGCTTGATAATTGCTACTACTACTAGCTGCATTTCCCCCATGACCCTCTCCATGATAATACTAGATTTAGTAATGCGACATAAACCCTCTATTTAATATATGCGACCACACCTTCGAGGTAATGATAAATTTCATATTCTTGCATTTTGGACAAGGACAATACATCTTACCACTGGTTATCGTATTTTGTATACTTCCCGCCTGATGCATGAATCCCTCCACCCCATCACTGAACTCCTTTGTTAGCGATCCCTCCGAATCAATACGATTATACATCCATCTTCTAATTTCGTATATTGACATTTTTTGTTAGTCAGAGAGAAGTAAATGTTTTTGAATATGAAATTTTTATTATGAGGTTGGCCACTATATATAGATTTTTATTTTCGTTACCATTGAATTAGCAACGAATTTGGCATCGATTTTACAACGATTTTACAACATGTTTACCTAACCGTACACCCGTGAATTTAAACGTGTTCACCTAACTCATATATCGTCGGGAAATCGTTGTAAAGTTTAACGAATATATTTCCTTGGTAATTTGTCGGTAATTAACGATGACATTACAACGTTTTATAGAAACCTTGCTAAATCGTCGGTAGTTTACGACGATTTGTAAAATAGTCGTAAATCGGACCGAATTTGACAGCGAGTTTACGACGAAATTTTTCGTCCCAATGTTGCGACGATTTTCTGACGATTTTAAAAATCTTCGTAAAGACGATGTTGATTTGCGACGAAATAAAATCGTCGCAAAAAATTGATGCTAAAACTGTTTTTTCTTGTAGTGGAAGGCATTCAACGAACATGAAACTTCTGATGCATATGTTCTGTCCAATTGGAGAATCTTTCTTGAGCTTAATTAGGTGCTTGGCTCGCCTTTTTGGCTTGGTAAAATGGCGTGAACATAATTTAGTGCTCTTTTGCTCCATTATCCATCATTTTTGATGTTTCGACCTGTATGATCTCTAAATACTACAAATACGAGAAAACTACCTCTAAATCCATAAAAACTCATAAAATACTTAGATAATATATTAAAAACCATCTAAAAATCATGTAAAATATAGGTATATCAGTATGGATGAAGAGATGATCTCTCTACTGAAAAATTTCACATGGACCGCAGTTACAAGGCCTAATGATCAACGAGTAATAAGCTGTAAATGGATTTTCAAGCGTAAGCCTGGAATTCCTGGAGTAGAAGAACCGGGATACAAAGAGAGGCTGGTTACAAAAGGATATGCACATAGAGAAGGAGTATACTACACGGATATCTTCTCACCTGTAGCAAAGCATGTGTCTATAAGGATTATGTTAGCTATAGTTGTGGAAGAAGACTATGAACTTGAACAGTTAGATGTGAAAACCGCTTTTCTTCATGGGGAACTAGATGAGAAAATCTATATGGAGATACCAGAAGGTTATGAAGATCAGTTCAAGTCAAATCAGGTGTGTCTTCAAAACAAATCTCTCTACGGTCTTATGCAGGCTCCAAGGAAGTGGAATCAAAAGTTTGATGGTTATATGATAGAGATTGGTTTTGAAAAGAGTCCCCACAATAGTTGTGCTTACATCAAGACTCTCGGGGATGGATTCAAGATCTATCTATTAATCTATGTTGATGATATGTTGGTGGCTGCAAGAGACAAAGAAGTAATATCCGAGTTAAAGCAACAACTCAGCATCAAGTTTGAGATGAAAGATATCGGAAATGCTAAGAAAATTCTTGGCATGGAGATCACGAGAGACAGAGAAAAAGGTGTGTTGAGACTGTCTCAGGAAGATTACTTGAGTAAAGTTCTGGAACTGTACAAGGGGGAGCAAAGCAAGTAATCACACCTCTTGGAGCTCATCTAAAGATATGTGCGGCAACAAAACAACAACTACTCAATGATGAAGAATACATGAGGACTATTCCCTACTCTAATGATGTTGGGAGCATCATGTACTCCATGATTGGAACCAGACCAGATTTGGCGTATCCAGTAGGCATTATCAGTCGGTTTATGAGTAAGCCGATAAGGGAACATTGGCTTGGAGTCAAGTGGGTACTGAGATACATCAAGGGAACACTAAAGACCAAGTTATGCTATGACAAAGGATTAGAGTTCATTCTCAAAGGATATTGTGACTCTGACTTTGCTGCAGACCCATATAGAAGAAGATCTATCAGTGGGATGGTGTTCACTCTCAGAGTTCTGTAGAAGTGGTAGCTCTCTCCACCACTGAGGCTGAATATATGTCTTTAAATGAAGCTGTGAAGGAAGCAATATGGTAAGGGACTGATGGAAGATTTTGGCTACAAGCAGAAGAGCGTTGAAATATTATGTGATTCTCAAAGCGCCATAGCTCTTTCAGAGAATAACGTACACCATGAGAGGACTAAGCACATTGTTGTCAAGTACTACAAGATCAGAGATACCATTGCTGATGGAATTGTGGAAGTTTTGAAGATATCAACTTTGAGGAATCCGGCTGATATCTACACCCAGATTTTACCCGCAAGCAAGTTACAATCTGCATTGGACTTGCGGCGAGTAAAGGCTGAGTAATGAGACTATGGAAGCCAGGATCGGAATCCTGTAAACTATATCATCTTGTCTATCTAACTCTCAGGTAAAAAATGGTTTATGTTGTTTTGTTTGATCTCTCACTACTAGGTTGAAGTTAGTATTGAAGATCAAGACAAAAGGGAAAAACAACATGGTAAGAAACGTGAAGAGGAAGATGTTTTGTCGCCTAAGGCCAGATTATGTGACCAGTCTGCTGCAGGACGACAAACAAAGTAGGTGTATTCTTCAGTTCGTTAAATGACTAAGCATGAGTTGTTTTTCTTGTATCGAACAAGGGCCCGTTTGGTACGAAAGGGGACAACTACGGCTGACTAGAGTTTGATTCACTGGTGATTGTTGCGGTTCAAATCTATTTTGTCTAGAATTCGATGCGAAATTGTGTAGAGTACAAATCGATTTTCTGTAGCTTGTCGTTTTGAGATTCCTTATGTTTTTTGAGTTTTTCATTGTTTCAATTTTTTTTCACACAATTGTTCTTTGATTCTTACTATGTACAATCAACAAAAAACATTAGGGTCTTTCCTTGTACTTGTGAATGATTCAGAGTGCGAATTTGAGCTCAAATTTGAGATATTTGTAATGAGAAATTTTTCTGATTTTGAATTAATTTGTAAATCGGAAGTTAGTGTTTTGAATTAATTATCTCTGTTTTTTGGGGTTTTCAAAGTTTAATTTCACAGAATTTTTCTTTAGATTGAAGTGAAAAAGCTTAGAGACACAAATTTTATCTATATTTGTGTCTCTTCTATTTCTTGTGTGCCTAGACTTTGTGCAATGGCTCGAACAAAGAACCCATCGTTCCCAGAAAACGAGAGTCCTCCTCAACGGGAAAATTTTGAAGACTCGACTCCAGAATTGCCAAAGAACAGCATAGAAGAAGAAGAAATCGATTCTGAGGCTATTGAGTCAATCTCTCGGCATCCAACGGTATGTCTCGAAACTGTGCACAACTAAGTATTACTTGGTATAACTATTCGGTTTTTTAAGTTATAAAATTATGAAACCAAAAGGTACAACTTAGTAATACTTGGTACAACTTGCTTTGGATATCAGGATTCCGAGGAGGGAAACCAACAATTGCCACCAGAGAAGATGTTCTTTGGTCTTAGCGAGTATAACAACACAATTAAGCTATCAACAAGGTGTTATATCGCTCCTATTGAAGAAGAGGAACCATGTGAGGGTGGTGGGAAACAGAAAAGGGGTCCTTAAAGGCATGTTACGTCTCCTTATGTTACGAGGCAGACGAAGTGTTAAAAACTTAAGGAAAACTTTATGAGTGAACTATTTGTGTTGTTTTTTCGTTTGTGTGAACATGACTTGGTATTTTCGTTTTCAAATATGTTTCAGTTGTATTTGTACTACCGGTATTTTTAGGTACAACTGTGTTGTTATGTCAACTTAGTATTGTATTAACGACATTAAAAACAAATGCCCTAGTCAAAATGGAGCAAAAGGGACACGTGGCGCCGTCATTTAACACATGCCGCCGCAATTCTGGACACATGACAATTATATTAATAAAAAATTTAGAGATTTTTCACATAGTTGTTCCTAAGATTCCAGTTGTACTCGCATGCAAATAGTTGTACTTTTGGCGTTTTAACTTTAATTAATAATACCTTGTTATAAATTAAATAGTTTTGGTTGTACACATGATTTAAGGTAATCAAAATACATTTACAACGTTTTCATGCAATAATATATCTTAAAGTACATTTTCGTATCTTTCGCATTATAAGGTGGTTAAGATTAACAAAGTCATCATAAAAATATAAAGTGTTTGATGTGAAAACAAGAATATGATAAAGACCATTATCCAAAAATATTCTTTTGTGTAACTAATAAATGTTATTTCGATTTCTTTTGTATAACTCGTAAATGTTATTACTTGCGTATGAAAATCAAAGATGATATTTCGTTTTTTAAACCAATTTCTCTATCTTTTTAAAGGGAAATGAATTTAGTTGTACCATTTAGAAAACAAGCTTGATGTAGTTGTACAAAATATAGAGTATCAAAGAAATATAAAGACAAAGACAATGTAATCTTGGCTACTACTACGGCTCTGAAACTAGCTCCGGTCTTTAAATAATATCCTCCATAATCAAAATGTATGTTTGTGCTCATTGTCTCCTGAAAAAAGAATAAAAAACTACTTTAGCACATATTGACTTGTCTCAATAATACCAAGTTGTTCCCATTTTTACCACTTGTCTCAGTAATATCAATTTGTTCATAGTTTTCCTATATCTGCAAATTGGGTGAGTTCGGGCCAAAACACTAATTAATCTACCTACGATTCACTACGATTCAACCACTACAATCCATTAGTTACCAATGCAATGTCCTAATCGACCCAGAAAACATGGTTACTAAGCCAATGTCCATTAATTAATAACACCAAAAGAATAATGTTTCAAATCCAATTGAAATCTCCATATTGCAAATCCAATGGTTTATAGGGCAAAATCTACTAATATAATCGATAGAAATATAATCGATAGATTTAAGCTATAACACAATAATAGTAAAAGCACTACAAGAAAACAGTCAATTACCAACGAAATTTTACGACGATTTTAAATCGATATAAATTTACATCGACATTGCGACGGAATTACGACGCATTATGTATTCGTTGTAAATTCGTCGTAAAAATGTGTCGTCGTAATATCGTCGTAATTTGACGACGATATTACGACGACTATACGACAACTTTGAAATTCGTAGTAAACTCGATGTAACATTACGACGGATTTACGACGAATCTCACTTTCGCAAATTACGTTGTAAAGTCGATGTAATTTTACATCGATATTACGACGATCAGAATTCGATGTAGATTAACGACGAGTAGACGTCGATTGTTTCCAGTTAGGTAGAACACGTTTTTTAATAGGTTCACCTAATCTATATACATCGAAAAATACGTCGTAAATCCGATGCAAATCCGTTGTAATTTCGTTGGTAATTCTGAAAATTTTCTATAAATACATTCTCACGTCAAACGTAAATTTCAAAAAAAAAAAAAACAAACACTAATAAAAACAAACACACTATAAAATCTTTTTTATAAAATGTCTATATACGATCTACGGAGATGGATGTATACGCAAAAGGATTCGGAGGGAGCGTTGACAAACGAATTCAAAGAGGGGCTTGAAATATTCATGTATCAGGCCGGAAATATGCAAACAACCCTGGAAAGCGGTAAGATGTTATGTCCTTGTCGTAAATGCAAGAATACGAGATATGTTTTTATCGAGACGGTGTAGAAGCATTTACTAAATATAGGGTTTATGGCGCAATATTATGTTTGGTATCAACATGGAGAGGGTTTTGAAAGAAATCAAGCTGATCGTAGTAGTAATTATCAAGGTCATGTAGATTTTGATGAATCAAATGATCAGGGTACTAGTAGTTATCATCATCATGGTCAATATGATCAGGGTCAAGATCATGATAGGATGCATGACATGGTTACTGATGCATTTCATGAAACAAATGCTGATAATAGTGTTGAGGAACCCAACGTAGATGCGAAACGATTTTATGATATTCTAGGCGCTGCAAATCAGCCACTTTACGATGGATGTAGAGATTGTCAGTCTAAATTGTCGTTAGCAGCTAGGATCATGACAATTAAAACTGATCATAACTTAGCTGAGGTTTGCATGGATGATTGGGCTGATCTTATTAAAGAGTATTTGCCAGAGGATAATTTAGCTGCTGAAAAATACTTCGAGATACAGAAGTTGGTGTTTAGTCTTGGGTTGCCTTCTGAGATGATAGATGTATGTGTTGACAATTGTATGCTTTTTTGGAAAGATGACGATAAGCTGCAGGAATGTCGATTTTGCCAAAAACCGAGATTTAGGCCGCAAACTTCTGGGCGTAGTAAAATACCGTACCAACGGATGTGGTATCTTCCTATAATTGATAGGTTAAAACGATTGTATCAATCCGAAAGGACAGCTGCATCGATGAGGTGGCATGCAGAACATTCATAGAGAGAAGGAGAAGTGACTCACCCGTCAGATGCAAAAGCTTGGAAACACTTTAACACGGTACACCCAGACTTTGCTAAATCTAAGCGAAATGTGTATCTTGGTCTTTGCACTGATGGATTTAGTCCATTCGGTATGTCTGGTATGCAATATTCTTTGTGGCCAGTTATCGTAACGCCTTATAACCTTCCCCCAGATATGTGCATGCAAAGGGAATTTTTATTCCTGAATATTTTAGTCCATGGGCCCAATCATCCAAAGAGATCCCTTGATGTGTTTTTGTAGCCTCTCATAAATGAGTTGAAACAGTTGTGGTATACAGGAGTTCGTACATATGACTGTTCGAGGAAAAAAAATTTTACGATGCGTGCAGTGCTTATGTGGACAATTACGGAATGCTATCATGTTGGACAACGCATGGGAGGTTTTCTTGTCCTTATTGCCTCGATCGGACATATGCGTTTCAGCTGAAACATGGTAAAAAAACATGCTGGTTTGACTATCACCGCCGGTTTCTACCAATCAACCATCCATATCGGAGAAACAAGCGGTTGTTTAGAAAGAACAAAATCGTGCGTGTCCCCCCACCAGTGTATCTATCTAGAGAAGATTTAGAAGCGCAAATAGATCATTTTGGGGGACTAGAAACGGTGATTCGTGGGGGAAATTGGCACACGCCGGCTAATATGTCTGATGGATACGGAGTCAATCACAATTGGCACAAGAAAAGCATTTTTTGGGAACTTCCGTACTGGAAATATCATCTGTTGAGACACAATCTTGATGTCATGCACATTGAGAAAAACTTTTTTGATAACATCATGCATACAGTGTTAAACGTGAAAGGAAGAACCAAAGACAGCGGAAAGTCAAGGTTGGACTTGCCCGATATTTGCAACAGAAATGAGTTGCACATAATGAGCAATGGGAAATCACCAGTTCCTATATTTCGGTTGGGTGCAGAAGAAAAGGCATCGTTGTTCAATTGGGTTTCATCTGACGTGAAGTTTCCTGATGGGTACGTATCTAATCTTGCTAAATCTGTTGAGAAAGGACAAAAGTTTTCAGGGATGAAGAGCCATGACTGCCACGTGTTTATGCAACGATTACTTCCTTTCGCATTTGCCGAACTCCTTCCAGGAAATGTTCATGAAGCAATTGGAGGTAAGATACATCGTATCATCACATATAAAATTGCTGATATATTATAACGATATATATATATATGTTCAAATATTACATTAATATATAATTTTGATTGTGCAGGCATCGGAGCGTTTTTCCGGGATCTTAGTACACGGACGTTGTCAGAAGATGTAATTGCACAGCTGGCTGCTAATATTCCAATATTGTTGTGCAATTTGGAGAAGATATTCCCCCCGGCGTTTTTTGATGTTATGGAACATCTTCCCATTCATCTCCCTCATGAAGCAGAACTAGGCGGGCCTGTTCAGTTTAGGTGGATGTACCCATTCGAGCGCTTCATGAAACATTTAAAGGGAAAGGCAAAAAATCTAGCAAGGGTTGAAGGATCAATTGTTGCGGGAAGTTTGACAGAAGAAACTTCACACTTCACTTCATACTATTTCGCTACAAAAGTCCGCACACGCAAACGGGCTCCCCGACGATATGATGATGGTGGTGTGGGAAGAACTTATGCAGTAGAGGGTGTCCCAGACATCTTCTCACCAATCGGTCGTCTTAGTGGAAAATTGAAGGAAGTTTGGTGGTCTAACGAGAATGATAGGCACAGCGCACATACGTACATCCTCCTAAACTGCGAGGAAGTGAGTCCTTACGAGAGGTACGTAACGTTACTATTTAATTATCCACTAATTAATAATCAATTATATATAATTCATTATATATTAATTATAATGTATTTTGCAGCTTATTTGTTACTCAAGTGCGAGAATGCATTGAAGGCGTTTCAGATGATGAAATAAACGATCGTAAAGATCGTCACTTTGCTAAGTGGTTGAAGACGCAAGTAAGTAATATATATAGTTATAAATATTTCATTTAATTAGATCAATACTCAATCTAACATGTACACTTATCGATATGCCTTTTATAGGTGGATCATGGCGACCCCGCATATCCAATATGGTTTCATGAGTTACTCCAAGGCCCCCTCGGGAAGATAACGACTGCACCCATGTATTTCACCCGTGGTTATGTGTTTCATACATACAAGTACGGCGTTCGTCGGGCAACTACCAACTACGGAGTATGTGTTAGGGGTGAAATAGATTTTTATGGGGTGTTGCAGGAAATAATCGAAGTGGAGTACCCCGGCTTGGTTAGTATGAAATGCGTTATCTTCAAATGTGATTGGTTCGATCCAACAGTCGGTCGAGGGGTGCGAATTAACAAATTTGGTGTGGTCGACGTCAACAAATCACGACGATACAACAAGTTTGAACCATTTATCCTAGCATCACAAACAGAACAAGTAACGTTCGTTCCATATCCGCGAGTTCGAACCACTGGGCCCACATGGTTATCGGTTATTAAAATAGTTCCAAGGGGTAAAATTGTTGGTGTTGACGATCTTCCAATGCAACAAGATTCTTGCCATCACATTACAGAACCAGAGATTACGGACAACGTTCTTCTAATTGATCCCCGAAACAGGTAACTTGAATATCTACCTGACGACACAAAAGAAGAAGGTGATTCTGATGAGTTTGAAGAGAGTGACGATGATGATGAACCTGAAGAGGATGAACCCAATGAACATGATGAACCCGACGAAGATGATGATTAATCTGATTGATTTACTTTTTGTAATTGCTTAATTTGTATAATAAAAATACCGAATATGGGATAATCGGAAAATGACCGGAGATAATCGGAGATGGGATCGTAAGGATTCCCAGAGGTCGAATATTACCCAAACCGAGGAATTTTGATGGTTTGGTAATCTTAGACCTCCGGGAGTCCTTTCGATCTCATCTCCGATTATCTCCGGATTATCAGTATTACGACGACATTACGACGAATCAGGCTAAAATCATCGTAATGTCGTCGTAAATCTTAAACCAGAAAATTTCAACTCCGGTTAAGGGTTTACGACAACATTACGACGATTTTAGCCTGATTCGTCGTAAACCCTTAACCGGAATTAAAATTTTCTGGTTTACGATTTACGACGACATTACGACGATTTTAGCCTGATTCGTCGTAATGTCGTCGTAAACCCCAAACCCTAAATTTTAGGGTTTAGGGTTTAGGATTGAAATATGTTGTATAGGTTTGGTTTTTCATCGTTTAGCTTGCTTTACATAAGTTCTTTACTCATTGTATAAAAATATTACCCGTATCAGAAAAATCAATTCCTTTATATACATCATCCATGTTTCGAATAAACTTATAAGAAGGAACGCTATACATTATTATGTAAGATAAGGAAATTTTCCATATATTAGATTCAATCGTCGTTATTGAATTTGTTGTTTACTTTGAGAAGTCTTGGATGCACAAATATACTTCGTTAATACACGACGGATTTGTATATTTTAATTTAGGGTTTCTTATATTACCATCGAATTTACAACGGCTCCGTCGTAAATTCGATGGTAAGTTACGACGATTTTACGACGGATCCGTCGTAAAATCGTCGTAATGGAAATTAATTTTACCGCGTATAGGGAAATTAATTTCCCGCTTGTTTCAATTTTACGACGAATTTACGACGGCAACAAACTCTATATATACGTTCCAGATTTCTCTTCCTCGCTCATAATCTCACAATCTCCATCTCTCTCTACAAGCCCTCTATCTCTCTCTAAGGTATGTTTTTTTTTTTTTTTAATTAGATATAGAATTGTAATTATTAGATAGGATTTGAATTAGGTAGGATTGTAGTTAGATATGATTGGAATTAGATAGTTGCGGGAATTATTAGATTATATTGTTAATATTCGTTAATTAATTTTTAATAATTTTGTAGATATATATGGCGCCACGTACTACTCACTATCGCCAGTTTATGGGCGGTGATTCGGGACCGTCGGATGTCCCGTCATCTTCTGCCACACCGTCCGCGGTTCCGGATTCTGGGTCCGTACCAGCGGCGCCGCCGCCACCTCCACCTGCACCAGCACCTCGACCTCCGTTGTTATATGCGGAATTGACGGTCGGGGATATATTGCAGTCGCCGGGTCATGATGGTTTACCCCGGTTAGATCCGCGACGGCCGCCTAACACTTTTTGGTACGTAATATTATTTTTTTTTCTTCTTTTTTTGGTAATTATTTTTTTACTGATAATTGTAGTTTTATTTCTCAGGTTTAAGGAAGATAACAAAGTCGGCCGGAGTGTGTCTGACACCATTAAAGCCTATTTCGAGGAGCCTCACCACAACTGGTATGCGGTTCCGGATGACGTTATCGAGACGTGGTTCAAATGTTTTGCGGTAATTTTTTTTTTTTTTGAGAATTAATTATTTTTATTTAATGATATCGTTTCTAATTCTTTTTGTCGGTTTTTTATAGCAAAAATGACATTGGGACATTGGGATCAACGAGATGGTGAAGACGCAGTTTAAAAAGAAGGGAAAATTGCGGCTCAACAATACCGTCTCCGATTGGAAGAGGAAGTGGGAGGTTAATGGCGATGAGGCAAAGCCCCCATACAAGTCTTCTGAAGTTTGGAACGGCCTGAAGACCTACTAGATGAATCCGCATTCGCAGGAAGTGGCTGCTAAGTGTTCGGCTTCTCGGAACACTGTCGGTCCAGACGGTCTTCCGGCGGTTATGCCGCATACTTCGGGTCAAACATCTTTTGCGGGACGGCGCCTTCAAATGGTAATTGTTTTCCGTTAATTTCTTTTTTTGTGATTTTAATTATTATTAATTAAAATTAACCATTAACCGTTTATTTTTTTTTGGAATGTCGTTTGGTTAGGCAAACGGAGGCGAACTTCCTCCAATGACCAGAGTTTTTGAGGAAACTCACAAAAAGAAAGACGGCTCTTTTGTGGATCCTCGAGCGGAGAAGGCCTACAATGACGTCCAGGCAAGGATCGCCGAGCGTCAAACTCAAGTCTCTCAGCAGCTATCACCTGGCGGTAGCTCGGTCCAATCCACTGCGGCTTAGACCACAGCCCAGATGGACGAGATATATGAAGAGGTAATAATAATCAAATTATATTTTTACTGAATTATTTTGTATTTAATTTATTAAATTTAATGTTTCTTTTTTTAAGGTTGCCCCGAAGAAAAAATGCAGAATTTTAGGGATGGGATCGATCAGAGAAAGTGTCGTCGCCTCGTCTTCCTCACGTCTTCCGTTCGACGATCCGGTTGAGTTGCGGAACGAGTTGAACACCGCCCACTCCGAGATCAACACTTTGCGGACGAAGCAGGTGGTATACGATGAAAAGATCCAAGTCTACGATAACAAGATCAAATCGTACAACTCGCTCTTTGATATTTTTGCCGCGAGTAACCCCACTTTGGCGGCCGCACTGAGGAAGCAGCAAGAGCAAGAGCAGCAGCAGCAGCAAGCATCGACATCGACCCAGATTGATCCGCCCGCGCAACACCGAGCGGCATTGGAGCGGAGATCGGACGAGGAGCTTTTGAGTGATTTAGGTATTGATCTAGATAATTAGTATTTAGAATTTTAATTTGTATTTTGGATTTTTAATTTGTATTTTGAATTTTATTTATAAAATTTTAATTTATAATTTTTTTATTATTAATTTATAATTTTAGTTATTAATAAATTAAATATTATATATTAATATATATATATATTTTTTTTAATTATTAATTTATACATCGATTTTACATCGAATTCGAATTTACATCGATTTACAGTTTACGACGAATTTACATCGATTTAATTTTACATCGGTTTACCAACGAATGTACATCCTTATATTACGACGGATTACCAATTTAAAAATTTGAGAAATCGATGTAAAATCGATGTAATGTTGTAACGTCCTTACAACGAAATACCAACGAGGTGACTTTCGTCGTAAAATCGATGTAACTTTACAACGACATTACGACGATTTGTATTCGTCCTGGGTTTTACGACGGATTTACGACGATTCTCGAGTAACGACGATCATTTTACGACGATTTGGCAATCGTCACTAATCCGTCCCAAAGTCTGTTTTACATCGATTTTACATTGATTCTGTCCGTTGTAAACGACCTGTTTTCTTGTAGTGAAAAACTCACTTTAATCTTGAAGCTTCAATGGTGGAGGAAGAGTGGGTGGGTGTTGCAGGGAAGCTGTTGCGGGATGAGGAAAAACCGACGGGGAGATGGTGTTTTGTGATTGACCGAAAATACTTGGTTGTGATTGGCTGAATTTGTTTATTTTTCATTGGTCGATTTTTTTTTAATGTTTTAGTAAAGAAATTAGAAGGGTAAAATCAGAAGATCATATTTCATTAAAATGAGAGGGATATGAGAGAATAAATTTGGTAGCATATAATTTTTTTTGTAGTTTGAAGGTAATTGGAGAATTTCACCCGCATGCGGATTTCCCAGAAAAAAAAATCAAAAGCTTGGAATTTTTTGAAAAGAGAGAAAATCGAAGGCGTCGTGACTATCTCACCATTAAATTATAATCTTGCTTTGCATCGCAACTTATGGCCTTGAAAGTAAGTAAATCCTGCTATTTAGATTTATTAGATAGAAATTTGAACAAAAATCTCAGTTTCACTAGAATTTGTTAATTTAATATACCAAATCGGAAAGGGTAAAAGAATGTCTAGTATGTTTGGCACTCACATCAATCCACATCTTTATTTTATGATGTACATAGACTAATAACTTCATTTAAAAATTAATTTGAGAAAGAGAGATATATCATATACAAACTCCATAAAGTAGTCAACATAAAGATGACCTCTTTTGTATATTGATCGTTGTCCAACATTTTTTGCTAGGGAAGATGTAGCCTGGTTCAAATATACAGACATATTCTATAAGATTAATAAATATAAGCTTGAATAAGTTTAAACATATTCTAAGTGAGAAAGCTTACCCTAGTTTTATTGATTTTTCTCTAGGAGGTTGTAGTTGTATGAGTTGAAGTTGCGGTGGTGCATATGTTTCGTTTCCATTGCTTATACGATCTTCACTTGTATTGCCATCAATCGCATTTGTATTTCCATGAACCTGACATTACAAGTGTTTATTTGTGTTAACACGAATTAGTGTTTCTATGTGACTGGTTTTTGTATTCATATATCTTTATAAAAACATTTGCATCACCTCCTTTTGCAGTTTAATATTTTCTTTACGCATCATATCTACCATACTATGTAGCTCTTGATTCTCTTTTTGGATGATATGTCCCTGTAATAGAATCAAGCATGGTTTGTTTAAATTCCTGTAATATATGTCGTCTTCTTATCATCCCAAATGTGCCTATCTTGGTTACTTTAATGTAGCTAACAAACCTCACGATTGAATTCTCTTATTTGATCCGTCAAAATTTGGTCCTGCAAAAAGAAAAAAGGTACTGAAAATAAATTTGATATTGGACTACCTTTGGTTATGAGTCAACGATCCAAGTAATCAAAAATTGGACAAGCCCTAAAGGAAGCCTAACTTGATCAAATTTCTAAAGTGTTTTCTTAAAAATTTTAGAACACAATGGGAAATATCTTGTAATAAATATCATGATATTATTGTAGAATTAAAATACTTTAGAAACCAAAAGATAAAATATGGATAAATTGTAACATAAATATCTAGATATTATGATAGAGAGTTCTAGAGATTAGGATACAGATTTGTAAGATATTTGTTGTTTTGAAGCATATACTCCACTCTCTGCAATTTGTAACTAATAAGTTTGTCAAAACAATAAAGAAGTTCTCCATATTCATAAGTTTTCTCCAAGTGTCTTTCAACTTTTTCCGAGTGTTTTTCATATTTTTCGTAGTTAGAGGATTTAATCTTTTAGTTTCTTTCTATTTTTTTCGGATATTAACGTATTGGGTTAGTAACAAATAAGTTCTCCAAGTAATATGGCAATGAAGGATGAGCACCAACAGTCTTTGTCCAAAATGTATCCTTTCAGAAATAGATGCAGACGTACCTTTTTCAGACGGACACCTTTTAGACTTTTTTCTAGCTGGTCTTCAAGATTCTGTAGATCATTAGCATTCATTCCAGAAAGTTCTTCTCCAATCAGTTTTCTGCATTTTATTATAAATTAAAGTTATGATGCTTTAGGGAGTGCATAATATAAGTTTGCATTGGTAACCCGCAGAATGATGGAATTGTATTTTCTAACGTGATTCCGCAAATATTTTATTTATCAAAAATCTTTTTTTGTCGAACACAAAACGCAGAAACAAAATGCAAAAAATCAAGTATTGAAAAAAAATTGTTTACAATGAAAAAAATGTCATTTCTTTCGAATAATAACTTACTATAATTTTGTCAAATTATAATTTGTTTTGGCTTGCCATTTTTAAACAGTGTTCTTTTTCCGTTTGACAAAAAAAAAAAACTGTGCTTTTTCTTGTAACAATGGCCAGAAGATATTTTTTTCCGTTTGCGAAAAATGTAGCAGGATTGGTTGACATAATTATTTTTTGTTATTATGAATGTGAATTTCAATAAAGAATGAGAGGATTTGTAACTAATTA
The DNA here is from genome assembly GCA_002933915.1 of Eutrema heterophyllum. NCBI lineage: Eukaryota > Viridiplantae > Streptophyta > Magnoliopsida > Brassicales > Brassicaceae > Eutrema > Eutrema heterophyllum. The sequence goes on along the minus strand of PKMM01011739.1, from coordinate 44,233 downwards.
TAAGCTTAACCAGGAAACAAGGAAGAACTTTAATTAAAGAAATGGAACCGAATTAGTCGAAGCTGAGCCAAATTTGCATTAAATTACCGTAATTTGCCTTATTGCTTTGAGTTGACATAACAATCGTATATAACCGGAGCTCTTACCTGTGGCATTCTTGTAGATAATTGAGCTGTTGCTGCAAACTTGTTATCTCTCTTTGCCAAAACTGATAACACAAAGAGAAAACTAATAATTTGATATAGATGATTTTATTAAAGGGCTCATAACAAATATATATATATNTGCCAACCAAACATTAAATTAAAAAAGAAATTCCTTGATTGGTTACCAAATCTAGAGCAACATAGTTTATAAACGAGAAATTTGAAAAATGATTTCTATTAAAAAAAAGCTTCCCTCTACTCTATTATGATGAGTAATGTTTAAAGTTTTTGCACATATATTAAGAAATCATTTAAATTTTGTGTGTTTTACAAAAACATTATTTATTATCTGTTTAACCACGATTCAACCAATAATAAAAAAATTTACAAGATACAAATTGTAAGAAACAATGAAAAACTAAATAATTTTTCTTTGAAAGATAAAAACATGATATAATTTGAAACATAGTTTTTTTTTCCTAGGAGGGAATATATATTTTATGATCCCAAACCCAAATTTCATTTCCTTATAATTTTTATAGTCGGATATGTGTGCATGTTCCGTGAAATAATAAATGTAACTTTACACTTTTAAAAGTATAAGGAAAATCTCATAAAACATTCTCCAGCCATTTAATTGTTTATAGAAAAATATACAATAACTTTGTTGGTTTCTTGAAAAATACACAAACAAAATTTTCAGTTCAATTAAATGCTGAGAATCATCAGCATACTTGTATTTTATCCTTTCGAACTAATGGGGGTTAACAAAATTAGAAATTAACATCGTTAATTATGTTAACCAAAGAAAGGAAAACATAAACAACACTGCATTTGAACGTTTTTTTATTGTCACTACCGCACCCATTTGAACGTTTATTTAAAGGGTAAATAACAAATAAAAGTTAAAATGAAGCATGGTTTAAGATTTTTTTTTTTTTTTGTTAATAGAGCTATAATGGCATTTCCTAAAACTTTGAAACTAAAAGTAATTTTTCGAAACTAAAGTTACGTCAAACTATTGATTCCCTGACTTTTAAAACTTATTTTATATTTATACTTTTCGTTCTAGATATATTAATTGTTTGGGATAAATACGGACATTCCTACGTGGACGAATTGTGTGGAGACACGTGTCTTCTATGACTTTTTTGTAGGTACGACCCCTGGGTCAAATTGGGTTTTTTTGTAGGTACGACCTACGGCCCAAGTAACTCATGCTAATTGCACCGGATCTTGGAATCTACGGAACCAAGAGACCCAGCATTGACCATCGGCCCCTAGGCTCTTTGTATCTAATGGTGCAAGCCACATTGTTAGGTTTGAGGAAGTTAGGGACTGAGTGGCCATGAGGAGGATAGGTCATCCTTCCTATCCTCGGAGAGGTGCCAGTAATCTGGATTTCACGAGACCTGAGAAGAATGACCTTCACATGTTACTGGGAGCAGAAGACTCGGAAACCAGAAAACACCGGTAGCCCGATCCCTGGTATCAAGGGATTCGGGCCAGTTATGTAAATTATTTGGGCGTGAATGAACAGTTTAATTCGTGTAGTTTTCCCTCCAAAAGGAAAAAAAATATATTCAAATCCATGCTCATGATACTGACAACTTACGGAATATGCAATTAATGCATTCTGCTTACATCTGATAGGTGAAAGTGACTACATGCAGAGCATAGGAAAGAGCGACAGTATGGGAGACGACCATACCGCGTTTGATCAGCCGCTTCCAAGTCGTACACTAAGAGAGATAGCGACATAGAAGGGCTTGGTCTAGCAGCTGGCGAATACGGCCAAGGAAAGTAGGTGAGAAGTCAGGCGAGTAATGGGTATGCGACCCATTCAACGGATCCAGAACCCGACCCGATAACCCGATGACTAAGAACCTGAACCAGTATCCTAACCTGGTGATGTGGACATCGCCCCAACCAGATAGTCCATGGTGAACCTACCATATCAGGAACCACCCATCACTCGATTTCATCTTTGATCAATCTAAGGAGAATAGATATCGACCACTCATCATCTGGAGACCATCTCAGCCGTCCAAGGAGCTTAGAGAAACTCTCAGCTCGTCACCATCCCAAGGAATCCACCTCTCACCACCTACGATCAAGCTCGTGACCAAATCACCTTCGATTATGCTTTTTGATTCATTTAGCTTAATGTTTGGTCTTTTAATTATTGTTTAGACCGTTGTTTAGTCTTCTCTACGAGCCTTTATAAGCTTTGTTCTTATGACTTTTGTAATCACGCAATTTTTAGAAATAAACCTAACTAATTTCTTGTTTCAAAGCACGATTGTTCTTTGATTGGTTTTAGTGAGTTCTAGTTAGATTGTGAGATTCAATCTCTCTAGTTTTCGCGGTGAGACTTGTAAATTTGTGAGGATTAGCCCTTAGCTCAAGTTTATGTCCTTTGATACATCGATTAGTTCATAAATCGTGTGTATTGCCATCTCTATCATCCTCTATCAAATCCACTCGGCCTTAATCTCTTGATTACTTGGTGTTTGCAAGCTGGTGTCATTCCATCTTGTATCATTTGGTATCAGAGCTTAAACGCTATTATCCAAGTGTTTTCGATTCTCTTATATTTCCTTTTGTTATTGCTTTCTGTTTTTGTTTCGATTTCATAAAAGAAAACCAAAGAAAATTTGTTATTTCGATTATTTTGTTTCTTGTTCATCAAAAACTGAAAAATCTAAAAAAATGTTATTTTTTCATGTTGATTTGCTTCTTATAAACTCAGAAAATGCATAAAAAAGTTATTAGTTGTTTAGATCGAATTTTGTTTTATCAATCTTAGTCAAAAAAATTGATTATACCAAATTTGTTTTACTCTGTTTTGAACTCGACTTTGATCTAGTTTTATTGAATCTTTTGCAGGTACAATGACTGATCTCAGCCAGCAAGATACCATGATGCAACTTCTCGAAGCCATGAGAGAAAACATGAATGCCATGAAAGATTATATGAATACCGTGAAAATCGGTATGAACACTTTGCAGACCAATCTAGGAGGCTGATGGACCGCATTGAGCAGCAGCCACGCCTTGGTCCTATTAGAAATCTCACACCTCAACCAGCTGCAACCATAAACAATGGTGACCTCCCCCCCCCCCCCAAACCGCAGCAACCAGTGTACAACAACATCAAGACCGGGAAGGAGATCTGCATAATGTTCCACCGACCCTTTGCTACAACAACAACAACCGAGGCATGATGTCATCTACCGCAACAAAATCATAGAAGAATATCCCAATAGATTGGCCAATGAGATCAAGCTCACACCTCCCACCTTTAGTGGAAAAATAGATTCAGATGCATACTTGGAGTGGGAAAGAAGAATGGAGCATATCTTCGACTATTACGGCTACAATGAACTAAGGAAGCTAGCACTTGCCACCGCCAGCCTTACTGACCATGCTCTTACATGGTGGGACAAAGAATTAGCCGAGAGAAGGAGACACAGGTCAAGTTGTCTATTGGAGAGACATGAAGATTTATCTCTACAAGAGATATGTGCCGCCACACTATCACCGAGAGATGCAGAAGCGGTTCAGAACTTTGTTCCAAGTTTAAAGGTCAGTTGAAGACTACTATGAAGAGGTTGAAGCCCTCAAGAACAAGCTGGAGTTGAATGACATGGAATAATCATTGATGGCTCAGTTTGTAGACGATTTACAAGATCAGATTGCAAGAAAGGTAGAAAGGCAGCCGTATCATGATCTTGAGGAGTTGTTACACTTGACGGTTCAAATGGAGATTTAGATCAAGCAAAAGACAGCCAATACTCAAAGGAACCGAACCAACACTCAAACAACTCAGCCGCAACAACCACCACAAACCGTAGATAAAGGGAAATCAGTTGTACTTGAATCTAGATTCAAGGACAAGTCTTATGAAAAACCGAGAGACTCTCATTTTGAGAAAGATAAGTCTTCTTCTGGTCCTCAAAGATCCCATGAAATAACATATTTTAAATTTCAAGGCAGAAGACACTTTGTAAGGGAATGCCCAAACAAACGAGTTATAATCATGACACCAAACAGATATGATTTACAAGATGAGGAGGGTTTAGATGATCCACATGGAGAAATCACCATCTTACCTGATGAGGGAGAGCTACTAGTGATCCAAAGAGCCCTCTCAGCTCAGCCATACCATGGGGAACCAGCTCAAAGAGAGAATCTCTTTCATTCCTGATGCACCATTCAAGACAATGTATGCCACTTAATCATAGATAGTGGCTCTTGTACTAACATTGCGAGCTTTGTTTTGGTTGAGAAGCTAGGATTTCAAACATCAAAGCATCCTAGACCATACAAGATCAAGTGGCTCAATGACAATGATGAGCTAAAAGTGACTAAACAAGTGGAGATTTCTTTCACCATCGGCCAATATCAAGACTAGATCACTTGTGATGTTGCCCCAATGCAAGCAGGCCATCTTCTTCTTAGGGGACCATGGCAATATGACCGTAGCACTTCACATGATGGTCGTACGAACCTGATCAAACCGAAGTGCATGCTATGCAAGCAAGGGAAAAGGCAACCACAGCCACCAAGGTAAGTTTCTTTGATGAAAAAGAATACTTTCCACCTAATCACGCAGATATGATACACTTTTCTATGCCAAAAGTGTCTTACACATGTCATAAAGCAAGCTTGTAACACTCAACAACAAATGGAGACCATGGAGATCAAGGAGATGTAGCAGCCAACCTTTCTGTCCAGCCACGTTCAAATGAAGTAATTTACTCCCTACTGATCAAGGAAGCACCCCATATGCACCTTACCCGACGAGCCCAAGCCATTCACAAAAATCACCCGAAGGTAACTCTATAAACGAACTCGGTCAAGCTCAAACTAACTTGGTCTATCGTCGTGAAGATGAACCTGTTTTGAGGACGAAACTATTCCAAGGGGGAGGATATGATGTGGACATTGACCCAACCAGACAATTCATGGTGAACTCAACCCCGGAGAAATCTCAACTAGCCCATTCGAAGCCGAGGAGAGACTTATCGGAGCTGTACCGGCGAAACCAAGCAAGATATCGACTGAGGGAAGGCACATTCACCGACCAAGTGACGCCAGAGAAGACTTTGGTCGAGTCCCTCAGTCACCGGTTTGAGCCAAATTCAAGGTTTCTTCAAAATCAATTTTACCTGTTCAAGACTTAATCGTACCGATCACCAGCCAACCCGATAAGGAGTATCGGCCCAAAAATGATGGTTTCGACGTCACAACCACACGGCCCAGTCCATGAGAGAAGTAGACCCACTTGAAGACCAATTGGAGTATCCATACCCATGAAGACCTGACATGGATCCATCTGATGATCACAACGACCTTAAACGGTCCATTCCTCGACCAAATAAGGAAAGTCCCTTGACCACGACCAAACCAAAGCTCACACGCCTACTCGAAGATCCACCAGATCGTGTGTACACCTTCAAGATGAACCAAGACCCATTTAGAGCCAAAGGGGAAGATTCAAATTCGAATGGAGAACTTACCATATCCAGAACCACCCATCATTCCTTTTCCTCTTTGATCGTACGTACACCTTCAAGAGTATTTTCTTGTTTCAAAGCACGAGTGTTCTTTGATTGGTTTTAGTGAGTTCTAGTTAGATTTTGAGATTCAATATCTCTGGTTTTCGTGGTGAGACTTGTATCTTTGTGAGGATTAGCCCTTAGATTAAGTTTTTGTCCTTTGATACATCGATTAGTTCATAAATCGTGTGTATTACCATCTCTATCATCCTCCATCAAATCCACTCGGCCTTAATCTCTTGATTACTTGGTGTTTGCAAGCTGGTGTGATTCAATCTTGTATCATCCGGGTCAAGTAAAACTCTATAAATATTTCCCCTTCTCCAACGAGAAAGGAGTTCACGATTTTCTCATATTTCCTCTAGCTCGTTGAGATATTTCTGGGACTCTAAGTTTCACTTTTCAGCCATTCTCCGATCAACTTCATGGTTGCTCCTAGACCATGAAGCTCTCTCACCAAAACCCTTGTTTTCTTCTCTTTTACCGCAAAAAGCCCACCATCTAAAGCTCATTGTGGATCCATCATTTCTTTCGAACCCAATAGACACTCTTCCTTACCCCGTTTTCCGATTCCTCTTTTTGTTTTCCGACGATCCACTATGTGGTCTTTCTCTATCATTTTATGACTTGGGCGTCCGAGAGCCTTCGGAAAACACACCACCATCGTGTTCTTCGAGCCTTGACGTCACTTATCGTTTTGTATGAGACTTGCCCTCGAGAGGACGGAAAATCCCCTAAACAATTTGGCGCTAGAAGGAGGGGGGCATATTTTCCTAAGTCAGAAAACAGAACTCAAAATCAGAATTAAGCCCAGATGTGGGGGGTAAAGAAACCAAACAAAGGTGGCATGCCAATCTGTCCCCTGAATAGATCGAGGAAGAAGAGATCGAAGAGATAGAGGGAAAGGCGAATCCCCGCCGACCTAGAAGAGACGAACCAACGCTAACCCAAACCCGCACGGTGGGCGGCGAGGCGGTGGCAAAGCATAAAAGAAAGCCAGAGGGCGTTGGATCCAAGAAATAATCCGACAGCTGAAGCAAAGCGACAAAGACAACACCAAAGGATCCTTTTATAAAAAAAATGTATACAAGAAGGGGTCCAACTAGGAGAAAGAAAGAGTCTTTACAAAAACGGGAAAAAAATTGCTACAAAAATCAGGAGAAAATTTCAATTGGCAGAATGATATTGGTGATGATTGGCCCCCGGAGATTCGTTGGAGGTGTCACCATCTGTTCCGGTCACCCAAGAAACACTCACAATGAACCTTGACGCTTTGTTCGGTGCAGGCTACCACCGACCTCAACCGAGCTAGATCGCGATGTCGTGCCTCATTAAACACCTCCAACTGAGCAATGCAATTGTCCAAAAAGGCGTGCACTTGAGTGGCCAGGAAGAGGATAAGTCATCCTTCTCAGCCTCGCAGAAGTGCCAATAATCCGGATTTCGCGAGACCTGGGAAGAATGACCTTCACATGTTACTAGGAGCAGAAGACTCAGAAACCAGACAACCCTGGAAGCCCGATCCCTGGTATTCAAGGGATTCGGGCCAGGTATGTAAATTATTTGGGCGGGAATGAACGGTTTAATTTGTGTAGTTTTCCCTCCAAAAGGCAATAATAATACATTCAAATCCATGTCCATGCTACTCATAACTTACAGAATATGCAATTAATGCCTTCTACTTACATATGATTGGGGAAAGTGACTACTCGCAGAGCATAGGAAAGAACGACGGTATAGGAGCGATAATATCGCGTCTGATCCGCCGCTTCTAAGTCGTACACTGAGAGAGTCATAGCGACGTAGAAGGGCTTGGTGTAGCAGCTGGCGAATACGGCCAAGGAAAGTAGGTGAGAAGTCAGACGAGTATTGGGTACGCGACCCATTCAACATATCTGAAACCCGACGACTAAGGATCCGACCTGGTATCCTAACTCGGGTTAGGTAAAACTCTATTAATATTTCCCCTTCTCCAACGAGAAAGGGGTTCACGATCTTCTCATAATTCCTCTAACTCGTTGAGATATTTCATACTAAACACCTCTAAACACTTAACTCTCATTCATTTATGGGACTCTGAGTCTCACTTTCCGGCCATTCTCCAGTCACCTTCATGGTTGCTCCTAGACCATGAAGCTCTCTCACCAAAACTCTTGTTTTCTTCTCTTTTACCGCAAAAAAAACCAACCATCTAAAGCCCATTGTGGATCCATCCTTTCTTTCGGACCCAATAGGCACTCTTCCTTACCCCGTTTTCCGATTACTCTTTCCGTTTTCCGACGATCCACTATGTGGTCTTTCTCTATCATTTTCTGACTTGGGCGTCGGAGAGCTTTCAGAAAACACACCACCATCATGTTTTCCAGGCCTTGACGTCACTTCTCGTTTTGTAGAAAACTTGCTTCCAAGAGAACGGAAAATTCCCTAAACATTAATGATCCAATAGTTTTTAAAAAAATATTTGATTTTATTTTCTCTTGAATATTTTGGTACGGTACATATTTATGGAGCTAGAGCTGAGGTAAGTTTTGTTATCGTACTAATTTATGTAGATATTCTAAATTTTAGAAATTTTTGATCCATGTAAAAAATGTTAAACTTTGTTTTTGCTAATGTACATTTGATTTTTCGGAAGCATATCTTCAAAAAAAGTCCATAGTCAACGTATATAATCCAACGTAATTTCAAGATTGGTGATCTACTAGAAAATAATGTTTAATGTCCCAAGAGTGAACTCGTAACTTTATGCAGGATCAGTAAAAAAATTCATGATGTTACAAAGTAACAAACACCTGTTTTCGAATGAGAAGAGTTCGAGAATGGATCAACAGACAACAGACATGAAAGCCATTGGGGCATACCAAATTTCGATGAGAAGCAAAACTTTCTAATTATGTATGTTAAATCTTTAGTTATTGTAGTATCAGCCTTTATGACAAATTTATTCTTTAAATTTTCTTACCAATTTATTTGATAAAGTAGTCTATTTAAAACTAGTATGTTAACATAAATATTATAGATACTATATTCTTTTTTTTTATTTAAAAAAATCAGTTTATAATCTCTTCACGGTACTGATATAAAGAAGAGTCTAAATAGCACAGAGACATTTGAAAGCATCAATATATCAAAATTCAAGATAGTGGTCTTTTATGTATACTAGCTACTAGATTAGGCCATGCGGGTTTATGATTTAATATTTTGTAACTCATAAGAAAATTATGAAAAATAGAAAACAATATTAGATCACTTATGAAATTATATAAATAAAATTTTGAATGCGATACAAAATCACACACAATTAGAGAACCTAACGATTGTTTATTTATTTGGATTCTCTAAATTCTCTATTATTTAGTTTCAAATTAAATGTTGTAACATATTTTTAAATATTTATTTTTTTCCTATTCCTATTTGAATTATGTTTACTTTTTATTAGTTAACTACTCATATAACTTTTTAAAAAACTTTGATGAATTAATTCTCTTACTTTTATTTGAATTATATTTACTTTTTGGTTCTTTAATAATATTTGATTTTCTTTTTTCTTTTTGTATCGATATAAAAATTTATAAAAAAATATATTTTATCAAATTGGTGAAAAAAAATCACATGTGTCAAAATTTAATCGATTGTCTATTTTTTTTATGTTTTTGTTTAGTAACTTTACCTTTTATAATTAGGAATCGGTTATTAATTTTTCTGAATTTTTAATTTTTCCTTTTTTTACTTTAGCTTTTAGGATAAATTTATATTTTCTATTTTTTTTTTTTTTTTTAGTAATTTTACCTTTTAAGATTAAGATTCGATTATAAATTATAAATTTTCTTTTTTTATTACTTTAGTTTTTAGGATAAATTTACGTTTTCTATTTTTTATTTTTTATTTAATAACTTTACCTTTTAGGATTAAAAAAAAAGATTATTTTTTTACTGTTAATATTATGTGTTAAAATTTAATTGAAAATTTTTGCTACACATGTCGGAATCTGATCAATTGACTTGACACGTATCACGATCTGGTGAGTTATCTAACTTTGAAACATTCAACTTTATATAATAAGATAAGCGTTTTCATAATGCTATTTATAAAAATCATCTGTTTAAGAACTTGTCATATCTGAAAAACCTAAAAAATATAAAGGTACTATTTTATCAATCCTAATGAGATAACTTATAAAAAAAGAGAATTTTTTTTTTCTAACAGAAATACCTTTATCTCTGAGGCATGATTCAGTAGTTGATGCTGCTCCTCTTTTACTTTGTTGTACCGCTCAATGATATTTTTCATACTAATCATATTCGAAAGAAAAAAGACAATAACAATGATATGAATACTGCATTATCATAGTAAATTTACTAATTTAGGTCAGTAGCATTATATATGTAACTCAACAGTATGTGAAACTCGATACCAATATGATATAAAATAGACACAAGTACGTTACAATTCAAGTACTTATTATATGTCCCAATAAATTTGTTTGAGCACCTGCGAAAACAGTTCATACATAGAAATATAGAATAACTGGAGTACTATTAAAAACATTAAGTACGACTTTTAAATGTTATGATATCTAATATAACATGTTTAGCATAATCTATTTTAAATATTTGATATATTAATCGATAGTAATAGTAATTAATAATAATAATAAATTATAATGAAAAATGAAATATTTTCTTGATTGAGTGTTTGAAAAATATTTCTTTTTAAAAACTGTGTTCATCATTATTTTATTTTTCAAGTCGAACGTACAAATGAAATTCTTTGTCCATATTGGTTTTGCTGTAAATGTTGATTGAATAATGTTTCATTCCATCATATATTTTTGCATTTTTTTAGAGAGCAGTTTCAGTAAAATGCATAGTCTTAATCTTATTTTCATGTACTTACGTTAGTTACATAATTAACATAAAATTGCAACATACCCACTTCTCCACAAACCATCTTCCAGGCAATCGATCGGCAAATTGGGGATGCAATCTTGGCTAAGAAGAAGCGTAAGAACTTTATTGATCTTATGCAAATTTGGCTTACTTATGACAAATATTTAAAATTTGGGTCAACCGAGGATATTCACCAAATTCTAAAAATTGTGCTCTTCCCTTTAAAAAAAATAGAAAAAAGAGAGAAAAAATGTTTTTCAAAAAGGACGATTATTGGTGTTTCTTAGTGCGATTAAGTTGGCTACTTTTCTTCATCGGATTCTCCTCTCCGTCGTATCTAACCTCCCATGGAGGGCCTGGTTCTGTCGGTAATCTTGGAGGATTCTCCTCCATCTCCTCCAATCTAAGCTATTCTCAACCCAAGTTTGATAATTCGAAGTCACACTCAACCTTCGTCTGAAGATCAACTCCCATCTGCGAAGGAGGAAGCTCCTCTTCCACTTCAAATCTCGACCGATCATGTACATCCAAACAAGTCAGCGAAGGAGACGCTTCCCGGAGTTTCTACGGCAAACCCCCCACCCCCCCCCCCCCCAAGATTCAATCTGATGATTCTCATCTTCAAAAAACGATCCACAACAGTGCAACCTCATCCAAGCCTTCTTGGGTAAACGTAGTCAACACTATACCAAGCCTCTGCTCCTTCGACTTCGACACTGCTAGTGCTGATGAATCGGGCAAAATGACTGTGCCAAAAAACATCCTTGAAGATGTGCCTCTCTGGGAAGATCTTCTTGTAGGTCATTTCCTTTCTCCAGCTCCACATGTCGCAAAAATCCATGTTATTGTCAACAAAATTTGGCCTCTAGGAGACAAATCTTCTCGAGTTGATGTCTTTGTTGTTGATGCCCAAACGGTCAAATTCAAGATAACAAATCCAACAATTCGATCGAGAGCTCTCCACAGAGGTATGTGGAATATTGCTGATGTTCCTATGGTTGTTTCCAAATGGAGCCCCATTCCGGAGGATGCCCAGCCGGAAATCAAAACGATGCCTCTTTGGGTCACTCTCAAAAACGTTCCACATATACTTTTCTCCGGGAAAGGCCTGGGATTTCTCGCAAGCAAGGTAGGAGTGTCGGAAAGATTTCATCCAGATACAGAGCAATGTAAGAACTTTGAGGAAGCAAAAATCTTCGTCGAAGCAGATTTAAAGAAAGAGCTGCCAAAACGTTCCTCTTTAACTTGAATGTGGATGAAGAAGTTGAAGTCGAATACTCTTATCCTTGGCTGCCTCCAAAATGCTCATCTTGTGAAAAATGGGGACATTTTTCAGAAAACTGTATGTTCAAGCACCGGAAAATTCGAATTCTCCAACGTCAAAATTCACCAAAGGAGTCTGAAATCGTCTTGCCAGAACCTGCTGTAAAAAAAAAACACGAAGACCTCCTACCAGATTTCGGGAGATCAAACCCATATCGTATCAGAGGATAAAATAACGGGAACAGAAGCAGAGGTTCAGGCGGGAATGAATGTGGTCGAGAAAGAGCTTGTGCTGGAAACTACGGACTCTAGTATTTGTCAAACAGAGGTAGAAGAAGAATGGATTAAAGTATCTCCTGCGAAATCAGGGAGATATGTGGGGAAAATGACTATTCAATACGAAGGAAAAAACATTGGGTCTCCATCGATATTTTCACTCCTAACGGTTGATGAAGGCATAGAGGAGCCAAACAAGCTAATGGAGGAAGGGGAAATAATAGAAGAGGAGCTGGTTCTGGAAAATTCGCTGATTCAGAGTACTAAGGAGGATAATCAGACGATTCAAGGATTGAGAAATTCTCTACCTAGATCATCCAAAACTTCACATAAGGTAATCCCGGATAGATCAGCTCAAAGTACAAAGGTTATCCCTAGTGCGCTGAGCAAAAAAGGACGCCCTAAGAAAACATAATCCATGTCAGGTTTCTTCAGGAATGTGCGTGGTTTCAAAAAAAAAAACAGTCTGTAGTCAAAAAGTGGATCGAAGATCAATAATTTCAGTTCGGGTGTTTGTTGGAAACAAGAGTTAAGGAGAGAAAATCAAAGACAATTGTGGAGTTCGTTTTCAAGAAATGGAATTACGTATCTAACTATGAGTTCAACAAATTGGGGCGCATATGGGTCGTGTGGAATGACAAAGTTAAGGTAACCCCAATCTACAAGAGTGCTCAAGTAATAACTTGCTTGGTTCTGTTGGAGGAGCAAGTGTTGGAATTCTACTGTTCGTTTGTTTATGCTTCAAACTTCGAAGAAGACAGAAGAAGTTTGTGGAGAGACTTGAAGGAGCAACAAGATAATCAGAACTTTCGAAACAAGCATTGGCTTGTTTTTGGAGATTTCAACGAAATACTAGCCGGAGAGGAACACTCTAGATATGATATGTCTTCGAGTATATCTCAAGGTACAAGAGACTTCCGAGAGTTTGTTAGATATTGTACTATTTCAGACTTACACTCTCATGGCCCGTTATTCACATGGTGTAACAAAAGAAGCAAGTGTCTGATCTGTAAAAAATTAGACCGTGTGCTGATTAATGAGAGCTGGATACAACAATTTCCGAGAAGCTACTGTGTTTTTGAAGCAGGTGGTTGTTATGATCATCTTCGATGCCGAATACAATTTGATGTGGAACAGCCTAAGTCCAAAAAGCCTTTCAAATTTGTGAATGTTCTAACATCTCTACCAGGATTCAACTCCACGATAGCGGACTATTGGGGTGAAACAGATGATCTATTCCATTCAACCTCAGCTCTTCACCGATTCTCCAAGAAACTCAAGACGCTGAAATACAGTCTCCGAGATCTCAGTAAGGACAAGCTGGGTGACTTACCTCGTAAAGCAAAGGAAGCTCTTGAAACCCTTTGTACGAAGCAAAAGGAAAATTTACAAAATCCATTCGAAGAAAACTTTTGGAAGAAGCAGAGGCGTATGAACGTTGGTCACATGTTTCTGAGTTAGAAGAAGGATTCTATAAACAGAAATCAAAGCTGCATTGGTTGGACGTGGGAGATTGTAACAACAAAGCATACTATCGAGCAATTAAAACCCGAGAATCGATAAACTCTATTCGTGAAATTGAAGGCGCCAATGGGGTAATCTTCAAAACGATGAATGAAATAAAAGGAGAAGCAGAGAGACAATTTAAGGATTTTCTCAACAGGGAGCAAGTCAACTTCGAAGGTATCACAATTCAATCCCTTGAAGATTTGATGGATTTCAGATGTTCAGAAGGTGAGAAGGCAGACTTGGTACGGGAAGTAACAGAGGAGGAAATTCAAAAGGTTCTCTTCTCAATGGGCAATAACAAATCTCCGGGACCAGATAGTTACACAACTGAATTTTACAAGGCTGCTTGGCACATTATTGGAAAGGATTTCAAAGTGGCAATCCAATCCTTCTTCCTCAAAGGATTTCTACCTAAAGGTATTAACTCAACCATTCTTGCTCTCATACCGAAAAAAAAAAGAAGCCAAGGGGATGAAAGACTACCGTCCCATCTCTTGCTGTAATGTTCTATACAAGGTAATTTCTAAGATCCTTGCAAACCGAATAAAAGCAATTCTCCTGAGCTTCATTTCGTACAGCCAATCTGCTTTTGTGAAAAATCGGTTGTTGATGGAGAATGTCCTTCTAGCAACGGAACTAGTGAAAGACTACCACAAAGAAACTATCAGCCCTCGATGTGCAATGAACATAGATATTTCAAAAGCTTTTGACTCTATCCAATGGTCTTTTATTCGAAATATTCTTATAGTAGTGGGAATACCTGACATATTTACTCATTGGATAATGCTGTGCATATCAACACCATCATTCTCGGGTCAACTGAGAGTTGGCGGGGTATTTTCATAGTAACAGGGGTCTACGACAGGGTTGTTCTCTCTCTCCCTACTTGTTCGTGATTGGGATGAATATTCTGTCGAAGATGTTAGACAAGGCGGGAGCAACTCGGGCTTTTGGCTATCATCCACGTTGTAAAAATTTGAAGATTACTCACTTATGCTTCGCAGATGACATTATGGTTTTCTCGGATGGAAGTACGAGATCGATTGAAGGAATTATGAAGGTGTTTGATGATTTTGCTAAAATCTCAAGCTTGGAAATTAGCATAGAAAAATCAACGATGTTTTACGGTGGAGTACCGAACAATATAACAAACAGTTTTGACCTTGAGGTCGGTTCATTACCAGTCAGATATCTCGGTCTTCCTCTATTGTCTAGGAGGATGAAAAAGTCGGATTACGCTCCTTTGCTGGAACATATTAGAGCAAAAATTGGGACTTGGACAGCAAGGTTTCTGTCCTACGCAGGAAGAGTGCAAATTATTAACTCGGTTTTATCAGGAATCACCAATTTTTGGCTCTCCGCTTTCCGCCTTCCGAAGAGCTGTATAAAAGAATTAGAGAGCCTATTCTCGGCTTTCTTATGGTCAGGTCCGGAGCTCAACACAAGAAAATCAAAAGTGGCTTGGAGAGATTTATGTACACAAAAGGAGAAAGGGGGTTTGGGCTTAAGATCTCTTAACGAGGTAAACATTGTATGTTGTTTGAAACTGATTTGGCGTCTCGTCGCAACAGACAATTCATTATGGATTAAATGGATAAAAACAACGCTGATCCGTGTCGGGAACTTCTGGTCTTTGAGAGAGAACCAAACGTCAACCGCAGGGTCTTGGATGTAGAAAAAAATGTTAAAGTACAGAGATTTGGCTAAATCTTTCTACAAGATATCTACGGGAAATGGCTCAAATACTCTGTTCTGGTATGATAACTGGACTGACCTTGGATCGTTGTTGGATCTTACGGGAGCAAGAGGAATTATTGATCTGGGTATCTCTGCCTTCGCCAAGCTTTCATCGGTGCTGGAAACTCACCGTCCAAGGAGACGCCGTGTTGAGTTACTAAACCAAATTGAAGAGGAAATTGGAAAAAAAAGAAATAACAGGTCTACTCAGCATGATGTCCCCCTATGGAAAAGAAAAAATGGAAGTTACAAGCATTTGTTTTATTCGAAAGATACATTGATGAGTCTAAGGGAGGAGAAGCAAAAGGTGGAGTGGAAACATGGAATCTGGTTCCAACATAGAACTCCAAAATTTTCATTTATCTCTTGGCTAGCAGTTCTAAACCGACTATCTACGGGTGAGAGGATGAAGGTTTGGAACCCAGGAATCACATGAAATTGTGTTCTCTATGCAATGTATGTCTCGAAACTCGGGATCATCTTTTCTTCTTCTGTAGTTACTCGCGGGAAATTTGGAGCAATCTCACCAAGGGGCTTCTTCGCCAAAACTATACATCGGACTGGTCCTCTGTTTTGCAGTTGATATCTTCTTCTAGGAGATCACAAATTGAGCGATTTCTTCTCCGATATGTTTTCCAAAACGTCGTCAATTATGTATGGAGGGAACGCAACGGGCGTACTCATGGGGAACCAACAAAATCTCCAAGACATCACATCTTGTTCATCGACAAAAATGTGAGAAACAGGATCACCACCATAAGACGTAAGGATTTGCGATACAAGGAAGCTATGGTCGCTTGGTTTTCAAGTAGAACCTAACCGCATGACACATTTCTAAAAGCTGTTGTTGTAATGTCTTTTATCTTGTAAAATGAAGCTGCACTTGTTGTAAACAATGTCTTTTTTTATTTGAATAATAATTTAACATTCATTCAACAAAAAAAAAAAAAAAAGGATATTCACCAAAATGACCATAAAAAAGTTTATTCTTATATAATGTATAGGCTCTACCTTGTTTTTTTATTTTTTTTGGCAAGGAATAGCCTTCTGGTTCTAACCTTTGTAATATTTACAAACAATCTCATTACTAAATGAAATTCAAATACTTATACAAAAAAAAAAAACTAAAATTGCATATTATAATTTTTCTATACTTACGAAGATACAAACTAAATGATTTTCGTTCTATATTATATGGAAGAATACACAATAAAAATTTATCCAATAACACACTGTCATAGACGTGATATTTAATTAGAAAATAAAGTAAAACTGTTAAAATAGTACAAAATAGACAATTCAAATCTAAATTTTTACACCACTGAATGAAGAAGCAAAAGTCATAAGTTTGTTCTATATATATATATATATATATATATATATGTTCCTACTCAATGCATTTACTTGTCGGAATCTATGAGTTTAAGCTAAATCATATTTACCTGAGCAAGTTTTACTGTGATAGTCTGTATTCAAATCAGTAAGTAACAAAATGTAGAGTATACTAAGGTATCGGTCAATCAAGTAAAATCTAAAGATAAGAAAACATGTTTTATACCAAAAATAAGAAGAAACAAATATCAAATACTCATCTAAAATAGCTCTTCATATTAAAACATATACACTATAATACTACTGAGAAACTAATATGTAGAGATGATCTTGATCATTAGTGACAAAAATTTGTTTTTTCAGACAAATTTTGTTTACAAACACGTCCTGGGATTAAGGAACCGTAACAAAGAGAAGTAAAGAATCTAACAAGCAATGCAAATGCAATTGGAATGCAAAATCATTTCCTTGGCTTCAACTAAGAAAAGGGTAAAGACGAAAAGGGTTTATTATAGATATATAAACTAACCTTGAATTGCTTGCGTAGTCGTAGAGCTTGCCGGTGCTAGAAAAGATGATAACACCAACTTCAGCATCACAAAGGATCGCTAACTCTTTAGCCTTCTTAAGCAAACCACTTCTTCTCTTTGAGAAAGTTACTTGTCGACTAGTCGAATTATCGATCCTTCTTATAACTATTTTCCCTCTCCCCATCTAAACTGCATCAGAATATATCAAGAAGTTATGCATATCGTTAATGTCGAAAATGATAAAATCTAGATGATCTTCGTGATTCAAACTTGACTTTTAATTAGATTTGTTCTCTTTGATACTTCTCCTATTTTCTTGGATTCAAATTGTATGTATACTCGTGAAGATTTGACTTACTTGATTAGGGTTTTTTCCAATAAAAGGAAAGAAGGCAGAGGAAGAGGAGAAGCTTCTTTGTTTATTTTTCTTCAATAGATATGTCTTCTGTGTTTTCTGTTTGTGTATATATGTCAAGAGAGCGGATTAAGAACAAAACTACTGCTGGTTTTATTACAATCAGTAGTTTAATAAAGCCTCAGTTTCGCGAGTACAGTACACCTTTCGTACTCGCTCTCGTATGCGCAACTCTGATTTGGTCATATCTTTGACCTCGTAACTTGTTTAGATCGCGAGGAGAAGATTCTGGTACGCATGTGAAGAGCGAGTAGAGTCAATGTGTAGACACGAGCGCGTGAGCTTTAAATATCCTCGGACTCTCAGATATAAAACCCACGAATTGTGGGGCGTTGAAACAAAGTGGTATTCAAAGCAAGCAATAGATGATTGACACGTGGGTTCTTGACAGATGCTTTTGTTAAGTCCGAGGGGTATTTTGGGAATTTAGTGATATTTCTTTCTGTAATTGACAAATATTTAAGTCTTTATTTGGCTTTTGGCAGAGTTGGTGCTGTATTTGCACTGTTGTCCGACGAGGTCTTTCCCCATTATTATTTCTTTTTTTATTTAAATTTTTAATTTGAGTTTTTACTTTTTATGGCATCATTTTTTCTTTACCGGTTTTTGATCTTTTTGAGGTTTAAAAAGTAGGACATCCATTTTTGGATTATTTAGATGTAGTACTACTGTTTTACAAAAAGTTTTATAAAAAGTGTCGGCAGAGATTCAGAAACAAGATAAAAGTTCATTTATACCCCTAAAATATTTATTTAATTACTATTATTTATTTCAATCTATTTTAGTCTAATTATAATTAAGTCAACATTCATTATAACAATTAAATGCAATTAGCATCGACAACAATCGCTTAATTCTTAGACTATTCATCAAGTAGTTTTTGGAATTTTATCACAATGATCATTTTCATTTGAGGTTAGAAAATGAATATTTTTGTCAAAATTTGTATTAAAATTAGAGAATGACACTCTTTATGTAACAAAAAAAAATATTAAAATGAGACTCTTTGTGAAACGGATGGAGTGATATATATTATCTTCGGCTTCAATCATCCTCGGTCACTGAGTAAAAGAAATCTAATACTATTAAAACATAAGCACTTTTGAAATCTGTTTCCAAACACCTCTTTTTAAAAAAAAAAAAATTAAACATGTTGCCAAACATTTATAAAATCTATTATAAACTTAAAAATTACAAATTAAACATATTTGAATCAATAACACTTAAATTAGTTCTTATTCCTCATTTCACATTTTATATATTACAAAAAACTTTATCCCGTGCGGGCCCGTGAGTTTAGAATCTAGTTAATAACTTAAGATAAATGTGGCCGAGATCGATAAAAAAAAACTAACAAACAATATTGTTGAAGTTGGAATTACAACGATCAAAATTTGTAAATATGAATAAATGGAGGATTTTGGCTTATTTTTTAGAAAATAAGAACCGATGGACTATCGAGCATTAAACAGAAAGTTTGTTGCTCGACGAGATCAAACATGAAGTGATTTGGACAAGGTTTTGGCGGAGTAAACTGGATTTAGTATTTCGATTCTCAAGAGTGATTTTACAAGAATAAAAACAAAGAAATGGCTAAGTGCTTAAGTGTAGAGCTAATAGTGTGTGTAGAGAGTTCCATGTCCTTTTGCTCTCTGCCCTCGCCCTTGCTTTATACTCTTAGATCGTGCTTAACGTTACTGTTTACTCCACCAGATTTGCCATAAATGGTCTTTAATTCCGAAGCTCCGGTCGTTACGTTCATACGCCTTAATTCATTGGTTTAAATGAGTCTTTGGTCTCGTCGGGATTGACTAATGGTTTTGCATTTAATCCCATTTGACCGTAAACTTCACTCCAGTGGGCCTTCGGCTCGGCTCGTCACCTCGAAAATGCATTTGACCTCGCCTGGCTTATTTTACTTTATCGGGCCTTTTTACAATTTGGTTTATCAGGCCCAATTTACTGGGCCGAGATTTTTACCTCCACAGTTAGCCCTTCAATTCCTTAAAGGAGGAGGTTAGATCCTTTTTAAGGAATTTCACTCCGTAATCGCCTCCACTAAGCAAAAATTTTGCTCGACGATTCACTTTCCTCCTTCGTATTAATTTATCTTCCTTAACTGTTCATCTTCCTCGACATTCTTGCCCAAACTTTTCTTCAATGGCTCCTTCTTCTATTATTGACTCTAGGTCGGCGACTCGCTGTACCCAAGATTCTCTTTCCATTCTCTTTCGTGATTGCGAACTTTCTAGCAATATCACAATCATTATTCCTTTACTAGATGATAATCTTAAAAGGGTTCGAAGTGGATTATGTTGTGTATATGAATCGTTTTTCCGCGAAAGTGGCTTACGCTTCCCTCTTCCAAGGCTTCTGGTTCAATATCTTTATAGAACTGGTCTTTGCCTTTGCCAACTTACTTTGAGCTTCATCTGTCATAGACTCAGCCTTATCATCGTAGCGTGCGATTCCGGTGTCTCCCTCAATGTGGAAAATATCTTTTGTTTAGGCTTTACGGTGCCAAACATCGTTTGTGTCGGGGCCCTGTCTTTTATGCCTCACGAGAATCGTGAAATCATTTTTGACCTCCCAAAGGAAGATGGTGTCTGGTGGGAAAAAATACTTTTACTTCCAAGTTAACGACTCCTCCGTGGAACGAGACTCGCTTTCTCTTTTAACCAACTGGTCAAAAGATTCAGGTTTTATTATGTTACCTTATCTGACGTTGATTCCGTGTATTATGATGATGACTGTGTGGTCCTTCCCTTTTTCAGTATTGAACCGTCGCCCTTCTGGCTCTCCGCAATTCCAAATTCTTCTTGAAAGACTTTGTTCCAAGCCTAGGAGTTGGAATGATCTTGTCGAAGGAGATTTGTTTTCTTTTATCGAAAAAGGGCAAAACTGGGCTGCTTATGCTTCTTCAGAAGGTTTGAATTTTCCCTTTAATTTCCTACTTGCGGGGAGCTCTGGTCGCTTTTCTTTCGATTTTCTTTCCTTTGAATGTTTTAGGAGTTTCTTATATTCGTGACGCTCCTCGAACTTCTTCTGATCTTGGGCCAAAAACAAAGAACTTTAGCTCTTCCTTCCTCGACTAGGTCGTCTGTCGTTGAGGATGGCTCTGTTGCCCCAAAACATCAACGAGTTGAGGTTCCAATATATTCTTAGGGTGAATCGAGCATATTTCGTTAAGTCATGCAGTAAATTCAAAATTTCAGATAGTTCATGTGTTTTATGGCATTGGTCAATAAGTCGCGTATGAATAATCAGGAACTGATTAGTTCATACGGGGATAAGCCATTTTCCCGAGAAACTTCACAGTTAGCTCCAATATCAAGACTACAGTCAGGATGTCATCTTCGGGAGCCTCCTTATCGAAACGGTCTTTCTTAGAAAAAGAGATTTCCACTTCGGGAAACAGCCCCCCCCCCCCACCGTTTGTTTTTTCGATTTCGGCTCGTCGTTGATGTCTTTTGATTAATCCAGTCGTGTCTCCAAAGAATCTTGATCAAACTATAATTAGGTTGATCATTTTCTTCTTTTGACTATGTTCATGTGCACTCGATCTGATTCTGGCTCTCCTTCTTCAAGCTGTGTGTTATCACCATAGTTAGCTTATGGTTCAGCCTCATATTTCCAAAACTCGTCCTCATAGTGCGTTGCCTCTCCTAAACTGATTTCAGAATCAGTTTCTTCACACCATGGCTTGTTTTCACGGTAAGGCTTCACAAATTGGTTTTGTGCTTCTTCTAGATGGAATTCTCCATGTCCTGGTTCTCCTTCGTAGTCTCCTTCTTCTAGACTGAATTGAGAATCAATCTCTCCACGCCATGAATCACTTTCAAGGTCTTCTCTTATATCGCCTTCATGGTCGGCTTCTTCTTCATACCAACTCTTCATACCAACTCTTGTGGCTTAATTATGTTGTCTTGGGCATAATCTGGTGGCTTAGGTTCCACTTCGTGTACTGTGGTTCATCTCCAAAGTCCGAATCTGAATCAGCCTCTTCAAAGTATGGTTCTCCTCCATAGTCATTTGCTTCTTGCCATGAACTTTGGCTTAGCTCATCACCCCAATCGAACTCGGAGGTGTCGGGCTTACTTGTCTCGTATTCATGATCCATGGCTGCTTGTTTCAAGAAGTTGTTCCTCGTAAAACAAGAGACAAGGGGGTGTATTCAATCTAGCATTTGAAGTGATTTGTATTAAAATCACAAATCTTATGTTATACAAACATGAATTTTAAAAAGTCTTTTAAAATCTCATGTTATT
This sequence comes from Eutrema heterophyllum, assembly GCA_002933915.1. Classification (NCBI taxonomy): domain Eukaryota; kingdom Viridiplantae; phylum Streptophyta; class Magnoliopsida; order Brassicales; family Brassicaceae; genus Eutrema; species Eutrema heterophyllum. The sequence goes on along the minus strand of PKMM01011739.1, from coordinate 22,305 downwards.
GAACTAGTGATTTGTAAATGAACATTCAAATCCACTGTTATTGAAAATATTTTAAGTATTTGATTTTCGGGGATTTTTAGTGATTTGAAGATGTTTTGGTGGAGTTTCTTAGTTAAAAAAATAAAAATCCAAATCTCATGGTTTTAGGTGAGATTTCATAAAATTTTAAAAACAAATCATAACAACTCACATAATTCACTCAAATCATCTAAAAACTCACTAAAACCCAAATCTTTCCAAATCCTTCTAATTATTAGATTGAATACACCCCCAAGATATCAAAATTGGATTTAAAACACCTAGGCAAGAAAAATTATATTCCAAAAATTAAAGGTAAGAACAAATATGGAAATATGATTTTGCTTTTAAAATTCAAACGGTAACAAGACAAATATTCACAATTCTCTTTTTTGTGGTTTTAAATTTATGGAAACAAAATTTCGAAAATAAGAAACTGAAAATCAAAAGAGAACTTTTTTTTGTTTGGTTTTTATTTTAGAAAAGCAAAACAAGAAAGAAACACTTTAAAAAAAAATGGAAATAATACAAAAACTGAAAATACGACAAGAAATAAATATTTTTCTTTTATGAAATGAAACTAAACAAAGCAAAGACAATTTTTTATTTTATTTTGGTTTTCTGTTTAGGGAAGCGGAAACAAATAATCAAAACAAAAACGAAAACAAAAATTATGATTTTTTTCGATTTATAGGAAATGAAACAACAAAGTAGAAAAATTGTAAAAGATAAAGGTTAAAGAGATACAACTTGATGGATATGAGCTTTTGAAACTCTGGTACCAGATGATATAAGATTGGAATCACTCTAATTTAAGATTACACAAGGATCAAGAGATTCCAAGCTTAACCTCGCAGAAGGTGGAGATAGGATGATTGACTCTCTCAATCGGTGAATGAACAAAATTGTTTGAGTCTCACAAACAATCTAATTCGTGGTTTCAATAGAAAAGAAGTGAATCACACACTTGGTTTCTGAAGAACAAGAACAATCTCAAAGACAAAGTTTTGAAAGAAAAACTATATGTTTCTATTAACTTTTGAATTCAAGGGTGCTTTACAATGAGCAGTGAACTGAGTTTATATAGGCTCGAAATCAGTGGCGGATCTACAGATTTATTTTACTAGGGACAGAATATATTATTATAAAAATAAAAAATTAACACTGTAAATATAATAACATATTTAAAAAATAAATTAATACGCAAAATAACATATTTTCTTACAAAAAATGTTAACAATTTCTAAGAAAAGTTTACAAATCTTGGTTTATATCATAATATACAGTTTGTATTGTTATTGTTGTTATAAAATTACTTTATTTTGTTTTGGTTAATTGGGGAAATTTTAAGTCAAAATTTAGACTAATCTTCGGGACCTATAATAAATTCGAGTTTTTATACCACTTAAAACGTCTATAATTACCAACTTTAATTCCTCCGGTTTGCATGTATAAATTATTTAGATTCAAATATAATAGTTTTTGTGTATAAATTACAAAACAAAAAATAAGAGACTAATTTTTTTAAACATCAGCATCTTATAATAGTCTTAGTTCTATATTTAGTTGAACAATTTAAACAAAAATTAATATTGAGGAAAAGAAAAATATTTGATAATTAATCTCAATAAAATAGTAAAAGTAATGAAATCTAGCATATCCATATAAGATCCGTATGAATAATGAAATGATTGTTCTTTGACTTTATAAATGATTTAAATAACAAACACACAAAAAAAGAATGAAAATATTTAGTTTTGTGAAAATAGGAAGCAAAAAAAGGAAACATGGGCAAAAATAATATTTAACCGGGGGCATTTAATGATTTCTTCGCAATTACAACTGATTTTAATAATTTTATAGGGAGTAACTGCCCCCTTACTTAAAGCTTAGTTCCGCCCCTGCTCGAAATACAACATCTATAAAGTCTACAACAATTAAAAAAAAACGCTAAACTAAATGAGAAACTAGCAGTTGGAAAATTGATGACAATATCGGCCAAATAAGGTAAGTTGAAGATTCCTTGTATCTAGAAAACTTCGGGAGGAAGTGGTGCGCTTTGGGAACGTTCTGGATGATATAGGGAGGCTTTAGAACACACAAATGTTGATAGAAATGTGACCGTTGGGGTTTAATGCTCCAAGGTTCCACATAAGGTAAGGCGAGGATCCTCCGGTTTAGAAATTGAATAACTTTCAAACCAAAACCGGTCTTGACATGAATCCAATTTGAAATGTGCATCTGATGAGTCAAGATTCCAGAACAAGTTAGTTCCTAGCTTAATTCATTCTGGTTTGGTCGGAATCCTCCAATGAACGCATGTATGTCCAAATCGGAAAAGTTCGGTTTAGGTGTGATCTGAGTGATCAAGTGTGCTTTGGTGCAGCTAGGACGCCTTTTGAAACTTTCTCCTCCATGTGCAAGGCCTCTAAGTCGTAGAAAAACACAAAAGGACAATTGTTGTGTGAACTCCTTAAATGTTCCTAGTGTGAACACGTCCAAAAAAGAAAAGTTGAAGTGCATGAAGATTCGCCTAATCCTCTGGATACTAGAGCATGATAAGACATCTTTTGTTTCCTCTAGATGATTAAAAATCTATGCTGGTCGCCAAACATAATTCTCCAATGAACAAAATGAGGAAAGGTCCATATTTGATGGTAAATGGCCCGCTGGTAAGGCTTATGGGCCAATTCTCAAAGCAACTCGATCCATGCATGTTTTGCTTCGATCATTCACTTCAAAATAGTTGGTTTGCTTATGAATACTGAATTTGAGGTGCATTTGTTAAGCAAAACCTTGGTTGGGCAGCTTGGCTTGCTCGTAATCGGGTCCTAGAAGGGTTTCTTGAGCATCTTCTGATTTTAGGCGATCCACAAGTGATATGGCTTGACAAATCTCTCTAAAACGATGACTTGAATGGTGAATAACAAGGCTGAGGTGATTGTGTTGAGTGGATTCTCCTCGGATGATTTGTTAAGCTTCGGGTAAGGCTCCAGATAGGCTGTTGTGAGCCATCTCATAATTTGATCGATCCAACTGAGGTTTGGCTCGATCATTCTTTTTAAAATATGTGACTTTCTAATGAATCTTCAATCCCACATCATTTAGAACTTGATTTAGCCAATTTTTCTCCTTTGGCTCGATATCAGGTGGAATGGTTCAAGCATCGGTATGCTTGGGCAACTCCTTTTTGAGTCTGGTACTGATGACCGCATCACATTATTTACTGAAACAGCTTCGGTCAGCTTATCATCAAAAGAAGCCTGAAGTTTCTTGAATTTGGACTCATAAACAAGTTTCTTGTCAACAACTTCTTTATCACCTCAAAGTTGCTAAAGCTCCCTGGCGGTCTCTTCCTATTCAAGGCTTGAAACGAAGTCCTTCATCCAACCACCGAGATCAGATTCAGCCTCATTGAAGAAATTCTCCGCATCCATAAAGACCTACAAACGACAGGATAAATAACCAAATCCATGAAACAAAGGAAGAGAAGGATAACATAAACTTACCCTACCGAAGTGCTTTGCTACGCCAAGATACTTCTGAAGTCCTTCATCGGAGAGACCATCCAAATCTAACCCTCCCGGATTCTCGAGACCAAGCTGGCTCAGAACGACGGCCGTAGCTTCTCGGTCTTGAGGATAGTCGGACCAAAAACTGCACCCATTCATCCAAAGGAATGAGATTTGCCTCTTCTGGAATCGAAGTCTCAACCAAATCCCGTGGAACAGAGGGATCATCCAGCAAAGTGCCAGCACCTCGTTGGGGAGAAGAAACCAAGGTGATATTACCCTCACCCACATTGCGTGACAAGGTGACTGCATCTTCTGGAGAGGAGGAAATTGGCGCACCATTACTCTCCTATGCAATTGGTTCATCTAGAAGCAAAGATTCTAGTTGAACCGGAGAAGTCGGTTGGGCATATAAGAGAGCAATTTCGAAGTAATCTTTGGGGAAGAGCTCCGTTTTGCGTCAAAAACCAGAGTAGATCCAGAGGAAACTTTTATTATTGAAGTGCTCGCCTAAGATGAACCATGTTGCAGTTTTTCGCAACAAGTTTGGAGGATAGCCCCTTTTAAACGACAAGTTGAGCCTCTACTAATCCCTGATTTTGCGACAGGTTTAGAGATTTCAAAACATATGGGTTGTATTCCACCAACATGAATATGATTGGGCCCTCTATTCCCTTGGTTATGCTGGGCAATCTGGTCTTCACGGATTCACCTGTTATTTGAAAACAGAGCTTTCTCTCCGGAGGAAACACTACTAAAAGCTCTATCAGACGCTCGAGAATGGCAACTAGCTCAACTAACTATGCAACCTCTGACAACTACATCAAGCGGCTATAACCCCTCTTTTGTACGACCAGCAACAACAATCTGTCACACTGATGCGGCTTGAAACGAGTTGTCAAATCAGTAGGAGTTGGTTGGATCTTCGACAACCAGTCAAACAAAGAAGTCTGCAGAGGTAGTTCAGCTAAATCATATGAGATATCCCCTCTCATGGCAGAAACTCTAGCAATTCGGGAAGCTCTTCTCCACGCTCTCGAAATGGGCTTCACCAACATCTGCATAAAATATGATGCTCAAGATCTCATCCGAGCAATTAATTCTCGGGAACAAAACAAGGAGCTCTACGAACTCCTTTATGATATCAATAACCTTGTATCTTTGTTCCTCTCTATCTCTTTTGTTTTCATTCCGTGTCTGTCGAACTTAGAGGCTGACGCTCTAGCTAAATCTGCTCTCCATGAGTTCTCTGTAACTCCTGCACATGTGTAACTCTTTTCAATTTTAATGAGAATGCTGCTCAAAAACAAAAAAAAGGATTTTGTTGTCGGTTTTCGGACACACATTTGTATGTGAGTCCCGTCTGTGAAGATATATCCGATTTTGTTGAGTCGTTAAGATGATTGTAGAGTAGGGATTAAAAGGTCATTTACACGTTTACAGTGTCCTCCAGACAATATAAAAAAGTGTCCTCTTCATTTCGACATTAACCGTTACCACGAAATTGTATTTCTCCATGCGTAGCATGTACGAGTCCACTAGTTGTAATAATAAGTAGTAGGGTTCAATTTGACTAGTTAAAGATTTAGTATTTTTTTAAAAGAATCATTTTGTTCAATACGGTAAGTTGACCAAAATATTAAGTCTATACCAACAGATAACTCAAAAATAGGTGTAGCATGACTGTCTGTAATTTCATACATTTTTACCCTTACTCTTGTTGATGTCACCTCAGTCAATCTTCCGCGAAGTTAATTTAATTTTCCGACATGAGATTTAATGCAAGGGAAGCTGAAGATTTATTGTTAGATAATGCCGTCGGTCCCACATCTGAGAAGAGATTTTTGCAAATCAGATTTTGTGGTTGATAATTATAAAATTGCACAACGGTAAACTAAATAATAATAAAGAATTATTGGGCCACATATTTATGATTTGGAGCTGATGTTAACAAGTTGCCGCCGATGTTAAACAGTGTTAGCATGCAACAAAGTTTTCCCCAATCAACTTTTATTATAAAGTTATCCAAATCGTCTGGACATTTAACAAGTAAGTTGATGATGGTAACAAAATTAACAATTTGATGCTTTCGTAACTAACTGATGAGTTATATATGGGGCAAGTTAACAAATATACTTACAGTTAGGGATGTCAATCGGGCTGGCCCGGCCCGGCCCTGCCCGAAACCCGTAAAGCCCTAATATATTTGAGCCCGGCCTGGCGCGACCCGAAAAATAATCGGGCCTATATTCTAAAGCCCGGCCCGGCCCGAACAGAGCTATAGGGATTTTCAGACTTTTATTTGACATGTATAAATCGTATAGAAATATCACTGAAATTCTATAGATAATGATTTTAAAAATGTGAAGTAAATAGAATGAATGATAATGTTACTTGGATCACGAAACGTAAACCCATCCAACCAAGTGCGTGTACAAATCAATGCTTCAACGTGTCTAGGTAGAAGACGATTTCTATATTTGCTAAAAACATGGACATCAATACTAAATGTAGACTCTAAGATTTATAGTAAGGTAAAACTAGGAAATTAGAGTTTTCAATCAATAAAAAATATATAGGAAATACTTCATGTTTTAAAAAGTTAAATTCTAAACAAAACCTCTAACTCAATCAAAATGTTTATTTCCAGCCTTTTCGGGCCGGCCCGAGCCCGGCCGGGCTAAGCCCGAAAAACCCACTATCCCGATTAGGCTTGGCCCGAAAGGCCCGATTATTTTTGGGCTTACATATTTAAGCCCGAGCCCAGTGTTTTTCAGGGCCGAGCCGGGCCGGCCCTCGGGCTTTGGCCCTAATTGACATCCCTACTTACAGTTAACAAATATATTGTATGGTTAACATTAAATGCGTAGATAGTAACACAAAGAAAACAAATCAACAATACGAGAATGTTATATTGTTAACGCAATTATCATATAAAATGTTAACGTGCTAACAATAATATCTTATACTTGTAACGTGCTAACAATAATATCCGATACTTTACATATATGTGTTAAACCTATAGTTATCGGATTAAATCAATTATTACATCAAGCATGGTTTTGCGAGGGAGCCGTCATATATGTTATATTGTTAAACATATATGACGGCTCCCTCGCAAATCCATTGCAAATCATGGATATATTTTTTGTAAAAATATTAAGGGTTTAGGGGTTAGGGTTACATATAACAAATTATAGGAATTCACTACGCCTATCAGAGTCTTGGCCTCTTGGATTCACTTTTATCCCCGAGAACCACATGTCACGTCTTTTCAGATCTCGAATATAAGGAATGCAAATTTGCAATGGAATTGAGAGGGATCCCTCGCAAAGCCCTCGCAAATTTGCTAAAGAAGCACGCCTAGCAAATCCCTCGCAAAATTGTTACGAATTTGCGAGGGAAAATTATCCCTCACAATATCGTCGTAAAATAGTAGCAAAGTCGTCGCAATTTTGCAAGAGATTTGCGACGAGCTTACGATCTCTCGCAAATCCCTCGCAAGCTACTCGCAAATCTGTCGCAAATTTGCGAGGGAGTTTTCCATCGCAAATTTCCCTTGCAAATCGCATGTTTTCTTTTAGTGCTACCGTTACACAGACATTGAAGATAGTCAAAGTATTGTTCTAAATATAAATAATGATAACAATTTATGAGGACAATATGCTAATCGGGTTAGCAATTGTGTTATAAAAATGTTGGGGGAATAGTTGACATATTTGTTGTATGAGTTTACGAATGAATGTGTGGCTATCGTTAACTACGTTAACATGAAACCGATACACAGACACACTTGCTGAAGGCGGTAAAATAAACAAAACAAGTTCAATCTACTTTGGAACGTATGATCGTTTGATTAGTTCATCGCCAGTCCATGATAGGTCTTCCTCTTTAGAGTTGAATTCTATTTCGGTACGTATGATCATTTCCACCTCAGCCTGCGAAACAGAGATGATAGAAAAGCCGAGGTTTCAACACAAAATGTCTGATAACTTTGGTGACGCAAGAGATAAACTAATTAAACTAACAGAGGACAAAAAATTTTGATAACTTAAATTGTTGGTTGTTAACAAGTATAATACTTGTTATCACAAATTACAATTACCCGTTAACATCCTTACTCAAACCTGAAACAAAATCATCTACTAACCATGAAATCAATAAATGTTTTATGGAAGAAACTGATGTTTATAGCACAGCTAATAATAGTTCAAGAAGAATGAATACCTCCGCTTCCTCGTCAAGCACTCTAGTTTTGTTCAACTGAAGATGAACTTTTTGGAAACCACCGCGAACAACAGTTCTCTCCAGTCTGCTCTCCTCTTCGTCGGAAGAATCGATGTTCTCTTGAATAGCTGGGACTAAAACAACCATTTGTAATGTTGGAAACAGACTTGACACGACAACATTTGTTATCGGATAAGTACCTTAACGAGAAGCGGCGAGTATCCGCAGCTAACTAGCTTAACGACCAACGACGAGTATCCAAATCTAAAATCACAAGGAAAGTCAGATCTAGACAGAGAACCAACCATCGTCGCCAACCCACCAAAAGAAAGAGATCCCGATGGTTTGAAGTAAGAACTACCGGCGTTGCCCTTTAACCTTCAATAAATCACCACCCAGAGATGTAAATCTCTCCAACCATCACGTTCCTTTATCAATGGAGGATGAGGCCTTCTCAAATCAAGAGGAAGACCCAAGGGGAAACTTTTTTTCTGAGCATCGACAACGGCAGAAATAAGAGGGATTATAGCTGGGAAAGGACAAAAAAAGAAGATGAAGAGAAGAGGAGAGAAGAAAAGAGATAGATGAAGAGTGAGAGAGGGGGGAAAGAGAAGAGAAAAATAAGATGAAGAGAGGGAAGATGAGAAGGAAGAATAAGAATAAAATAGGATGAGGCTCATTACCATACGCAATCACCCTATACCTCATGTAGCTCATGTCGCACACATGTACGAGTGTATTGGTCTTTGTACGGTGAGCAGTAGCGGTTGCACAATGTCATCATCTCATAACTAATTTCCATATTAAATAATAGTAGTTGTTGATAATACTCTTTTATAAATATATAACTTTAGGATATTGAAATGTTTTTTTTCTCACAAATCTAATTTTAAGACAAAATCGAAAACCAATTTCTAAAGCAGATGATTTTATGATGCACTCACGTTTAACCCTAAAAGTAGCTACTGCAAGAGCACATCAATTGAAATAGTATTTAAGGGATCAAATCCACAATGGCCAAATGTAACGCCACGAGAATGCATGAAGAAAGTAAAGTTAAGACGAATGACAGTTGTTTGTGGTTTTGTAATTTCTAAACTAAGAATGATAATTGAAATCGATATAAATTCAATAAGTAAAAGCGCTAGGTCTTCAGGTAATTCCAGGAATCCAAGACTCACTAAACATATTATCGAACATGGAATGAATTAAGAATCGTTCTCGAACTCAAACATGAATTTCTAGCTAGCCCATTGTCGTGGCACTAACTACTATACCTAATAACCTAAGTATCTGAACTGTCGTTTGACCTTAGAATTCTAGGCACGCATTAAAGTTCATGTTTGATAAGTTCACAAATCGCCTTAGCATCAGCTTGTAGAGATAATATCGTATCTTAACTTATTATCTCATAGTTAGAATATCCTCTTGTTAATATTCTGTACAGATCTTCTTCATTAGCTTATATATATCGATGTACAATATAACGATTATTATCAAGGAAATACAATCATCTTCCTCTATATGGTATCAGAGCTCTCCTTTCCAAAGGACCTCTCTCTCTCTTAAAAATTTCTCCTTCCTCTCTTTCTTTCTTCACGAAATGACTACTGAATCTGCAACTTCCGATGTCATCAATTCCGGAGTCGCACAAACTTCTCTTATCTCCGTTAACATGGTTAATGTGACAAAGCTCTCCTCAACAAATTACATCACTTGGAGTGCGCAGATCAAATCTCTCCTCCGTGGATATGATATGCTCAAATTCATCGACTCCACCACTTAAATTCCGTCGAAGACAATCACAAATTCCGGCAACGAGGAATCAAACCCAGCTTACATCGCTTGGCAACGCCAAGACAGTCTCCTATTTAGCTCACTCATGGGCTCTATCGAGATGGCTCATCAGCCTCTCATTGCAACAGCCGATTCATCTCTTACTGCATGGACAACATTAGCCGCAACATACGGCAATCCGACACGAGGACACATGAAACAGCTGAAAAGCCAATTGAAACAATGTGTCAAAGGTACGCAGACAGTGGATGTCTATATGCAACATATCAAAGCAAAATCAGATGCTCTTGCTCTGCTCAGAAGTCCGATGGATCAAGAAGATTTGACGGATATCATACTTGCGGGTCTCGGTGAAGACTAAAAATCCCTAATTGAATCTGTTCATAGACGTGACTCACCGATCTCGTTTGCTGAACTTCACGAGAAGTTCATCAATCGAGAATTTTCTCTTGCCGCCATCACTCCGCCCTCCTCATCATTTCCCATCACCGCTAACCACGCTCAGCACATGAACGCATAATTGGCGCAACAACAACAACAAAAACACATATGGCAATCACTCATTCTCTCGACAGAAGGGAAATGATCAGCGAGGCTCACGTCCGTATCTGGGGAAATGCCAAGCATGTGGAACACAAGGTCACAGTGTCAAACGGTGTCTCATGTTTCAGCTTGTCTCTCTGCAGTCATCATCTCCTCAGAATTTTTATGCGCCTCCACGAGGATTCTCTCAGGCGTCTCCTCAAGCGTACAATGCCATGATGCACTCAGCTGATGCTCCTTCTTGGCTACTGGATTCGGGAGCCTCTCATCATCTCACATCTGATCTGGCTAATCTCTCATTCCATTCGCCTTACACAGGTGGTGAAGATGTGCAAATTGGAAATGGAATGGGACTTGAGATTTCCAATACTAGTTCAGCCATTCTTTCCCTCCCCTACACGTAACTTTGCTATGAAAAATGTTCTTCATGTTCCTAACAATGCAAGAAATCTTGTTTCAGTCAAACAATTATGCACTGACAATCGGGTATCTGTGGAATTTTTCCCAGACTTATTTCAGGTGAAGGATCTCAACACAAGGGCGCCAATGGTAACAGGGGGAACTAAAGACGGAGGTATGAGTGGCCGCATCGAGATTCATTCAAAATTTTCTCCTTTTCTGCATCAATAAAATGTCCTTTAGCTATCTGGCATTCAAGATTAGGACACCCAGCTATTTCAGTTTTAAAATCTGCTATTTCTCCCTTGTTGCTTTCTGATTCAAAAAATTCAGCTTCTTTCCATTGCATTGATTGTTCGATTAATAAAAGCCACAAAATGCTTTTCTCTATCTCTTCTTCTCTTTCCTCAACAAAACCTCCCGAGCTTGTATATTCAGATGTATGGACTTCACCGATTTTGTCCATTGATGGGTATAAGTATTATGTGATTTTCGTTGATCACTTCACGCATTATGTCTGGTTCTATCCGCTTCGCAGAAATTCTAACGTTAGAGACACACTTATCCGGTGGAAGGCACTTGTGGAAAAGCGATTTCAACATAAACTAATCTCATTATATTCCGATAACGGAGGCGAATATGTTGCACTAGCTGATTTTTTCGCAACGAATGGTGTCTCTCACCTCACCACTCCACCACACACACCCAAACACAACAAGTCTCCGAGCGACGACACAAACACATAGTGGAAACAAGTCTTGCTCTCATAACACATGCCTCTATGCCTACAAGCTACTGGACATATGCACTTGCTGCAGCAGTTTATCTCATCAATCGGTTACCAACAACAACATTATCGCTTATCTCGCCGTATGAGAAACTGTTTGGAAACGCTCCAAATTATACGAAGCTTCCCGTCTTTGGATGCCTCTGCTTTCCGTGGCTCAAACCATACACACATCACAAGCTCGACTCACGCTCCAAACCATGTATCTTCTTGGGCTATTCTCTAAGCCAGAGCGCATTTATCTGCTTGGAACCATTAACTTCTCGAATTTTTGTTTCCCGTCATGTTCAATTTGTAGAAACAAAATTTCCTTTTCATTCTCTTTCCTCTCCACCACAAAAAGCTGTCCTTGTTTTCCCATCATGGTGGCCGCCAGTCACCACAATCTCGATGTCGCCACTGCGATCTCCGTCGTCAGACAAGCCCCCAGGTTCGGATCCCTTACTAACTGAAATTGCTTTACATGTGACAGCTACTTCGACTGGAGATTCTGGTAATTTGGAATTGCAGGTTATGCCGAGTGAATCAGTTTCTCCAAACATGGATTCTGTTTCGACTCTGACTGCAGAACCAGTTCTACATGAAGCTGTACCCATAGTCAATTCACATCCGATGCAGACACGAGGGAAGAACAATATCACCAAGCCATTGCAAACAATTTCCATGGTTGCTCTCACCTCGTCACATACAGATGATGAACCGGCGAATGTCACGCATGCCATGAAAGATGAGCGATGGCGAAATTTCATGTCCACTGAATTCAATTCACATATTCAACACTAAACATGGGATCTTGTTCTCCCTTCACCATACTACAATTTGATTGGGAACAAGTGGGTTTTTTGAACGAAGCGACACCCAGATGGTTCTTTTAAACGATTCAAGTCACGTCTTGTTGCAAAGGGGTCTCATCAGCGTCCTGGCATCGACTTTCAAGACACATTCAATCATGTTGTCAAGCACTCCACCGTTTTCATTGTTCTTGGAGTTGCTGTCTCTAGTGACTGGCCTTTGCAACAACTTGATGTCAACAATGCATTTCTACATGGTCACTTGACGGAGGATGTGTACATGTCGCAGCTGATTGGTTTTGTGGACAAAGATAAGCCGCATCATGTCTGCAAATTGAAGAAAGCACTCTATGGCTTGAAAACAAGCTCTTCGTGCGTGGTATTTGGAACTTTGAAATTTTCTCATTCAATCTGGATTCGTGAACTCTTTGGCGGATGCGTCATTGTTTGTTTTTCACTCGGGCAACACTCTCATATACACACTTGTATATGTAGATGATATTATCGTGACCAGTAATAATCCTACACGAGTTCAAGAGTTTATTATCTTGATGAACTGAGCTATTTTTTGGGTGTGGAAGCTCTCATGACAAAGTCTGGCTTTCTATTAAATCAAAGGAAGTATATCAACGATCTTTTGCATCACACCAATATGTCCTCTGCTAAACCGGTGTCGTCTCCTATGATGGCCAATGACAGATTGCAGTTGTCGTCGGGTACACCTCTGGCGGATGGTACTGAGTACAGACAGGTTGTTGGAAGCCTCCAATATCTCCACTTCACACGACCTGATGTTGCTTTTGCAGGCAACAAGCTTTCGCAATTTATGCACTGCCCTACGGATGTCCATTGGCATGCAGTCAAGCGAGTTCTTCGCTATCTAGATGGTACTCGGGATCGAGGAATTTTTCTCCGCCGTGACAATTCAATTGCTCTACATGCCTTTTCTGATGCAGATTGGGCAGGCAATATGGATGCTTATACTTCGACCGGTGCTTAAATAATTTATTTGGGCTCTCATCTTGTCGCCTAGTCATCCAAGAAACAAAAGACTGTTGCACGTTCATCTACAGAAGCTGAGTATCGGGGCAGTTGCTAATACGACATCTGAACTTTGTTAGGTCGCATCTCTGCTCAAAGAATTGGGTATTAGATCAACTACTCAACCTGTTATTTATTGTGATAATGTGGGTGCAACGTATTTGTCCGCGAACCCGGTCTTTCACTCGCGTATGAAGTACGTTGCGTTGGATTATCATTTTATACGTGAACTGGTACAATCTAGGTTTTTACGTGTCTCACATGTTTCATCTAAAGACCAGCTTGCTGATGCATTAACAAAGCCAGTTCCACGATCGCTGCTTGAGGCTAATTCTTCCAAGATTGGAATTTCCTCCAAACGTTCATCTTGCGGGGGCGTGTAGAGATAATATCGTATCTTAACTTATTATCTCATAGTTAGAATATCCTCTGGTTAATATTCTGTATAGATCTTCTTCATTAGCTTATATATAGCGATGTACAATGTAACGATTATTATCAAGGAATTACAATCATCTTCCTCTATACAGTTTTCGTTGGCTAAGGACGATTTGCTAATCTAAGTTCTTTCAGGAAATCTAAAACACTTTTGATGAATAAATTAATCCTAAGATCATAAACTAGGTGATCAATCTAGTTTAAGCCTTAAACTCAACAAAAGATGAAGAACTCTATGTAATTCCCTATTCTAACAGATCCGTTTAAGTGATTCATGAAAAATCTTTTGAAACCCTAAAAACCTAACTATGAGACTACTCGCTCGTAATTTCAGAGAAAACACAGAGAGATGAAGAAAAACTCATAATCAAATAAAATATAAATCCAAAAGGGTTCATAAATCTTCTCATAAGATGTAGAGTCAGAGATTCGTCTCCCCAAATCTTACAAATTGCCAAAAGCCAAAAGTCTGAATAGAAAATAAAGCGTAACCTAAAAAGTGGCTAAAAATAGGTATAAATAGGTCTCTAGTCGTTCATGGTCGAAATTAGGTGGATCTGGGCCGAAACAGGAAAAGTCGAATTTCCTTTTAGCCCTATGGGACCAGATCCGTCGATCCATGTTTCTTGAATCGGTCGAGTTGGCACCCGCGGATGGGTCATCTCCGCGAATGCTTCTTCTGCTCGCCAGGCTGGACCGTCTTCACGAAAATAGGCATAACCTTTGATCGCACCGTTGGAATGGCCTCAAACCACTTCCAAATGAAAGCTAATCCATTGATCTATCTTAAACCAAAATTGGAGCTCGATCCATGGGTGGGAAGTCCTTCAACGAATTCCAAACTTCTGATATCTCTACATGATTTTGCATCTCCATATGCTCATTTGCACCCAAAACGGCTCATTTTTTCCCAAAGTGATCTAAAACCTGAAAAGACTCGATAAAGAACTACAAGACTCTAAAAATGAATTTTGACTCGATAAAAGACACAAAAACAAGAGTTAGAAACCGGTAAAAACACGGTTTATCATTTTTTCAATTCTTTCTAAAAACTAAAAAGTTTATAAAATATATAACTAAAATAACGTTTGTTATCAGATTACTACCTTAACGAGAAGCGGCGAGTATCCACAGATAAATAGCTTAACGACCAACGACGAGTATCCAAATCTAAAATCACAAGAAAAGTCAGATCTAGACAGAGAACCAACCATCGTCGCCAACCCACCAAAAGAAAGAGATCCCGATGGCTGAAGCAAGAACTACCGGCGTCGCCCTTTACCTTCAATAAATCACCACCCAGAGATGTAAATCTCTCCAACCATCATGCTCCTTTATCAATGGAGGATGAGGCCTTCTCAAATGAAGACGAAACCCCAAGGGGAAACACTCTTTATGAGCATCCACGGTGGTGGAATGAGAGGGATTGTAGCTGGGAAAAGACGAAAAAAGAAGATGAAGAGAAGAAGAGAGAAGAAAAGAGAGATGGAGAGTGAGAGAGGGGGGAAAGAGAAGAGAAAAATAAGATGAAGAGAGAGAAGATGAGAAAGAAGAATAAAAATAAAATAGGATGAGGTCCATTACCATACGCAATCACCCTATACCTCATCTAGTTTATGTCGCACACATGTACGAGTGTATTGGTCTTTGTACGGTGAGCAGTAGCGGTTGCACAATATCATCATCTCATAACTAATTTCCATATTAATTAATATTGAAATGTTTTTTTATTTGCTAACAAATCTAATTTTAAGACAAAATCGATAACCAATTTCTAAAGCAGGTGATTTAATCAATTCTTTCTAAAAACTAAAAAGTTTATAAAAATATAACTCAATATTTATTTTGCTAACAAATCTAATTTTTGTACAAAATCGAAAACGGTTCCTAAAACAAATTGTTTCTTAAGTACGTAAAAAAAAAGTTTTTTTTGAACGTAAAGTCACTTATTTGAAGTTTTTAATAAATTTTAGTACTTTTTGAACTTATTTAGGAAAGTAACATTTATTTTACTATTTATGATAATTTCACTTTTATACAGTACGGCGTGTACACATATGGACGGTATACGGGTATACAAAAGAAGAGTATTTTCGTTATTTACCCGTTAAAAGACAAAAAATTAAAAAAAAAAAAATAAGTGTTAATTTTGTAAAGAAAATTGAGATAAGAGACAATTTTGTGCAATTATGTCGTTTTTTTTTTGCATCCTGGTCTTAAAGTCAAACTAAAGAATCTTGAATTTTTGTAGATCTAACGGTCTATATCTGATGACGTTGCAATCAAAGATGAACTTGACCGTATATCAAACGTTGAGTCAGCACTCACTCAGCAGTCAAATCCAAAACTCGCATAATAGGGAACAAAATCAGACGACACAAAAATCAAGAAACAAATCAAACGATGTTGCTCCGAATCTCTATCCAATCAGGTAAAATCTGGATTCTCTTTGGTTTGCTCGATTTCAAAATCTGTAGGCTTTCGATACGATCGATGCTAGTTTTTGGCGTTTGCAGGGAAGAACAATCTCAGGACTTTGAGACCTCAATTTCTCGGTATTAGAAGCTGTTGGTTATCAATGTCGCCGGAGCCATCTACTCAGCAGCCAAAACCTCCGGTGAGTTTATTGACGAGATTTCATAAAATCCTCAGATTTTCGGAAACAGTTGTTGGGAATGATAATTGTTCTTGAAAATTTTGTGTTGATATGATGAAATTCCGTTTGAATTTCTGATTATAATATGTTTCAGAAAGTGCAAAATCTCATTGGTGGTTCTTTTGTTGATTCTCAATCATCATCATATATCGATGTTATAAACCCTGTAAGCTCTCTATACACTCTGTGTTTTAGGCTTTTAGATGGTTTTGCTATGAAAAGAACCGTAACGGTTTTGATGTTGCTATAGGCTACGCAAGAGGTTGTTTCCCAAGTTCCATTGACAACTAACGAAGAGTTCAAGGCGGCAGTATCCGCTGCGAAACAAGCATTTCCTTCATGGAGAAACACACCGATTACAACTCGTCAGCGTGTCATGCTAAAGTTTCAAGAGCTTATACGGAAGAATATGGTAAGTACTGTGATTGGCAGCTTGTTTCGCGCTTGACATGTCCTTGACTGAACTTTTGATCTTAGGATAAACTTGCTATGAACATCACGACTGAGCAAGGGAAGACCTTAAAGGATGCACATGGCGATATATTCCGTGGGCTAGGTTAGTTTTATTGCAGGTTTCGATTATATGATTGACAAGCAGAGCAAAACTATACTGATTTTTTTTTTTGGTGTCACGCAGAGGTTGTGGAGCATGCGTGTGGAATGGCTACTCTACAGATGGGTGAATATGTCCCCAATGTGTCGAATGGAGTTGATACGTATAGTCTTAGGGAGCCATTAGGTGTCTGTGCTGGCATTTGTCCCTTCAACTTTCCAGCAATGATTCCTTTATGGGTAACACGCTTAAGTCTTTTTTATATTAGTGCTCCATATGGCTTCGTTAACGTTCACCGTATTATACATATAGATCCACTTAATTCTTGGTGATCCTCGTCTGTGAAGTCTGAGTATTTCTTCTGTGTTTGTTATTGCAGATGTTTCCCGTTGCAGTGACATGTGGTAATACCTTTGTTTTAAAGCCATCAGAGAAGGATCCTGGTAAACTACTCAGTTCTTTTACCCTTATTCGTTGAAACTATTTCAGTAACTAAAGGACGCTCCTGTGATGTTTTTAAGTGATGCGTGCAAAGTTCAAGATATATAGACTTTCTGATCTTGTCTTAACATATCGTTGATGTCAGTGTACATACATCTTACTACCAATGTCAATGTGATGACTGAATGCTCTTAGATATATCACATTTTGAAAATGTTATACTTTACCACCTGCATTATTGGTTGACTTCTGTCCACTATTGCACTATTACTGTTATTAATCATCTATATAGAAAAGAAATGTGGTATGTTATCTGTAAAACCGGTTGCTTATATTACTTGCTTTGTCCAGGTGCTTCTGTAATACTTGCAGAGTTGGCAATGGAAGCTGGATTACCTGATGGGGTTCTCAATATCGTTCACGGGACCAATGTAGGTTATGTTTAAAATTTCTGCTCTTGCCAAATTTCCTATTTGTAAGGATTTGAATTGTTGAAGAAATGATATCCCTCGGGAGATAGTATGGTGATTATTTTTATATCTTACAAATTACATTCACCTCAAACTGTCCCATATTTAATCTGTAAAGATTCCGCACTATTGCCTTCACTCTCTTTGTCATCTGTAGTAATGCATCTTCACATGGCAGGATACTGTGAATGCTATCTGTGATGATGACGATATAAGGGCTATTTCTTTTGTTGGGTCGAACACTGTAAGTATATATATTTTGTTGTCCCTCTGGCTCTATTATAGCCTACAGACTTCGGTTTGTGTTTGACCAATTTATGATAAGTAATATTTATGAAATTGCATCTAGTCCGTTTCCTGTGTAACTAGTTCAGCGGTCTGATAAGACTTAAAAACACTATTCTCCTGCACAAATAGCGAAATCATACCCTATAACTTTAAAATCTGTTACCAAGAACATGGCAGATTTGCTTTTCTTCTGAGCTCAACTTTTTAGTTTAACTTGTGTATCCCGAATTGAATTGTTTTGTAAAAGGCTGGAATGCATATATATGCAAGGGCAGCAGCGAAAGGAAAACGTATTCAGGTAACATCTTTTCTCCTGTAAAATTTTTCCTTAGTATTTCAAAACGACTATGTTAATTTACTTATAAAATATCTGTTCAGTCAAATATGGGGGCGAAAAATCATGGACTTGTCTTACCTGATGCCAACGTCGATGCTACTTTAAATGCGTTACTTGCTGCTGGGTTTGGTGCTGCTGGACAGAGATGCATGGCACTGAGTACAGTGGTCTTTGTTGGCAATTCAAAAGCATGGTACTGCTAACCTTCTTTTCACCATATTCAAATTACTCCAACTGTAACCTTCTCGAATATATTATAGTTTCATTTTTCTTGTGATAAACACGCTTGCCTGTAATCTTTTCTCCCCTGTGGTTTCCGAGCCCAACAACCTCATGGTGAATAAACCATAAATAAGATTGTATAGGACAACACGGCTTTCTTTTATTAGTTTAGATTGACTGCTGTTGTTGTCCCGTTGATTTTCATTTGATGGTAATAAATGATTATCTTCAACTTGTCTAATACGAACCAGGGAGGATAAACTCGTCGAGCGAGCGAAAGCCCTTAAAGTCACATGTGGGACAGAACCAAATGCAGACCTGGGTCCTGTGATTAGTAAACAGGTATTTTCGCGCTCAAACCTCTGCCACAGGTCATGACTACGGCTAAACTTATGTGTGTAGCAATCACGTTTAGTTTTGCGTTTTTTCTGTTTTTAAATATATTGCTAAATGTTATATGGCTAGGCCAAAGAACGGATATGCCGCTTGATTCAGTCTGGTGTGGACGATGGTGCTAGATTGCTGCTTGACGGAAGAAATATTGTGGTATTTTCCTAATCTCCATAATTACTGCTATTGCAACAGACTCACGTCTTAAATATAGCACTAACCACCACATTCTTATGAAATAGTAATGACGAATCACCGAAATCTCTTGCTCTATTTATGATTGACTAATATTGTTGCATTAATAATCTTTGTGTAATCTTGAAAACAACGTTCGACTGGTCCGAGAAGTTTATATATCTTTGCTCGTAACAAACAGGTTCCAGGATACGAGAAAGGGAATTTTATCGGTCCTACCATTTTATCTGGTGTTACCCCAGACATGGAGTGTTACAAGGTATTATTCTGGTATTTTAAGCAAATAATCTGTTTTCTACTTGAAACCTACATTTTTTCCTCTTTTCTTTTGGCACATTGCAGGAGGAAATATTTGGCCCTGTTCTTGTATGCATGGAGGTCAGACTGGAAAAATCTATTTTTATTTGAATCATATATTCGGTTTTTTGTTTATTCTTCTTATGTTTGTGTGATTTACGCGCTCTGATTCCTTCGTGACATATTCATGTACAGGCAAACAGCTTTGACGAGGCCATAGACATAATAAATAGAAACAAGTAAACACTTTTTTTTTTATCTCATTCATATCATATACATCTATAATCCTCTCATCTTTTTCAACAATCTGCTATTTACGCCTTCAACAGATATGGAAACGGTGCTGCTATTTTTACTACATCGGGCACAGCGGCGAGAAAGTTCCAAATGGAAATAGAAGCCGGACAGGTATTAAGAACTAACTTTGAGCCTATCAACACACAAACTTTTTCTTTAGTATACATTTCGTCATTGTTGATCTCTTATTTTGTTGTTGCGAATCTTGCTCAGATTGGTATTAATGTTCCGATCCCGGTTCCATTACCGTTCTTCTCATTCACTGGGAATAAAGCCTCATTTGCAGGAGATCTAAACTTTTATGGTAAAAAGTTTGTCACAAAATAAAATAGAAGATTTATTCTCTTTTTCTATTTGCTTATACCCAAGTGGAATTGTTCCAGGCAAAGCAGGAGTAGACTTTTTCACTCAGATCAAGACTGTGACACAACAGTGGAAGGATATTCCAACTTCAGTATCTCTTGCAATGCCTACTTCGCAAAGGCAATAAATTCGCTATTTTCTTTTACTTTTGGATTTCGAATTAGCTTCATGAAGAACCCTCTGGTCTTTTGTTTTATTTCAGCTGCCTTTTATAATGTTAAGTCTTATAAGGGAAAATATTGCAAAACCATTTATCAAATTAAAATCGACTATAAATTTGTCAAAATCTTGATCATATTAATGACTCAATTTAAGGGTAACAATCAAATCAATTCAATTTACATCGAACAATATACAAATGCCAACTTTGATAACCATGTATCTACGAAGTCAAAATTTAAAGTTAATTTACAAGAATTTATATGATTTTTTTTAATCTTTCCGATGACAAATTAATAAATATTTTAATGTAAATTTCTAGATATAATAAGATAAAATTTCTTACATTTAATATTTTTCATAACTATATCACTTATTTTGTAATTTTTATTACATTAAAAATAATGAGAAGGTAAAACCATTAGTTATAGATTGTGTTACACTCTATAGCACATTATTAGTTTGTATTTAGACTCTATAACACAATTTGATACTCTAACACATTGACCACGTATTCATTGTAAAAAAAGACAAAAACCAAACGTTTTTCTCTTTTACCTTCGCTTTCTCTTTCTCTCTTTTCAATTCTTCAATTGGATTCTTCTCTTTGATCTTCTCTTCAAACTCTGCTCTTTTTTATTCCGAGAGTTTTGCAAAAAATGACACATTATTCAACTTGTCTTACAAAACTAACACTTTTGAAAACATTATTAAAATGTAACACTTTCCTCACTATTTGCGCCAAAAGTGGACCGTATTACCTTTGATGTAGTTGATACATTATCAGCTTTCTGTCAGATTTGAATAGATGGATGCACCAACCGATGGGATGGAAGATGCAAAACAGTAGCACTGATATGACTTGTAACTGTGTATATTTTTTTACGTAAATTCATATTAGCAGAAATATTATTTTAGAAAACAATCTCACATATTTAAAGTAGGAGGAAACGTCTATGTGAAGACAGACTGTATCTAAATCTACCAAACACCTGAAACTAAAGATAGAGAAACCAGAGAGAACAGCAATTGGTGATCAACAAGAAAAATTTCAAAAAGATTGAAACAACGAAGCAGATGCAGGTAAATATATTATTGTGGTCCATCCATTTTTCTGTTTGTATATCCCAATCGTAGCTATAATAAATTTTATTTACTCATGTGTTATTCTTGATTTTATTAAAGAAAAAGATCCAAAACCGAAGTATTTTTCGATTTTGTTTTTGTAAAAATGTTAAATGTCATTTACTCAAGTGTTATTCTTGTTAGATGTGGGCCTGGTGTGTCTCTAACTAGAAGCCCAAATCAGGAAAATGTTGTTGGGCCAAATAACTAAAGATTAAAGAAGCCCAGTAAACAAACTTCCTAGTCTACAAATTGATAGAGTCAACGTCTCCTTCAACGTTACGCGAAACAACTGGAAAAAGAAATTACAGAGAGAAAGAAAACAGAGCGTAAGAGAGAACGTGAGAGAGTTTCTTCGATTCTTCTTGAGAGTAGCTAGGGTTTCTTCTTTCTCCTTGTCTCTTGTATTTCTTCTTCTTCTAGCTCCAAGACCCGATTGCTTTTCCTTATATTGAACCTGTAAAAGGAAGAAGCAAATCGGTGAGAAGCTTGTGTGATCCACGGTCGGGGAGGTTCCGATCAGATAGCGATATCGCGAGGCAGTGCGTATACTCCCCCGGACGTAGTCGCAAGACGAACCGGGTCAACAGCTCGTGTGTTTTCAAGCTACAGATTCTCAAGTTCAAGATTAGTAAATCGGGTTCAGTACCAACAAGTGGTATCAGAGCCAAGTTACGTCATAGCTTCCGCTTAAGGCTTACTCTACCTTTAGGCGTAAGAAGATTAAAGAATCTACAAGCAACGAGAAGAAGCAGTTCTAGCAAGAAGAAAGATCAGGTCAAGGTTCGAAACTTATCTGGTTTATCTGTGTTGTGAGGGATCTGCATCAGTCTTTGGGTTTTGCGATTGATTCTGGGTCTGCAAGGAGTTTGGCTGAATCTGCAGTATGGAGCTGATATGCTCAAATTAATACCCTAAAAGTACTAAAGCAGTTGTCGTAGTATAGTTAGGGGTCGAAC
>PKMM01011738.1:522380-558889 GCA_002933915.1 Eutrema heterophyllum | reverse complement strand
GAAAGAAAGATACAAATGATGAAAAATGATCATTTCTTGGAAATGAAACGTATATAGGAACCATTTAGGAACATATATAATGTATTTAGGAAAGTCTTCTTAAATGAACAAGAAACAGAATGCAGAGAGGAATTATAAAAATACTATATTACCTGTTGATTTCCATGCGTAAATGAAGCATTGACATGCGAATAACCATTTACAGTTCGCGACGCATTTGTCTATTGGGTGTTCTCTACTTCACAAATCTCTTCGTTACATAAAGTCTTTGATTGAATGCTGCACTCAGGATTCTCATGAGGAAGAATGTTGCATATGTCAGTCACCTGAAGAAGAAAACAAAAGAAAACCTTAGATTAAAAGTGTTGTAACTGACCTAAAAAGTATGAAGAGAATATTTATAACGAAGCTAAGAAGTAATGTACAAATCCTTTTTTACTAACCGTTACATACAAAGGAATCAGTTCAGGATTCCCTTTTATGTTGTTGATGAAACTTCTCAGTTGGCGGTCGTTTTTAAAAAACACAGGAGGAGATTTCTCTACCATAAACCTCATCTTCAATGGGAGTCCATAGCTAAGTGTAGCATTCCTAATTGAAAGGTCAATCTCAAAGTCTTCAACAACCATCTCAAACAAATCATTGTAATTGAGATTTTCATCAAACTCAAACATTGTTGATCCTCGTTTTGTATCCAATACAAAATCCCATTGAAGATTTTCGTTTGTTCTCCACTCTCCACAGACACAATAAATCTCAACCATATTTCACAAGCGCAATAGATCACCTTCCTTAGCGTATCAACAATGAATTCCACACCTGAACTCCATCAAAACACAAAGTACACTGAAACTTTCAGTCTCTACAAAGCAATGAGACAAACAGAGCATTCTTCTTAAGGAACAAATCAAAAAGCACACTGAATCTTTCAGATTCAACTTTGAGAACAAATCAAATTCCCAAATAGTAAGGAACAATACTAGCTAACTTAAAAACCTAAGCTAAATTTGATCTGATACAACTTAGCTAACCTGTAAACTCAAAATTTTCGCAAGAGCATTTGATTTGTTCATAAAATGAGCTAGTATTGTTCCTTACTATTCAATTCCGGCAATACATTCCAATTCGATTTCGCAGAAGCATTATACAAAAGAAACCGAGAATCGAAACCATAAAATCGAAACCGAGAATCGAAGCCATAAAATTGAAACCGAGAATCGAAGCCATAAAATCGAAGCCGAGAAAGACGAAATAGTCAAAAAGGAACCTGCGATATTGACGGCTGAGGATTCCGGCAACACAATCTTCGCCGATAAGCTGATCGATCGCCGGCGATGAAATCGTCGGTGATGATTAATGAATTTGTCTCAAATGCTATGGGCAAAGTTGTCTTTTGCCCCTTTAATGAATGCTAAAAATGAGACTTTTTTATTAGGCTGCTAGTTTGATCAGAAAGTTTTCAAAAAATGATATTTTGATCAATTTCTCTATTTAAAAACATGTAGTAATAATTATAAAATACTAAAACTTTAGGTTAGATTAAAAATAGATTGTGGAAATCTAAAACTTTAAAATCGGGATGATATTAAAAGAAAAGCCAAACATATATTTTTTTTAAATATGAAGTGTTTGGATGTAGATACTAAAAGTGATTCTGTTTTAATATAATAGATAGAATAGATTAGTAACTAATTTTATTTATTTCTATTTCAATTCTATTTTTAAAATCTGAATTCTTGAGTGAGTTCGTAAGGTTAGCTCTAGCACCACCAGAGAGAGAAAGAGCAAAACAAGAACATTCCTATTGTGGCCTCCATGGTGTCTGACGATGCTCGCGGGAGCCATGAGAGGGTTGTAAGGTGTTTCGTTCAGGTTCCGTTATCTTGCTTTCAAGGTTTCCAGCGGTTTTGACTTTTGATTGGTCCATCTGCGGTGGAGAAGGAGAATCCAACAAGGATCTCGAGATTTTGGAAGATTTTTGTTTTTTTTTTCTGTTTTTTTGGATNTTTGACTTTTGATTGGTCCATCTGCGGTGGAGAAGGAGAATCCAACAAGGATCTCGAGATTTTGGAAGATTTTTGTTTTTTTGGATTTTCGTTGGATAGAGCATCTTGAGGTTGGTTTGGAGTTCGTGGTCACACTTCTGAGCGACATTTTTTCGTGGTTTGGGTCGTCGACTACTTTTTTTGGATCCGCCAGAAAAGCGTCTCTCTCTTCTCGGTTCTCAACTCTGATCTATAGCTTAAAGATTGTGTGGAGATTATTTTGATAATGGTTTTGGTGAAGGTTCAATTATTGTTCGTAGAGTTGGGTTCTGTGATTCGTCTAATGCCAGATGTACATGTCTTGGATCTGTTGACGGTGTGGTATAGCTGCTTAGTGCGGTATAGGTGCTTTCACCGACGGCATCACATTTCTTCCTTCAACTCTAGTTCGAGTTCAAAGAGAGAGTGATTGATTGATTCCATTTTTGTTGTACATCGTGCACATTGTGCATCGCAATTAATTATTCTATTGCTGAAACCGAAAAACATCTCATATAGCTTTGCCAAATAAAATGTCGTATTTTCGGAAGACATTTCAACTTCATGTATATGCCTGCAATTTCTTCATATCTTGTTCATAAAGTTGTACATTAGGACTGGTAGATGGAAATTCTTGTTTGTAAGTACCTCGTTATCCTGTTTTGAGAATTTTTTTTTTTTTTTTTGATGAAATGTTACATTCATTGAACAAAATAAAAGGAGAGACTTATTTACAAAAAGGTTTCGAAAGGATAAAAAATAACAGAAAAATTAAGAGCAAGGAAAGTCTGAATCGACACATAAACACAAAACAGAGCATATAAGAAGCCCAGATCCTGTTTTGAGATTACTGATGGAACTCTCTCAACGCCACCTCGAATTCTGATGGAGAAGTAGAGGTAAATAATTCATCAAAGTAATTAAGTGTCACTTGTTCAACCTCCCAATAATCTGATTTCTCGCTCTTCTTTGATTAGTTTGCGCATGGAAACATTTAGAATTATTATCCCCCACTTTTAACTACAGGCTGCGACTTTTCTGTTTCTAGAAAAGCTCATCATCTAGATATGCCTCTTTTAATTTCTGTGTAATTTCTATCAGTTCCTCCTGAGTGCTAAAATCGTCATTTTAGACCTCTTCTAATGCATGTTGTAATTCCGTGATTTTGTTTCTTATCGTATGGTAAATTATTTTTCAGCTATTTCGATATTTCTTGCCGACAATTTCCAGTTTTATCTACAAAAGTTGAGCCGTTTCAACCTGAGTTTATATCCCAACATTTGGAAATCGAATCCATTAAATTGTCTCAACCAATCCAGAGTTTGTCGAATGAACATTTACAGAATAAAAATTTTGGGCGATTTGAAAATTTTTGTGTAATGGCAGGATAAATATTTCGTTGGGGTGAACGTAGTTCTTAATTTATATTGTTGCAATATTGGTTAAGATTTAACTAGTGACAATGGTTGGCGATTGTATTATTAACTAGGACTTACTGGTACATATCTATATATACACTCCATCTTTCATATTAATAGTTTTGCTTCTATACAACTCACACACGAACATTTCCAAATTTCAACCCAACGACAATCACTAATACAAATCAATATGCTACAAGTCACGAAATTTATATGTATTTATATCGTGTATTATAATTTATACATATTGGTTGGGTAGTAACAGGGAGCACGAATAACAGAAGCAACCAAAATTTTGCCATGTCGTTAGTCTAGTAGAATTAAGAGCATTAAAAATCTATGTAGTGGACCCACCTCAAGATGTGAAGATATATTTCTTTTAATCGTATCGGAGAAAACAAAAAGCCCATCTGTTTTGACAATTTTTTTTTTTTTAAATTGTTTTGAAATTTAAGAAAATTGCTTTTATTTGAATTTTATAATATGTCATTATAGATAGAATTGTCAAATGGAATAATTTGTCTATTTAACCTGTTTTGTAATGGACTAAAATATTATTCAAATTAACTATAATATGCACCGTTTAATAACTCTAGTTTTGTGGTTAGTTCACGAACTCTTAAAAAAAAATCAATTTTCTTGTATCTAATTTTTTTTATAAAATTAATAAAATATTTTTCAATTTTTATTTTTATATATTCAAATAAAATATAATAAATTATAGTAAAAAATATAGCAAGATTTTGAATAATTTTTTTTTTGAATATATATGAATTGATTATTATTTAAAAATATATAATATTAAAAATAATTAAGAAATCAAATAATAAATAATATTTTTAATGATAAATAAATGTTTTTCATATTTTTATCAATAATTTTAAAAGACAGTTATATCCTTTTCTATTTCAATTATCTTTTCTTATTTGTAATGGTATAATATGTAATAATTTATAAAATAAAATTCATTTTTAAAAATTTATTCTTAAATAATATTATAGAGATGAGAAAATGAGAGATACAGAGTTTTCTCATATCTTAAGTAACATTTCGGAGCTCTATCATTTCAGGTTTAAACGTCTACGTACGAGGGAATGTAGTATCTCAATATGGTTAACTATTCAAAACTGCGTGGCATCGGCAGAAGCTAGTCGAAGCGCGGTGTGGCAATGGAACCAGTCCCCGAGAAGGCTCGTATTCCACTGCAAATAATTGCTTCAACTTGTTCAACAAGAATCAGTTTTGAAGTGCATCGCATATTTCGACGAGGACAAGTGCCTTTGTATTTCACTTACCAAGCTAGTGGAAGCTCTTTGGCCATTCCTCTATTGCTTATTTAGCTGAATTGTACTATGATAAGTCTGGTTTACAGAGTTTCACTTCAACATGGCCAACTCTCGACGGCCTGTCTCCTTTATAATCAATTATGTACTAGAATGTTTAATCTCAAAATCACAATACTTTGAACTTAAAAAGAGTTTTGGAATCACCAAACATCATCTCTGGTTCACAAAAGACTTGATAACAGAATTCAATAGAATCAAAATCCAAGTCCAACCTACAGACTGATCATAGACAAACCTAAAAGTGACATTTAACAGTCAACAAACTATGATTTGACACGTGCTAGATCGCTTCGGCAATGCAAATAGATCCCTTGAGACTATGGTATTTTCTCCTCGGTCGAAATCTCTCAAATGCAAAACCAGTTTCTTGAGGATTACTGAGTTCTCTGCAAAGTACCTTGCCAGTTTAAGTTCCACTTCAAAAGACACTCTAGGTCTGCTTTTTATCTACAAACTCCAACGATGACAGCAAACACTGAGGCACGAAGGAGAGTTGCTTCCTAGACACAGAGGGTGGATCTAAATCCTGCAAAACACACAACATACAGAGTGAACAAGATTACACTCACATTTTCTTAAGTATATGAGTTAAATCTAGGGTTTGTGAGAGTCATTACCAAGATTAGGGATCTTAGAATCGGACAGCTTTCAAGAAGCTTTGGCAGAAATTCCATGCGGATAAGAGAAAGCTCTACTTCCAAACATGACAGGTTGCAAAATTGGGGT
The DNA here is from genome assembly GCA_002933915.1 of Eutrema heterophyllum. NCBI lineage: Eukaryota > Viridiplantae > Streptophyta > Magnoliopsida > Brassicales > Brassicaceae > Eutrema > Eutrema heterophyllum. The sequence continues at coordinate 553,372 of PKMM01011738.1, read as the reverse complement.
AATGGCATTGTAATCTCCATGAACTACTCACAAGAAAAAGGAGGTAAGAATATTGGTGAGCAAAAATTTCATGAAAGGGCACAATATATATATATATATATTGAACTGCATAGACACATACCTCGAAACACTTCCAAGAGATCTTCATATCCCTAACTCCCGAGATACTGGTAAGAAAATTGCGGACAATATATCGCTTTTGCAACGACTTCATCAGAATTATCCATCAGAAAAAACTGACCAAGAATATTGACCTTGGTTAAAGAATCCGAATTGCTTATGGTTATACTCATAGACATTTCATCTTCGAAAGTCAGATACTTGAGTCTAGGGGCATCAATGATAACCCCCGAGTTTTCATAATCAAAACCATCATTATCATCAAATTCTTCTTCCTCATCATCAGGCTCACCAACTCCTATACTGAGACAGGTTAATGTTTGAGAGTGCACTCGTAAAACCTTTACATTATCATCCATCCTTCTTCTAAGAATGCTCAAATCTTCAAGAACTGGGCAAGACAAGATAAGCGACTCCAAACCCGCCTCATTAGCATATACATTGTGTTCCAAACGCATATTCTTGACACAAGGTAAATAAACAGACTCAAAACTACCCAGAGAAACCCGATGGAGTCTTAAGTAAAGGAGTGTCTCACAGATATAGAGGCTTAAGGGCATCACTTCAAAACACCCAGGCTTCATAAGAAGACGCTCGCTTAAGGGCATCACTTCAAAACACCCAGGCTTCAAAAGAAGACGCTCAACATCAAGATGCTGAAGTTTAGGCGTAGCCACAAAGTCTATCCAACGCGTGAGACAAGACTGATCATTCTCCTCCTTCCGAATACTTAGCTTGAGCTTGTGCAAGCATGACTTGTGTTCCCTAGAGAAATCTAGGAACCTGTCCATAAAATTCACAAAGGAATCGTAATCTGGGAATTCATTGGTGTCCAAATCCAACTCTGGAATCAAAAGCCAGAGACTTTTCCACCTATTGGACAAAACACAAGTCTTAACAGCTTCCTTTGTCGGAAGATACAGTAGCATCTGAGATATCAGAGAGTCATGTAATTTGCTTATCAAATCTTCTGCTGCATTTAAGAAACCTTTACCTTTCCTTTTCTCCATCAAATCCGCTTGCGAAATTGAACAGAAAATTCGGAACACTAAGTAAAAGGACGAATTTAGAAACAGATCATAAGATGGATAAACTATAAAACCCAGAAAGGCAGAAAGGAGGGATGAAGGTGAATTCACCTGATGGGTTTTAGGGTTTTGGAAGCTCCGATGGGTGAAGTAAGAGATGAAGCAGCAGCGAAGTTCTCATGTGCAATGAGGACGTTTTAAGAGAAAGGCTTTAGTTTTTTTCTAGTGGTCTTGGTCAAATGTAAAAAGCTGTCCGAGATTCCTTAGCACGGATTGTGGATTTCAGTCGTTTTCTTGAACAATTGAGGAAGAAGACAAACAAGCTTTTAGCCCATGATTTTTATGTGGTCTTTGGTCAAACGTAGAAAGCTGTCCTTTTAGCACGGATTGTGGATTCAGTCGTCGTCTTCTTGAACAATTGAGGAAGAAGACAAACAAGCATTGTCTGGGGAAAGTGAATGAAGACGAACCCTCTTCTTCATATGGAGTCATGGGCTTTTCATTATGTTTTTCATTGCGAATTAATGGCCCATGGGCTTTTATGACATCGTGCTTTCTTTGACATGCGGATAATTGTGTTCATACATTTTTGTAGGCAAACCGAAATCGAAGCTGTAGAAAAATGTAAGTTTCTATGTTATCTTCCTAGTATCGGAATTCGTGGATTGTTGACAGCCGAGTGCGAACATATTGCTACAAAAACGGTTCGTGTAAGGTTCCAGTTGCGGAGAGAGTGTGTGTTTGTTTGGGGAACATTTTTTTCATCCGACCCTGTGTTTTGGGACCCACAAAATGCCTTACCACTGAACTGGTCGGACGGGACCGTAGATCTGGTATGCATCAATCGACAATTTCTATTTCTTGCTCACATCGATTCTGTTAAGAGTGTTTGTGTTAGCTTACTCTAATGGGGTTTCGATGTGGTTTCTTTCTACTTAGGATCTGCCCGTTGGAAGATTGGTTGAATTCAAGTTCATTCCAAAGGCAAAGACAGGGGAGATTTTGTGGCCCAAACCGGGCTCTTCAAACCTGGGAAACTAACAAGACAATCAGATTATGTGAAGACTGGGAAAATGCTGACCTCCAAATGATAGGAAGATTTTGTGCCAACAAGAAAAGCAGCCTTCTGCTCTTGACTTGGATATGCCTATTGTTGCAAAAGAGGAGGAACAAGTGCTTGTTACTGTACAACAAAAGTCTTCAGAAGCAGTTGTAATGAATGTAGGATACATAAGCGATGATTCTGATGAAAATTTGAGTTCCAATCGCCAAAGTGAGAAAAACATGGAAACTTCAAATGGAGCTCTGACTACTCTGGGGGTTCAGGAGCCTCAAGACAGATGGTCAAAACTGTCTTGAACGGTACGCTAGCTTCTTGTTCTCTGCTCATCTTTAACATTTTGTATTTATGAGAATTGAAAATAGATTGAAGCATGTTGTGTTTGTATATATGTATGATCAAATGGTTTTGGTAAAGAGGGAGATGAAGAGAGAATGGAGTGTTAACTGTTAAGTACATAGGATGTAGCCTTGTATCATGTTGCTGTCTTTTTATGTGGATCTATTTCTCTATATAATTTGTTTTTATTACGTAATGATGATTGTCATATGATGATTAGTCTTAAAATTTCAATTTCTTACACAATATTGATTATCATTTTAGCGTTTGTAGAAATTGAAGTTCTTGTAATCTTTCTTTTTAATTTTATTTGTATTGTTCTTGTAGTATTTGCCAACGCCGTACGTTTAGGTGCACCTTTTTTTCTTGCCAGAATTTTATAATAGTGATAAACCTCATCAATTCATCTATGCTTATTATATTAGCAATCTCAAGATTGTAACAATTCTTGTGTAATCAAATTATAAACCAACCAACAACATAAGTATGGGCTTTGTTTCTCATTGTGAAGTCTAAATGATAATGAATCAAACTACATAAAGGATAAATCTTTTGTAATTCCACATGCTGTGCTCTTAAAAACTAGAAAAAAAACATCAACTTATACTAAAAATATACAATCACTATACACAAGCCTAATGTGGGTACTAGCTCCCAAGGGAAAGCATATATTTACTCATCAAAAAATCCTTATTTAGGATCTCCGATGTATTCCTTCATTTTTATCTCCAAAATGGAGTTGAATTTCCCTCCAATGTATTTCTCCATTTTTTACTCCAAAAAGAATATTCTTAGTATATTCTTCATTTTCTATTTTATTATTAATTGCTAAAAATACATTTTATCTATAAAATTTACAAATTAACTCATTATTTTTTTTCTTTCAAAACTTTCACAAATTGTGATATTATTTGAATTTAACCATTACAATATCATAAAAAATAACAAAACAAAGCACATTTTAATTTAAACATCACAATTTGAATATTTTTCCNCAACAAAATCCACCTCAATCTGGTTCATTTGGACAATATTTTAATGATCTTGGTGGATCTGGAAGCGGTTTACCAGATTATTATTAGTCGTTTTTGCATTAAGTTTACTTTATGTTATTTCTAATTTCAGTATTTTTATGTATATTTAAATTTAATATTAGTTTATGCTATTATAATAAAATCCCATCATCATATCTATAAATTTTAATCAAGTCCAAATATATTTTAATTATTTAATTATATTAAATAAGAAGTGAAATTATTACAAGAATATTTGACGAGTCATATTTTGTTGTGCTGTTGTGCATATGTGACAAGTACATTACTTAAAACTTTTTGGAAAATAATGAAACCATAAAATCATTGTCTCATAATATTTGTTAAAATGAAAGGTACAGTTTTAAAAAAATGATAAAATATGAAAGACTAAATTATAAATAAAAAAGTTCAACTTGGAATTACTCCATATTTGGAGGAAAAAATAGTATTTCTCCATTTTGCAGTTAAAAATGGAATAGGGTTGAAGATAATTTTACTGCAAAATGGCATTTGGAGTAGAAAATATGGTAAGGTTGGATGCTTTTAGGACCTTTTAAAAGAAAAGAAGAAGCCAGATCTTTGCTTATTTTTGGTGCTCAAATTAATAAGGAATATGTACCTTATATCTTCTTCCCCACTTATCTCTTGCTTTCATTAAGGCCATCACCTAAATTATGCATTTATGAGGAAACTCACAACTCAGGAATGTTTTCTTTAGACGCTTACTCTTTCGTTTGATACAGCTTCACTGCTTTCCCACAAAAACCCATTCTCATTTCTCGGATCTTTCTCTGTTTCTCCAGATAGAGGTGACACATGTGCAACATACTTTTCTGCAGAAAGCAACACAAAGAAGATTTTGACCAATCTGTGACCAAATGTGCACAAAGGACCAAGACGATCTGGAGACTAAAATCAAGTGGTAAACACAAGAAAAATCCCCAGTAGAATTTTTACCAGCCAAACTTCTAAGAGCATTCTCAGCCGCTTGTTGATGTGCATCTTTCTTAGTTTTTGCCACTCCAATGCCTATCTTCTCACTCGTGAACAAAACCTATGTAAAATTAATTGCAACAATACAAATAAAGTTAACATTACACAAAGGGACTTCAGTAACTAACAAACTAGACAAGATTGAAAAGCGAGGAATAAATTCCAGCTTACCTCAACTGAAAACTGTAACTCTTTGTTGGTACTCATCACAGTCCTAAACTCCACCTGCAAAAACGTACATATATTCCTCAGATTCGATCAAAATAAAAGATACAATAGCTTGCGTGGTTATGCTATTATGTACCTTAGAACCGCATCTTCTTCCAATTTCTTGCAGCGCACTCACATATAAATGAGATTGCCCACCATTACTCTTTCCACCATCTGTATGATGTTCCCTACCATTTGACACCAAATGATTCTGGGACATTCCACCTTCTGCAAATAGTTTGATCAAGTGCTATGTTAAAAGATATCAATGCACTTTATTCTATAAGCAGTTATATGACAGATTCAGCATAAGACATTACATCAGATGGGGAAACTAATCGTTATCCTATTCTAAGTCATTTATATAATGTAGCTTTAGAGCGGTGTACCAAAAACAAGCTTCATGGAGAAAACAAAAAACTCAGCGATTTACTATTTTATATTTATACGATTAGATTGGTGTTGATACTAGAACATACCTATTGTTTGACGTGAAGGATTTTGCTTTTTCAGGTCATCATCCATACCCACCTGCAAGAAAACTGTCAGACTGCTGCAGACAACATACTTTCTAAGTCTACTTCTTTATTCGTCTCCCCACCATGTATCGGCTTTGTCGCTTATGTGAGTCCATCAAATCTTTTTTTTTTTTTTTGCAGATCAAGTTATCTGGGTGCTCGCTTTTGTCAAATTCATTGATGGATGTAACCAAAGTTTACTTTGGAATTAAGGGAGACATTTTGGAATAACATTTTCATTTTCATTTTCAAAGACTTTAAATCTCAAACCATCAACGATAGTTCTGAAACTATTGTGGTATTCTTTCACTTTGGTCTTGCTTATCGATCATATTTGATTTTTTTTTTCCAATGAAGTTGAAGAGATATCTTATTAGGACAATAAGCCATGGCTATGAACTAATTAACACGTTGTTTCGAATCAAATGTTGGTGCTGATAAGTACTGAGCTGGTCTTTTCAGTAGGTTAGGTGGAATAAATGTATGTGCTTTACTTGCAAGATTTCTTTGTTTGTAGATCATGGATCCATGATAGTAAACTTAGCATTAGAATGTACTTTGACAATTAGCTTCGTCTTAACTCAGAGGTTACGTTTTACTCACAAGTATGAGCTCTGGGGATTGAATTGCTAACATAATTAATGCATCAATGTTAACATGTTTTTTGTGTTCTCGGTTAGGATAGTTACTATGATAATGGAAGAGCATCTGATTCTAAAAAACTTTTGAGTAAATACAATTTATGTTTTTTTTTGTTTTTTACTTTATAGGGGTTGACTCTAGCATTTGAAAATAGAAATGATAGTTGTTGGATTTGTGCTTAGGTTTTTCAAAGACATTTTTTGGTTTAAAGCCAATGCTTCCTCGTTTCAGGACCATATATGGTTTGCAACAATCTGGAAGAAGGAGAAATAAAACACCTGAGTATTCAACTCGCATGTTATTGCTACTATATATGCTAGTCTAATTGTCAAATCATCATCCTCCGGTTGAGCCACCCCAAATTTAAAAATTGTCGTGATTGTTACATACACAGACAAGAAGAAAAGAAAAACTCAGAGAGAAATTAAAGATGGTTTATTAAGTGGACAAGAAACATTCGAAGAACCCAACATGTTACTTTTGATTAAAACCAATTGTAATGCTCATTTTGGGACCAATCCTTTACTTACAAAAAAGGGGGTAAAATTGGGTGCAAATATCGCATAGAATATATACAAATCTCTTTGATAGTTGATTATTACCTTTGTCTACATTAAATTAGTTCTTTTCTAATAGGTGCATTTTTTTTTTTGCTCAATTCAATTTCTTCGTATTTATTTTGACCTCGTCAACTACGAATTAATTTGAAATATATATAATTGGTATAAAAATATGGAAACATGTGAAATTTCTCTAAAAATAAGTTTTCTAAAACTGAATGACTAACCTCGTTGAATTGGCTCTAGCCTTTTCCTTTTTTTCTTCATTTAATAGAGGAATGGTTATATTTAGAGTGTAATGCATATATTTATTACGAAGTGTTGAACCAAAAAAAAAAAAAACATATTTGTTACAACAATTAGACAAGCAATAAGTTTTCGCAAGTTTAAAACGACAACTTTTCAATCATTTGTATTGAGTCATGAGGGTTGTTACTTTGTTTATGGTTTCTTATATTCTCGTATCACTCATGTTCAGTCATGTTCAAGGTAACTTATCAACATCCCCTTAGTTTAATTGGTTTTTTCGAAAAACTTACAAAATAACTATTATTCCTAATTGCAATAAATAGTTTTGAGATAGGAAAAAATGTTCTTGAGCTTAGTTTAATTATAACTTTATGTGCTACCAATTGTTTTTCTATAAAACTTTGATCTCCTGATGAACATTTTTTTTATTGATGATACATAATTTGTACTAGATGTGGAAGCTACGCCGACATGTACTCCTACTACCGTCGAGTTTTATAGAGGTAGCCTTTGCACCAATGGTATGGATTGCATTTTAAAATCAAAAGAAAGACCCAGACCTTTTCAATGTAGCTGCCAAAATAATCCACTATACATTGGTGCAGAATCATTCAAACCTGATCATGCTTGCCATTGTCATCGTCGTTGCTAAGTCTTATTATGTCTTTTTCTAAAATATATGTACTAATAAAATAAAACATAAACTCTAAGAGTTTGTAGTATTAAATTTGTCGTAAAGATTCTAATGTTATTTCATATATTTGTTTTTTTATGTCTATGTTCGTAAATCAATAAAAGATTAAGAAATTAGATCATGTTATGTTAAATGTTTGTTTAGCTTTAACCAAATTGTGCTGCGTAATCCTTATCCATAACACCCAACGGTACATAAAAAAAGGCTTACTGGACAAATGGTAGTAACACATTACTGAAATTATCAAATAACGAGATTATCGCAAAACCATGAGGCAATGATCCTAAAATTACCACGAGAACACCTAATTTTTTCATGGTTGTAATCGCTATCTCAAGATCCAACTTCTCCGTATTCTCCTTTGCGACCATGATCTCTTTCTCAATATTCTCTTCTTTTTTTTATTATTACTAAGAGGTTATGGGCCGAAAACCGTAATCACCCATACTCAAAACCACAACATATAATATTAGTTCGTCCCAAACGCCACTCGATCCAGTGACCTCTAGACTTTGCCTAAGCTCAATATTCTCATTAATCTGCTGTTTCATCTCTTCTTCCATCGTCTCAAGCATTTTTTTTGTGGCACTCAATATTCTCCTATTATACTCTTTTTTTCAGATTTTTGACATTTTCCGCAAGTCTCATATGCATTTCACCAATCATCAAAACCCACTTGAACAAATGATCTCTAAATTTCAATAAATTCTTAAAACAAGGGCATACACGAGAGGTGAAGCACCATATAATGTACTCAGTAAATCTATTGGGTCGGAAAGAGAGTGAAAGCAAGAGAATTTACTATGCCAAATTGCTACCAATGTTGTTCGAACCCTGGTGGGAATTGTAGCATCCATTTGATTATTTCGGATATTTTGATTATTTCAAATATAAATATACTTAATATTTTTAGATAATAATTGTTTTTTGAATATTTCAATACATGTTTCAGAAACCCAAAATATTTAATAAAAGAAACCATTCAAATAGGTTCTTTTTTAATTTTTAATTCAGTTCAATTTGATTCAATTCTTTCAGTTTTGGGTCATTTGTCTAGGCCTAATCGCTATATATGGATATCGATACAAAATAAAATAAGATTGCTAGATAACCGAAGCATGTTTCAATACAAGATTTAAAGATGGGCTCAAAGAGATTGGTTTTTTATTTCTTTTCAAAAATAATAATATTCAGCTGCCAAGCTTTAAGGGGAGCCATACGAGTTAACAACCACTGAAACTGTAGAAAATAAAATCTCACCTTTTTCACCTATCCTCGACAGACTTTATCTGCCTTTTTAAAAAATGACATTTTTAAAAAAACACAACATCGTAAAGCTTTCCTCTTCTCTTTATTGAAAAGACTGCCACTCTTCCTTTCAACTTCACTACTGCTTGCTTAAGTTTCTGATGACATATGGAAGTATACCTCCATGGTTAAAGTATGCCAATTCCACCTACACATTTTAACCATTAAGGTTAATTCACATTTAACCACCAAAACATTTTGGAAAAAAAAAGGATTGTCTACTTACCTCGGTGTCAAAGCGGACTGTGCAAGTGAAAGACTTTCCGTTGTCGGTTGTGACGGTAACATCTTGGCCAGGTCTTATCTCTGAGATATCGGTCGGGAGATGGATTGTGTAGCGCTCATGACCTGTTAATCCAAGTGTATCTGCATCTTCACCGGACTTAAAGCACAACGGGATGATTCCCATTCCCACCAAGTTGCTTCGGTGAATCCTCTCAAAACTCTTTGCAATCACCGCTTTAACGCCCTGAAAAAATCGAGACTTTAGACTTAAAAATCTAAGACAGGTTTTACGCAGGAAAAAGGATACAAGGGGTTCTAAATAAACCTGTAGCATCGGTCCCTTGGCAGCCCAATCACGTGAGCTACCACTTCCATACTCAGCTCCAGCAAGAATAATTGTGTCTTCACCAGATGACTTGTACCTCTGATACAGTAGACATTGGACATGATCAACGTACAGTCAGTACTATAAATTTTGATTAATTAAACAAAAACAAACCATGGCTGCGTCAAAGACTGAGAGCTTCTCTCCAGAAGGAATGTGAACAGTCTTAGGGCCAACTTCCCCGTTCAAGAGCTTGTTAACAATACGGATGTTAGCAAAAGTTCCTCTGGCCATTATTTCATCATTCCCACGGCGACTTCCATATGAGTTGAAGTCCTTACGATCAACACCACGCTCGAGGAGAAACTTCGCAGCGGGACTGTCCTTTTGGATGTTCCCAGCTGGAGAGATGTGATCAGTGGTGATACTGTCCCCAAAGTTGAGCAAACAGTAAGCATCTTTCACACTGTGTGGACCTGGAGGGTCCATGGTCATGTCCTTGAAGTATGGAGGCTCGTGGATGTAAGTTGAGTTGGGATCCCATGAGTAGAGGGTATTTTCAGGAACAGACAGCTCATTCCACATGGGGTTACCCTTGGTGATCGACTCATATGTTGCTCGGAACATGTCAGGCAAAACACTGGATTGAACAACCTGATCCATATGTCGAAAGACTAATTTAATAATCGTGTACCAAAAGGAAGTTTTGTTCTCTGGTTGTAAGTTGTATATACCTCAGCAATTTCTTCCGTGGTTGGCCAGATATCCCTTAGGAAGACGTCCTTGCCATTCTTTCCAGTGCCAATAGGCTCCGTTTCAAAGTCGATGTTAACCTGGGGAATAAGAAAAACGAATGTTAAATTACCAATATGATGATGGGTCGTGATGTGTCAGTATCAAATTTAAAATTGTAAATTGCACTTTGACAAGTTCCCAAGATTTATTACCGTGCCAGCAAGAGCATAGGCAACCACCAAGGGAGGAGATGCAAGGTAGTTGGCTCTTGTTAGTGGATGAACACGTCCCTCAAAGTTTCTGTTCCCAGAAAGCACAGCAGCCGCCACAATGTCTAACAATAAGCACAACAAATTTTGAAACAATAAATGGTTAACAATTAGCCACGGATATAAAAATAGCAATATAAAGGCAAAAAGTCCAAAGTAAGTCTAGTTGTGAATCTCAATAAATACCATTCTCTGTAATAGCGGCTCCCACTGATTCATTAATTTCTCCAGAGTTACCAATGCATGTGGTGCAGCCATAGCCGACAATATTGAAACCCTGCTTGTTCAGATATTCTTGCAGTCCACTGCATGGAGTATAATGTATATTAATTTTTCGACCCACAAAAGCAAGAATCAACGTTTAACAAGAAAGAACATGAAAACACTACAATGTACCTCTTTAATAAGTATTTTGTAACAACTCCTGAGCCTGGCGCAAGACTTGTCTTTATCCAAGGCTTAACCTAGAGAGGCAAGTTTTTGATAGAGGATCAGAAAAAGTCATGGCACCAGATAGATTTCTAGTTTGATCTAGTAAAACCAACCTCTAGGCCAAGGTCACAAGCCTTTTTCGCAACAAGACCAGCACCAAGCATGACGCTGGGATTTGATGTATTAGTACAACTTGTGATCGCAGCAATCACCACACTTCCATGTTTAAGCTCTGCTGGTTTTCCATTGAACGAAAAATTTGCCACTTTTTCTTGTGCCTCTTTAGGGATTGCAAAACCCTGCAGAGAATGTAAATATCAATTTGGAAATAAGCAGCGGCATCCACACTGCACCAACATCCAGTATATAGACCAAGCAGATGCTTAAGAAACTAGATCTAATTACGTACCTTGAACCCAACTTTACTGTCGAGACATGAATGCCAGTCAGCTTTCATATCCTTCAAAGGAACACGATCATGTGGCCTGCAAAGAAGATATCAATAATATGGTCATGATCATTTAATATGACAATAAACTTAATGATTATAGAATTCAACATAATACATACCGTTTTGGTCCAGAAATGCAAGGTTCAACATTATCCAAGTTCAGTTCTAGATATGACGAGTAAACCCGATCTTGCTGAGGCTGAAGTTATTCACAAAGGAAAAGAAGTCAAATAAAAACCAGATAGGAGGTGAAAACCTAAAAACCCAATCATGTAAAGGATAAGGCTGATGTACCTCATTGTAGTCAACAAACATATTGTTTGCCCGAAGATATGCTTCAATCATGGCCACCTTGCAATGAAAGTATTATATCAGCCAAGATATCTGAATATACGCAGAAGGAAGATTAAAGCCAAAACACTCACTGTCTCATCGCTTCTTCCAGTCAACTTGAGATACTGAAGAGTAACATGATCCACAGGGAAGAAGCCCATGGTTGCACCATACTCAGGAGACATATTGGCAATTGTGGCCCTGTCAGCTAGGGACAACCCACTCATACCATCACCTAAGAGAAACAAAAAAAAGACTTTAAAATACTCCAACAAACACCAGTCTATCAAAAAGGAGCAAAACACTAAAGAGCTCAGAAGGAAATAAAGTACCATAAAACTCAACAAACTTTCCAACAACGCCATGCTTCCTCAGTATTTGAGTCACTGTTAGAACCAAATCAGTGGCCGTAACACCATTACGCATTTTTCCGGACAATTTGAATCCAACAACACCAGGCAATACCATACTCATGGGCTGTCAAAGCATAAAGAGTCATCAGTAGAAGAAAGGTTATATAGAGCACAAACCTCACTAAATTGGAGCAGAAGAGTCACAAATATTGTGATCTAATCTATATTCAGTAAAGTAGTCTCCAGATTCACCAGCATAAGATGTAGGTAATGTTAATAATCAATAATTTACCTGGCCAAGCATTGTCGCCTCAGCTTCAATGCCTCCAACTCCCCATCCAGCAACGCCCAACCCATCAATCATAGTTGTATGTGAATCAGTTCCAACCACGCTGTCTGGGTAGAGAACGCCTTTGGTATTGAACACAACTCTTCCAAGATATTCTAAATTGACCTGAATTTTCAAAACGGGGTTAAATTGAGACCAAATCGACGCAAAAACCCGACAGAAGCTTCAACATGAACAAAAGAAGATAATAAAATATGAGGCTGTAAAGGATATATACATATCAAGGTCAGAACGGGTTTAGAAACAAAATATGGACTTGCGAATTGCAAGAGAATTATTACCTGATGCACAATACCAGAGCCAGGAGGCACAACAAGCATGTTCTGGAACGCAGTAGAACCCCATTTAAGGAAAGCAAACCTCTCCTTGTTCCTCTGGAACTCAAGCTCCATGTTTGCTTGCACAGCATTCTCAGATCGAGCAACATCAACTTGAACTGAGTGGTCAATTACAAGATCCACTGGAACCTACAAGACCATGGTCTATGTAAAAAATCTAGAAGCTTAAGCTAAACAGATTGCATAATCTTTAGAAAATGATAATGTACCAATGGGTTGATTTTGTTGGAATCACTTCCCAGTTTGTTCATAGCATCACGCATACAAGCAAGGTCAACAACGGCTGGGACACCAGTAAAGTCCTGCCAGAAACAAAAGACGAAATAAAATGGTTAAAACCATGAAAACAAAATGGAATTTCTTAGATTGAAACCAAAGGGTTACCTGCAGAAGAACACGAGCAGGTTTGAACGGAATCTCGACTTGTTTAGGAGCTGTCTTTTCCCAGTCAATAATCTTCTCAACATCGTCCTTGGTGACTTGGAAGTTGTCACAATTACGAATCGCAGATTCAAGAAGAATCCTGATAGAGTATGGCAATTTATCTGCAACATAACGATCATGAAATAGATCACTTCTCTAAGATTTTGGCCACTGTAACTTATTCCTCGAGTGACTCAATCAAATGGTTCATAGAGATATTACCAATCCTTGGATCATTTAGAGCAGGCAAGCTGTAGAACTTTCCGAATTCGCCACCACCAGGCTTAGGAAGAGTAGTGAAGATCCCTTTAAACGGATGCTCTGACGCTGAAAAACAATACGAGGACAGATCAAACTCTCAAGTACGAATTTCATCAGCTTAAGATCGCGAAATCGAAGCTAGATCCAATCATTTCCGAGACAGAAGAATAGGAAAAAAAGAGATTTACCCATGGAAGAGAAGTTCCTCTCGAGTCGGTCTACAATGGGAGAAACGGCTCTGATCTGAGAGCTGAAGCGAAACGAATAAGGTCTAGAGTGAAGGCAATGGCTCCAGCGAGGGAGTGATCGGAAAGCGGGTGAGGAAGTTGCAAAAGATCTTCGACCGAGGAGAGACGACGGCGAAGAAGATGCGGCGGAGGAAGAGGACGGAGTCAAAGACGATCGGAAGGAGAAGAGGGGAGAGCGAGAAGAAGCAGCTCGAAAGATGGAGGAAGAGACGGTTTTATACATGACGAAAAATCACGCTTCCAGATGCAGATAAGGATATGATATGGGAAGGATTGATTGATGATGATGAAGAAGAATCAGGTGGAATCGATCATGGAGGCGAAATCTGACGATTGAAGAAGAGAGAGAGGCGTGTGGAGACGAAACGAAGCCTAGGGCTGAGTGCCTTATAAGAGCAAGAGGGAATATTATAATGTGCGCTAATCTCGCTGTCGGCCCCACTTAAAACCAAATCATAAATAGTAATGAACTAATGATGTTTCGATCAAAAATGATAAATGGCTAAAAACCTTCGGGACTGTGAGAGATGTATTGCGATTTAATGTTTTTTTTTTGTTTTTAAATTTTAACTTTTCTTCTTATTTTTTGTGTTTTAGTCAAGCAAGTTTCGTCGAAATCTTTCAAATGTTTTAGTGTAGCTTTAGGAGGAAAAGAAGCCGATTGAGTTGTAAAACAAGCAAATTGAATATGTCATATATCCGGGAGAAACAGTAATTTCTGCCTCAATCTATACTAATGGTACCGATTCATGTCCTAACAATTGAATTGTGCTAAAACATACCTAAACTTCTAAAAATTTGAATATTCATACACAAACTTTATTTTTTTGGCCGAATCATGCATTGATCCTGATTCCGTCAGTCAACCACATTAAACCGTTAACGGAGATGAATCAACCCCATTAAATCGTGTATAGATATTCAAATTTTTAGAAATTTGGGTATATTTTAGCACAATTCAATTGTTCGGGCATAAACCGATACCATTGATCTAGGTTCAGACATGAATTAGCCTTTCTCTCGTCATATATTCAATTACTAAAATTTGTGATTGGTAATGTCCATTGGCCACACCAGTTGGCTAAGTGACCGATGCTCAAACCCATAGTCTTCAACCCTATGTCATCATTTGTTGGAATCTACCATTGGGTCATACTCATTGATCACACAAGTTGGACACGCGACCAATGGGCAAAATCCATATTTTGTACAATAACATCTCAACCCAAAATAAAACCGTCAACATGGGTACATTTTAGGGGATTTTCGGGTTAATTCATATCCAAAAAGTTGGAAAAATTTCCGAAAAGAGAATGTTTGTCTAAATCATATTGTATTTCAAATATTAGGTTAATTCATACATTTTTAGTAATAGTGTTATTTTTAACGTCCATTGTTGCCCAGTTGTATGCCCGTAGATACGATATCGTTTTATTTAATATGTGGGTCAAATTTTTATTTTTTTCCCCATCTTAAAAACATTTTTATCAAAATTGTGAAAACAGAGAGTTTGAAACAAAAACAAAAAACGAAGACAAAAATACGAGCAAAATTCAATCAAAAGAGAACATCAAACTCCTAAAAGTAAGGAAGACTAGATGCTCCAAGATGTCTCACATTGAAGTTGGTCATGTAACCACAATGGTCCTCCCATGGCCAAGTAGGAATGAAACTGACATCTCTTGTCACGCTTATTGCTATTTCTCAGAATATTGTGTTAGATATCGGCTTGTAGGTAAAATCTTTCGTATTGTCATTCATGAACAACATAACAATGATATCATCCTTTATTACCTTGCTATATTCGTTTTTCATACATGTATGCTCATCATTGAAGGTCTTAACCATGAACTTTTTTAATCATTTTTCAAATGCGCAGTACATTCTGAATTTGCAACCACCACCAAGTGAACACCTCACTTCATACTTTTCAAATCTCCATCTTTTGAACTTCACATTATATCCTTCCTTAAAAACATAATCAATCACATCTTCCTTGAATTAAGATATCATGTCAAATAATTGAGCCAATATAATATCTTCACTTCCTTTTTCTACACCCTACAAATCGTCTTTCACCTTCACCATCCTCACAATTTGAATTTTGAGGAGTATCCTCATAATTCTCATGCTCTTCTTCATCAGTTATGGCTTCTTCCTCAAACATTTCATAATCACCATTACATATATAATCATTGCCATCAACTTTAGCTCTATGATCATTACCAACATCCTCATCACCACCAGCTATATTTTCATCACCGGTAGCTATATTATCATCACCAACAGCTCTGTTTTCATCACCAACAACTCTATTTTAATTAACATTATCAACAACTTTATCACAACCATCTTCAAGCACCATGAAATATCAGTCGCTTTTGTCCAAAATACAGCTTCACACATTCTATGAAAAGTTGCATCTCCATTACACAACAACTTCAGCTCCGTAAAATCCTTAAAAGGAAGTTTGTACGAAATCCCTTGTCCACACAAAGAGATGCTTGAACGACTTCATCAAGTAAGTACACATGGCTTGCAGATAGCTTACAAGTGTGTGAATTTTTCCTATAACATACATCGTTACGTTATCCTCTGAAATTTCAAACTTTATGTTGTAGTAGACTTGGAAAATTGCATCTTCAGAGCTGAAACAACAAAAACAAAAAAAAACAAATAATTTCAGAATTTGACATTCTGTCGAACATTTGGTGTCTGTGATAATACAATGTGTTTCATTACAAAAAAATTGGCATTATTTAGACACTATAAACTCATCTCATCCAAGCTTTACAATTACAACACAATATCTATCAAAATTTATACCTAATCTCTAGAAAAATCAAATAAAAAACCATAAATTTGGAGTTTACCTCATTTTTCCAACGCATAAAGGGATGAGCTGCAAACTCTAACTCCACTTCAACAATGATTTCGATTTTGGGGATGAAAAGCTAGTAAGAAAGTCTTCAATGTGTCTTTCTCCTCGATGAAAAAGAAAGAAAACAAAGAAAAGACTACAAGTTTGCGTAAAGAAACGATGTCTTATAGCTCGACTTATTTAAGTGTGTGTTTTGGACAAAACGACGTTGTTTAATTACTGTGACAAAACGACGTCATTTGTGTGGAATATTGAATATGCATTTCAAAGCAAAACATTATCGTTTCATATGTGACATCCATGTCGACAAGATATAACGGTTTGATAACACCGTGAAGTCGAATCAATGATGTTGGGGACAAATAATTCTTCTTAGGATAGGCAAATTACAAGATAACACATGCCATAGTATATTAGACGACCACTTAATCTAAAAGCGTGTCACTTTGAGGAGGTGTAGTTACGAGGTTAGGTGGTCGAACCATAAAACAAGTTAGGACATGTTATATGCAACCACCTTCTCTCAAAACCATTCTTGAATAGTGTGAGTGGGAAATAAGGACATGAGTGGTTCCGAATTAATGATAAGGGATCACCTTTTCCTGAGCCCACCGACTCGTGCCATGTTACATGGAGAGTGCGGTAGTAGGAAGATAAGTGATTCAGACAGGAACATGTCAGCACCTCGACTACATCAACATAAACCGGGTAGCAATGCCCGAAAATATAAAGTCCTAAATTATAGGGTAGTAATACCCGGGAAGGTAAGAGAAACTCGATACCCCTTAAAAGGTTATCGAGAAAGGTCAAACAAGACTTATTATACACGGGATTGCCTCTATTTTTCCCTCCAATAATATGTTGAACTAAAATTGACTCTTGTACTAAGCTCATAACTGGCCAATTTTTGATTATATGACAGTGAAAGCGACTAGTCACTTTTCATGGGGAAAATAAGGCATGGGCGTTCAGAGCGTGTGACGACACATAAGCCGCCGAAGTAGTACGGAATCTGTGCAACGCTTTCACCCCAGAATAATCTTGTCGGCAACATAGGCATACGCGACAAAGGGAGGTATGCAGAAAAGCACTCAAGTACCCCGTACCTGACCCGACAAAGGATCCAAGACCAGACCCGACATAACCAACACTACCCGGTATACGAATTCGGGTCAGGTATTCCTATAAATATAACCCTCACTTCCCGGAGAGAGGGGGATCCAAAATTTTTACTTTCGCATAGCGAACTCTATCAAACACTTAGCTTTTTCTTAACTTCCGAGACTTAGTCTCATCTCGATCCCAAGGGATATTCAGTCTTGTGGCTGAAATATTATGTTCATCTTTAACTTTCGGTATACATTCACCCAAATTTGTCAAGATACTCCGCGGATCCATCCTTGCTCATGACCCATAGTCACCATAAATCTCTTTCCTTTACGTTTTTTGACGCCAAACTCTGTGGTCTTTTATATATTTTTCTAACTTGAGCGTCAGAGTCACCAGAAAACACACTTTTATTGTGTTTTTCGAACTCTGACTTCGCTTGTTTTGTGGTGTAGGAGATTAGCTCCCAACACTACAAAAAAACACGGTGTATAACGTCGGTCATTATTGAGCTTCACGTCATTAATAAACCGACTTAAACCAAATAGCGTCAGTTTTAAAACCGTCGTAATAAGGTGCGACGTTAAGTATTCTAACTTCGCTTTACAAAGTGACGCTTACTTTAACGTCTGAATATTTTGGTCGGTTTAACATAGTATACCGACGGTTTTAAGTGACATAAAGTTCAAATCACATATTTTTAAAGTCAGTTATACAATCGACGTAAGCTCCATTTATTATTTTTAACTATTTTATGCTAATTATTATTATTATATATATATATATAATATACACTCTAATTAACAAAAATTTCAAATGATAACTCAAATAAAAATTCAAATTAATCAAACTAATCTGTTTTTATAAATGGGATCCAAATACAAATGTCATTGAAACTATAATATGAAAGATACAATTTTATTATATTATATACCTATATGTACTGTCTTCATGGATTTTTCTTTGTACACTTCTTTTCCTCGTATCGTCAATGAAACAAATAACTTGCAAGAAGGAACAAATATAACTAGTGCAGAAAACAGATTCAAATCCTAGCTGGGGCATTTAGAGACAATCTCCTCACATCGTCAATGAAACAAATATCTGCAGAAATACCATCAAGACCATTTTTTCTACTTTTTGCTTAAGCCATTGACTAAAGTGAAAGATGCATATGTCGATCTATATCTATCATAGTTCCTCTTTTTCGACGCCGTAATTGTGATATTCTTAATTCGCTCTTAAATAGCCTATATAACATTCCAAAAGAAAACGTATATCAGACATGACAATTATCAAAGTCTAAACCATTCACAAATTAAAGTATAAATCTTACTCGCGATAGTTATCTAAGAAATAACTATTTACTAGGCTATATCGGTGCGCCTGCTACCGTTCAATGGGATTAAGTGTGTCCAACGTATAAGCACCAACATATCTTCCAAGGGAAGGAAAGATAAGTGGAATCTGTGATTCAGAACCTAACTCATGCTTCACCATAGGGTGATCATCGACTCTCCCAATATGATTAAATCATGTTTCCACTCCATCAAGATACATAGAGCAAAATGTAAGACATTCATCTGCAATATATTGCTCACATATAGAACCTTCAGGTCGAGCTCGATTTCAAACATAGGATTTAAAACGTCCAAAGATCCTATAGAGAGAAAAAAACACCACTAATAGATGAAAATAAGAAACAAAAGGAACATAAATTTAGAGAGGAAAAGAAATTCAATTGAAATTTAAGATATAAGTTACCTTTCAATTGGATACATCCATCGAAATTGAACCGGGCCTCCTAGTTTCACTTCTTATGTGAGATGGATGGTCAAATGCACCATTACAGTGAAAAATGATGAAGGAAAAATCATTTCTAAATGGCACAACGTAAGTGCAATATGCTCCTGCAGCTTATTCACATTTTCAATATCAAGTACTTTTGAACTCATTTCCCGAAAAAGTGACATAACTCTGTAATAACAAATGAGACTTCTCGGGGTAAAACATTACGTATGGCAATAGATAACAACTGACCCATTAAAATGTGGCAATCATGACTCTTTAAACCCACTATTTTTTGTTGATTCATATCAACACACGTGGAAGTATTTGAAGAATATCCATCTGGCAGCTTTACACTCTTCAAGATATTACGAAATCTATCTTTCTCATGCGTAGTCATTGTAAAACATGCCAGAAGATATCTACCATTTTCATCAGACCACAACTCCTTATGAATACCAAGCTCTTGCAAATCTTTTCTGGCGCTAAGATTGTCTTTTGATTTGCCTTTGTCATCTAGTAATGTAAAAATGACATTATCGAATACATTCTTCTCTATGTGCACCACATTGAGATTGTGTCGCAAGAGAAGATGTTTCCAATAAGGTAATTCAAAAAATATACTACTCTTTCTCCACTGATTTTTTCCAGCCTCTTGTCGGCGCCTCTTCTTTCCAATATTATCTACCTTCTTCCCCAAAGTAACATCAACATTTTCAATTTGTTGGAGAATAATAGTTCCTGATGGTGTAATAGGAGCAACCCTTGTTTCAATGAAACCATCAAAATGCTGCTTATCTTTTCGAAAATTTTGATTTTGAGGAAGAAAACGACGATGTCCCATGAAACAGTTTTTCTTCCCATGGCGTAGACGGAGCTCTGTAGCATCATAATTACAAGAAGGACAAGATAATCCTGTATATATGTTCCACCCAGATAAATTTCCAAGTCCTGGAAAATCACTAATGGTCCATAACAAAACCGTACGCATACTAAATGTCTCTTTTAAAGAGGCATCAAAGGTTGGCACTCCATCATACCATAACTCTCTTAGTTCTTGGATAAGAGGTTGTAGGTAGATATCAATATCATTACCCGACATGTGTTTTCCAGGGATTATCATTGAAAGAATCATTGATGTTTCTTTCATTGACATCCAAGGCGGAAAGTTATAAGGAATTAAAAGCATATGCCATGCACTATAGTTTGTACTCATAGAACCAAACGGATTAAAACCATCAATGCAAACTCCGGAAATTGCTGGTTAAAGGTTTTCCAAGCCTTTCCATCTCTAGGATGCCTTAATCTACCATCTTTATTCTCAGAACTATCATGCCACCTCATATATTCAGCAGTTTTGGATGACATAAAGAAACGCTGCAAGCGTGGTTTCAATGGAAAATATCGAACGATTTTAGCAGCCTGTTGCTTCTTTTTCTTCTTCTTTTTATCCAATGTATCACCAGCTGTCGTTGATGTCTTCCATCTTGAACTTTCACAAACCTTACATGTGTGTCTAGATGCATCATTTCCCAACATGCAATCATTAGGACACACATGAATGGTCTCATATGTAAATCCTAACTTACGAATAATCTTCTTCATATCGTTAAACGAATCAGGCAACTTTGCATGCTCGAAAGCTTCTTTCAAGAGGTCAATTATCATGGACATTCCTTTGTCACTTATCCTAGACATACACTTGATGTGATACAACTTAAGCATGAAGGATAACTGATATCATCATATTTTGCATCATTCTAGCATTCATATCACTTAGGTTTCGTGTCATTTGCATGTACATCATGTAATTTCCTTAGCGTTTTAGTCATCTTAGGAGTTTAGGACATTGCATTAGGTCCTAGAGAGTCTTTGCATGTTTTGGATCGTGCTTTAGGTACTTTGGAGGAGGTTCGAGACTTGGGACGTGAGACCGTTTGGATTCAATGCAAGAAAAAGAAGATAAAGACTTGAAGAAGCCTGTCGAGCCATCATACCGAGGTCACACCTCGGTGTAGCTTCATCGGTGTGACCTCGGCAACTCCATACCTCCTCACACCGACATGTGACTTCGGTATTGCAGGGGACTACACCGAGGTCACACATCGGTGTTGCTCCTCGGTGTAGAAACAGAAGGAAAACCTCTTAGCCCCGACGTGCAATACCGAGGAGTGACATCGGTGTAGGCAACAACACTTTCCAACCTCGACACCGAGGTCACTCATCAGTGTGACTCCTCGGTACATTTCCTCCGGACAACTCTCTCCATCCCAGAACCGAGGTCACACCTCGATGTGCTCCTCCTCGATGCAACTTCCAAAGGCAACGAACCCACCTCACACCGAAGTCACACATCGGTGTAGCATCTCGGTGTGAAATCAGAGACAATTCTCCTTAGCACCGAGGTGCCACACCGAGGTGTGACATCGGTGTAGACGACCCATCAAGCACTTTTTACCCATTTAAACCGGGTCGGTACCCGGTTTGTCCCGAGTCGACCCGGTTCATTACTATTCACTATAAATAATTTTTAGACCTAATTTTTCTAGATATCTTTTCTCTTGCTAAAAACTTTCCTTTTAGGGTTCTAAGTGATTTGTAAGAGATATTTTCTCTTTGTTTATGCAATCTAAGTTTATTCTTTAATCTATCCTTCTTTTATCTCATTTCTTAATCTTATAATCACCTAATCATGGGATTTAACATGTCTCTCATAGGATTTGTTGGATCCATCATGATTAGTGAGTAGTCTTTTTAGGATCTTGGGATGAGGTAGATTTAGTGTGATCCAATGGTTGATTTATGATGCTTAGGGTTAGATTTACTTACTTCCTTTCTATCTAAGTGTGCTTAATGTTAGATTAGGCTTGAGAAAGTTGATCTAGACCTTATGGAATTTCACACCCACAAGGTGTTTGATGAAATTCCTCAAAGAGCTTAGTTAGAGATAATCATTCTTAACCTATGAGAATAGTTGTTTAAGGTGATTTTTGGTTGATTAGAACTTGAATCTTAATGCTTGCTAATCATCTTATCACAAATGAGAATTTGATCTTGATTTGGTGATTAGCAAAGTGATTAATGCCTTGAGAGAGGATTAGTCAATAATTAGTGATCAAACCTAGGGATTAGTATTGATTGAGTATTGAGCATCACGAGTTACCCATATGATCACCTTTATTCCATAACCTTATCCTTGGATTCGCCTTTAATCATTGAAATCAACTTCGCTTAGCATTGTAGTCTTTTTACTTGTTTAAATTCCATAGTTCGCTTAGTGAAACTTCAAAAACAAACATTGCTTGCTTAGATTAAGATGTTCTATGCATTCTTAGTGCTTGAATCAATACTCATTTGGATTGACACCTCATATACTACATAGTATATTGAGAATTGACCTCAAATCAAGACTCCAAAAAGTCTTGATCAATTTGGCGCCGTTGCTGATTGGGTTTAGTTTCAACATTAGGATTTTAGATCTTCTTGAGACTAAGTTTTTATTTTCTTTGGTTACTAATCACCTCTACCTTGTTTCCTATCTCTTTCTCTAGGTGTATGACCGTGCCCAACCTACGAAGTCGTGGTCCAACGAATTTGGTAGACCGGGTTGAAGACATAGGCGCCTTGGAACGGGAGAACATAAGAGCAAGGAGAGAACGAGACCGAATCGCACGACAACAAAAAGTCGAAGAGAACATGGACAACTTTGTAAATGTGCCACTTGGGAACCTGCCAAGCTACGGAACAAAATCTTTAGCTTCACCCAACGATCAAATGAGTCATTCAATGAAGCTTGGGAAAGATTTTGTAGCTACACATCCCAATGTCCTCACCATGGTTTCTCCAACGCTTCTCTACTAAGCACCCTCTACCATGGTGCTTTGCCAAAGATTAGGATGCTCCTTGATACGGCGTCCAATGGAAACTTCTTGGCAAAGGACGTTGACGAGGCCATGGAGCTTGTTGAGAACCTAGCTCAAAGCGATGGAACTTATGGTGACGACTATGACCGTGCCACAAGAACCACTAGTGATTTCGATGAGAACAAACGAGCTAAGGATATGAAGACACTCAATGAGAAGTTGGATAAACAATCTTCAATGATGGACAAGTAAGCCACCTTGATCGACAAACTTCTTCTCAATTCTTCTCAAAAGCATGTACACTTTGTTGGGGAGTATGAGGACAACCAAGGTTATAATGATGAGGTTGTGGATGAGGCTACACAAGAGGAAGTAAACTATGTGGGTAACCAAGGCGGTTTCCAAAGGGGTGGATTCAACAACAATTATAGAAACCACCCAAACTTCTCTTACCGGAATCCAAATGTGGAGAACCCACAAGATCAAGTCTACCCTCAACAAAACCAAGGCAACCAAGGAGGACAACAAAGGAACTTCAATTATCAACAACACGGACACTCTTCAAACAACCAAGGCTTTGTTCCCAAGAATACTTTTCAAGGGAACCAAGGCGGTTTCCAAGCTTGGGCACTCTTCACGGCTCCCCCGGGCTTTCAACAAGGTTTTTTCCCTCAAGGTCAAGCAACTACGTCTAAACCGCAAGAGCTTGACTTGAATACAATGTTCCAACAACTTCTTAAGGGACAAGCGGAGATCAACTCACAAGTAAATTGCTCTTACGTCGATCTCAACTCCAAGATTGAGACATTGAACAACAAGGTCAAGCAAATGGAATCCAAGGGAGCCGCCTCTTCATCGCGACAACAAGGTCAATTACCGTGAAAAGCCGAGGCCAATCCCAAGGAATATGCGAACGCCATTACACTCCGAAGTGGCAAGGAACTTCCCCTTAGAGAAGCCCCAAAGGTCGATGAGGACATCGATGTCCAAGTTGGGGGGGGGGGGAGACGCTTGAAACCGAGGATGTAGCGGTTGAAGATAGAAGCTTGGGTAATGAAGACAAGGGTAAAGGAATTGAGATCTAAGA
This sequence comes from Eutrema heterophyllum, assembly GCA_002933915.1. Lineage (NCBI taxonomy): Eukaryota > Viridiplantae > Streptophyta > Magnoliopsida > Brassicales > Brassicaceae > Eutrema > Eutrema heterophyllum. The sequence goes on along the minus strand of PKMM01011738.1, from coordinate 529,149 downwards.
GAAGACTAAGGAGAAGCCCAAGAAGAAAGAAACTTTGTTCGTTCCACCGCCGTATGTACCCAAACTTCCTTTTTCGGGACGTTTCAGGAAACAACTATCGGAAAAGTACAAGGCGGTGTTCGATAGGCAAATGGAAAAAGTGGAGCTTACCATGCCTTTGGTAGAAGCGTCCTTGCTTGTGCCGCAATATGCCAAGTTTCTCAAAGACGCCGTGAAAGAAAGAGCCAAAGAGATGGAATCTATGGTGATCTTGACTCATGAATGTAGTGCCATCATCCAAAAGAAGATGGTACCCAAGAAACTTATAGATCCTAGTTCTTTCACTCTTCCATGTGCTCTAGGTCCACTTGCATTCAACAATTGCCTTTGCGATCTTGGGGCTAGCGTGAGCCTAATGCCATTCTCGGTTGCGAAAAGATTGGGGTTCAAAAAGTACAAGGCTTGCAACATCTCCTTGATCTTAGCGGATAGAAGTGTGNGAATCCAAATGTGGAGAACCCACAAGATCAAGTCTACCCTCAACAAAACCAAGGCAACCAAGGAGGACAACAAAGGAACTTCAATTATCAACAACACGGACACTCTTCAAACAACCAAGGCTTTGTTCCCAAGAATACTTTTCAAGGGAACCAAGGCGGTTTCCAAGCTTGGGCACTCTTCACGGCTCCCCCGGGCTTTCAACAAGGTTTTTTCCCTCAAGGTCAAGCAACTACGTCTAAACCGCAAGAGCTTGACTTGAATACAATGTTCCAACAACTTCTTAAGGGACAAGCGGAGATCAACTCACAAGTAAATTGCTCTTACGTCGATCTCAACTCCAAGATTGAGACATTGAACAACAAGGTCAAGCAAATGGAATCCAAGGGAGCCGCCTCTTCATCGCGACAACAAGGTCAATTACCGGGAAAAGCCGAGGCCAATCCCAAGGAATATGCGAACGCCATTACACTCCGAAGTGGCAAGGAACTTCCCCTTAGAGAAGCCCCAAAGGTCGATGAGGACATCGATGTCCAAGTTGGGGGGGGGAGACGCTTGAAACCGAGGATGTAGCGGTTGAAGATAGAAGCTTGGGTAATGAAGACAAGGGTAAAGGAATTGAGGTCTAAGAGAAGATTAAGGAGAAGCCCAAGAAGAAAGAAACTTTGTTCGTTCCACCGCCGTATGTACCCAAACTTCCTTTTTTGGGACGTTTCAGGAAACAACTATTGGAAAAGTACAAGGTGGTGTTCGATAGGCAAATGGAAAAAGTGGAGCTTACCATGCCTTTGGTAGAAGCGTCCTTGCTTGTGCCGCAATATGCCAAGTTTCTCAAAGACGCCGTGAAAGAAAGAGCCAAAGAGATGGAATCTATGGTGATCTTGACTCATGAATGTAGTGCCATCATCCAAAAGAAGATGGTACCCAAGAAACTTAGAGATCCTAGTTCTTTCATTCTTCCATGTGCTCTAGGTCCACTTGCATTCAACAATTGCCTTTGCGATCTTGGGGCTAGCGTGAGCCTAATGCCATTCTCGGTTGCGAAAAGATTGGGGTTCAAAAAGTACAAGGCTTACAACATCTCCTTGATCTTAGCGGATAGAAGTGTGAGAGTGCCAATTGGGTTGCTCGAAGACTTACCGGTCATGGTTAGAGATTTCATTGTCCCGACAGACTTCATTGTGCTTGAGATGGATGAAGAGCCTAAAAACCCACTTATCTTTGGAAGACCATTCGTGGCAGCCGCGGGAGCTATCATTGATGTAAGGAAAGGGAAGATCGATTTGCATTTGGGCAAGGATGAAGTTCTTGAGTTCAACATTAATGATGTGATGAAGAAGCCCACAATCGATGGCCAATGCTTCTACATCGAGACTATGGACGAGCTCGCGGATGAGCTACTTGAAGAGATGAGCCTTGAAGATGGGTTGCAAGTGGTTTTGACACAAGAGCATGGGAACCACAGGTATTTGAGTGAAGAAAGCAAGGGGTTCGAGCTACTTTTGGACTCACAAAAGCCGGTTGATAGAGAAGCTCCATTCCTTGAGTTGGGTAGTCAAGTGACTAAGTGTGAAGACGGTTCTACATTGGGTTTGGTCCAAGAAAGCTTTGCTTTGGAAGTGGAGCAAGATGAGAACGTGGTAGAGGCTAGCAATGGTAAGTCTAGCATGGATGACGATTGGAGCGAGCTCAAGGCGCCTAAGGTGAACCTTAAACCGCTCCCTAAAGGGCTAAGGTACGTTTTCTTAGGTCCCAATGAGTCTTACCCGGTGATAGTTAATGATGAGCTTAGTGAAGACGAAAGTGCCACCCTTTTGAAAGAATTAAGAAAATTTAGAAAGGCAATTGGATACTCTCTAGGTGACATTAAGGGTATTTCCCCATCTCTTTGCACACATAGGATCCATCTAGAGAGCGAATCAATGACTTCCATTGAACACCAACGTAGGTGGAATCCTAATTTGAAGGAGGTGGTCAAGAAAGAGATTATAAAGCCCCTAGACGCGGGGGTTATCTATCCTATCTCCGATAGTACATGGGTATCCCCGGTTCATGTGGTGCCTAAAAAGGGTGGAATCACGGTGATAAAAAATGACAAAGATTAGTTAATACCAACTAGGACTATCACCGGTCATAGGATGTGCATTGATTATCGAAAACTCAACTCCGCCACTAGGAAAGACCATTTTCCACTCCCTTTCATTGATCAAATGCTTGAGAGACTTGCTAATCATCCATTCTATTGCTTTCTTGACGGTTATTCGGGATTCTTTCAAATTCCCATTTACCCAAACGACCAAGAGAATACGACATTCACATGTCCTTATGGCACCTTTTCTTATCGAAGGATGCCGTTTGGACTATGTAACGCACCCGCCACATTTCAAAGGTGCATGATGTCGATCTTCTCGGATCTAATTGAGGAGATGGTCGAGGTTTTCATGGACGACTTCTCGGTCTATGGCTCCTCGTTCTCTTCTTGTTTGTCCAATCTTTGTAAGGTCCTAAAAAGGTGTGAGGAGACAAACTTGGTGCTAAATTGGGAGAAATGCCACTTTATGGTGCGGGAAGGCATCGTGCTAGGCCACAAGATTTTCGAGAGAGGCATCGAAGTAGACAAAGCTAAGATTGAGGTGATGGTGAGCTTGGAGTTGCCAAAGACGGTTAAAGATGTTCGGAGCTTCTTGGGTCATGCGGGGTTCTACCGCCGCTTCATCAAAGATTTTTCAAAGATCACATGGCCTCTCACTAGACTCCTTTGCAAAGACGTCGAATTCAAGCTTGATGAAGAGTGTCTTGAAGCATTCTTAGAGATCAAGAAGGCTCTTGTGAGCTCACCTATAGTTCAGGCTCCGGATTGGGAGCTACCGTTCAAGATCATGTGTGACGCGAGTGACTTTTCGGTTGGAGCGGTCTTAGGCCAAAATAAAGACAAGAAGGTTAATGTCATCTACTATGCAAGTAGGACGTTGGACGATACTCAAGCAAGATATGCGACGACGGAAAAGGAGTTGTTGGCGGTGGTATTTGCTATTGATATATCATGGTTTTTACCCCTTTTTGACCATGATATAAGTCCTTTTTATTGAGTCTTTATAGTGTTTTTGGAGTCTTTTAGAGTCTTTTCAGCTTTTAGGTACGTTTGAAGCATAATTGGAGATATTGAAGCATTCTAGAGCTTTTTGGAGCAAAGTAGAGATCATGTAGCTGAGAAGTCGATTTGAAGCCTGAGTATCGACCGATACCACTTATGGTATCGATCGATACCGACTGCAGAGAAACACAAGTCGCGACTTTTCTGAAGTTTAAAGAATCTGCACCTTGGTCCAGAAGACTTTAATAATTACAATAAAGTCCCAAAACGTGTTTTAGCATTATAATTAGGCTTTTCAGCCACTTTTGTTGGTTAAGCTTTATTTTATTCTTCATACTTTGAGAGAGATTGGTTACAGGGTTTTTGGGAGAAGATTCTGAACCCCTTTGTTTCTTATTGATTTATTCTATGCAATTCTATTCATCTATGATTTATGTTCCATTAATCATGTCTGAGTAGATCCACTTTAGGTTTAGGGTTTTCTCATAAAGAATTTCATTGAGTGCTGGTAATTGATTGGTTAGGATTCATAATATGAATTAGTTCTTCACCTTAGGTTGTTCTCAAAGCTAATTCTAGGTTGACAAATCTGGAACTTAGAACTTAGGTTAATCGATTAGGCACGACAATGCAATTGATAATCTGACAGAACTTAGGGTGAGCAAAAAAGCTATCCGCAAAGAGATTTTGGTTTAGTTGTTTTGTGAACATATCAAACATGAACTTTAAAGCTGGTTTAGATCTTTAGGATTTGCAAAGAGATTTGAGATTCTGGGATTTAGATTTAGATAATTCTCGCAACGACAATTGGTTAATTATAACTTAGTGATTTGAGTTCAAGAACCGTGCATAACCTGAATCCTGATTAATTGGTTTATCTGCATTCTCTGATTTCCTGAGAAATACCCTGAACCTATCTCTCCTCCATTGAATTTACAACAGTTTAATTTGCATTGTTATTTCCTTTTCATTGATTTACTTAGCTTAATTCTATTCTATTTAATCTATTGTGTGATTCTTAAGTCTTGGTGGTTCGACCCCTACTATACTGCAGCTACATCTTTAGTACTTTTAGGGTATTAATTTTGAGCTTATCAAAATTTGGCGCCGTTGCCGGGGACTCTAAATTCGCCATTAGATTTTAGCTTAGAATTTCGACTAAGTTCGTCGGTATCGATCGATAACCAACTGGTGTATGTCGATACTCGTCGTATTTTTTTAAAATTTTTGTTACTTACGTGCTTTGACTTTTGTGTTTCAGGTGTATGCCTAATTGCGAAACCAGGAGAAACAAGAGCACTCAGCTAGTTAATCTTTCCAACGAGGAGCTAGCAGATTTGGAACACACAAACATGAAAGTAAAGAGGCCAGCAGAGATGAACAATCCAGTGGTTTTGTTCGTGATGAGGCTGGAGCTTTGAGAGACCATGAGGGTCAATTGTGCAATGAGAGGGGACAACGACTTGATGGAGATGGAAACGTCATTGTCCCTCCAGCTGTTGTTGAGGAGATTGTCGCTGGGAATGTTGTGGTTGACCGTGGTAGGACAATTGGTGAGTACAACAGGCATGATCAGTTTTATGCCAATCGATCAACGATTCGTCCACCTGCTTTCCAGAGGAATGACTTTGAACTGAAACCTACATACTTCACTCTTGTGGGTCAGCATCCTTTTCATGGTCTTCCTCATGAGCACCCCATGGATCATATTGAGAGGTTTGAGGACTTGGTTACTAGCATCAAGTACAATGGAGTGTCCAATGATTACCTTTTCTGTAAGCTTTTCTCATATTCTCTTGGTGGGGATGCAGCTTACTAGCTGAAGCAGTTGCTGCCTGGATCACTGACTACTTGGGAGGAGACTAAGAACGCGTTCCTGAACAATTTTTATGATGAAGCAAGATCCGAGGAGTTTAGGAACAAGATCTCTCAATTTTCCCAAGGAGTGACTGAGGCATTTAAGGCTGCTTGGATACGATTTAGGTTGTATCAGAGGGATTGTCCACATCATGGGTTCACTAAGGTTCAGTTGCTGGGTATCTTCTTTAGAGGGATTGACTGGAGGTATCAGATGGCCTTAGATGCTGCGAGTAATGGGACCTTCAACACCCGGTATCCAGACGATGCTTATGTGCTGATTGAAAACTTGGCGTCTAGCAATAACGCCAAGAATGCAGACTTTGAGCGAAGGAAATAGGCTGGGAGCATGGATGGATAGCAGATTGCTGAGGTTCAGACCAAGCTGGATTCAGTGCACAATCTTCTGATGGGAAAGACTAATAAAGCTGTTCACTTTGCTGATGAGGATGAAGTGAAAGGTGTTAACTACATTGGTGGTGCTGGATTTCAAAGTCAAGGTTGAATCTATGCTTGAACAGATTCTTGAGGGACATCAGAAGATGACAGTGGATTTTAATGGGAAGATGGATGCCATGTACACAGATCTGAATGGGAAAATCGAGGCTCTCAACATTCATCAGAAGATGCTGGAAACTCAAATAGCTCAGACTTCAGCGGGTGTCAAGAGAAAGATGGTTCATGCACATAATGAACACGTCAATGCAATCACCATAAGAGGTGATTTTGAACATGATACGCAGTGTCGACCGACACCACCCAGTGTCGATCGACACCACTGCAGATACTTTCACGGGACATCTCAAAACCCCGTGTATCGAGCGACACCACTACCTGTGTCGATCGACACCAACCTAAAGAGACGACATAGAAGCCTTGTATCGATCGACACCAGCCTTGTATCGGTCGTAACCCTTCGCAGACTGAGCCAGAAACTGTGAAAACACCCAAAATTGTCGAGGAAAGGGTTTACAAGCCTAAGGTGCCATATCCTATACCACCTAGACACCTCAGAGATCCCATTACTGCAGAGAAGTTGCTCAGGTTTGAGAAGATGGTAAGGAGGATTCCCCATACGATGTCTTTTGAAGAAGCTTTGGAATACCGCCCTTTGCTTAGTCACTTCCGAGATTGCAGAGAAACTCTAGAAGAGATCGAGGCACTCTTCGTCAAGGCAAGAAGCACACCACCACCATTGAAGCAGTTGACTAAGAGAGAAGACCCAGGAAAATTTTCAGTTCTATGCTCTATCTCTGGAGTTGAATTCAAAGAATCTCTCGTTGATTTAGGGTCTAGCGTCAATGTCCTGTCAAGGGCAATTGCAGAGAGGTTGGAAATTGC